>OY979696.1:86969739-87485039 GCA_963855945.1 Thereva nobilitata
AAATTTTTTTTCCAAAAACCAGTTTTTGAGGAATTTTTTGCCAAAAAGTGATGTCTCCGGCGGCCATGTTTTTTTTGTGATTCCGAAATTGTTTTCTTAAAAAGTACCAAGGAAGCTATGGACCAACTTTCAGCCATTTTGGAATTTTGTCTCCTTAAAATGCTAATTTCCCCGGACAAATTACTATATGATTTTGAATATTTTTACATTTTTCTCGGATACAGACATCAAAGGTTCCAACATCGTGTAGAGGTTCTATGTACTGCTCCGTGTTCGATGTTTATTGAATGCTTAGTACCAAGGTTACCATGGTGATGACGCGTCCACACGACACAAGCATATTTGTGCAAGCAACTTTTCCCATATGAATTTTGTAATTATTGAGCCACGCAAGCATAATGACGTCACCAAAAAAGCAGTCCGAAAATCGATTTTTTTCTTAACAAGAGTCATAAAAAACCAGGTCGAGTCGTAAAAAAGCCTTAAAAAAGCAAAATGCTTGCGCAAATGTCCTTGTTTCGTGTGGACAGGACAAAAGTCACACGCACCGGGCTACTTATCTGCCTGCACTTCGTCCCTCAGGGGTCATCTCTCGCTGTGCGAACAGCATTGTGTTCTAGGTTGCTGCTTGGAATGTTCGCAGGCACTGATACTAGACGAAATATTGGCGGCCGCGTATTAATAATCTTGAAGGTCCGCGATATCCGATATATTTTCATAACATAAGCGGTCTACAGTACGCACTCTTTCCTGCATGGTGGTTCAAATATAGTGTAACTTGCAGATAGTAATTTATATTACTGTTTCAGTCTTCAGAAAATTGTTCTAAAGTAACTGGTAGCCTTAATAAGCAGACGCTCATCAAATGATGCGCTGAGTCAGTGTATTAAACTGCTTACGAGCAGTGACATTGGCCTTAACTAGCGACCATTTTCGAAAAAAGTAGCTATATTCACATACTGCCACTCGGTGATCACTTAAAATTCCTACATTCTTCTTAGAGAGTAATTGCAAAGGTTACTTTGTTTGTTGACATGATTTAATAATTATTTTAGAACTGCTAATGATCTGCTAGAATTCACAAAATGAATCATATTACAGACGTTTCACCTAATGTGGCCTTTTTGAACTCCCTGTACTCAAATAATTTGTTTAAATCAATCTAAGGCACTTGTTACCTAGATTTTGTAGATTGTGTAAACGGCTATTGGTATAGATCCACCGAGAAAATGTAATAATTTCTGCAGCTAATTGATATAAACGCTTAGACGTCTATTAACTGACTGAGTTTTATTTATTTCATAAAAGAACTTTATACATATTACAAACCTTAAAATTATATAAAAGAGATACTTTTAAGTTGAATAAAAAAAGAAACTTTTATACGGTAAATACAATTTTGCTGATCATACATTTTGCATCAAGAATAGCAACAAAAAAAACCAAGTCTTAACACGGAAAATTGTTTTAACAAATGGTGGAAACTTAATCTCAAAATAAGCTACCAGGAGTTGAGCCGATTGCACATTCGATCATTTTCCCAATGGAAGGAATTAGAAATAAGACTTAGACATGGCGCAACTTTTGATAAACTACAACAACAAAATATTGATAACTAAATCAAAAATGGAGGTTCTTACAAGAATACTTTATATAATAATTAAATTCTTAGCAAAACAAAATTTGGCGTTTCGAGGTCATCGTGAAAGTGTTCATCAGGAAGCTTGTTGACTTGTTGGCTAAGTACGACCCAGTATAACGTGAACATGTAGTAAAAATTAATATGGGTAATAAATATATGGCATCTCCCATTTGTCTCCGAAGATTCAGAATGAATTCATTGAGCTATTGGAAGGCGCAGTGAGAAAAACAATTATCGATAAAACAAAGCAAGCTAAATACTTTTGTATGATATTTGACATCATTCCAGATATTTCCCACAAAGCTCAAACCAGGGATGTTATGGACAGTGCTGTCACTTTACTACAATTGTAGTAGATCTACTCCACATTTTTTGTTTTGCGAATTAAGTGGACACTTTTCTAATTCTACTCCAGTTTTCGAAATCTACACAATCTATTTTTCGTATTAGATTTTCATGCAAGAGCATCTTAATAATGTCTTATTAATTGAATTATGTTGAATTATGTATTACATATGTTATTTATTTATGTTATTTTGTTATTGATTTTGTTAAATATATTCAATGAAAGACGAATATGTTTAAGCCTTTTATTTAAGGGAAAAACTGAAAAATGTAGGAATATTAATATCAACAACTGCATACTGCAGTCATTGGGCATTTTGCTGCCGACGGGGGTTTTTTTTGCTCTTCCATGTAATGAAATCGGTATCTACTCCCTACAAGTTAAATCTACTCCCCTTTTCGGTCAAAATACTCCACAGTTAACGCTGAAAAGTGACGGCGCTGGTTATGGATATGAAATTTCGGATCTGGATATGGATACGAATATAGGAATAATATTACCGGTTTCAGATACGGTTACGGATATGAAATTATTTCGGATTTTCCGATATTTTCGGATAGTTTCAGTTACGGATATAGATTTTTAAGGAATTGTAAAAGGAAAATACAAATAGGTAATGATTTGATTTTATTTCTAGGTTATCATTTGGTACTACAACCGCAGAGAAAGCTATCTAACCAACGCAAGGGATGCGCGTGGCTAGGGTGTCGGCTCAGCCGGGCGAAAACCTGTCATAACTTGCCTCAGTTAGACTCCGCCCTATCCGAAATTATTCGAAACTTTTATATCAGATTCGGTTACGGTTTCGGATAAATTTTTGTTTCGGATATCCGATAGTTTCGGTTACGGTCACGGAGCTCCATAACATCCCGGGCTCAAACCAGTCAAATGATTAGATAATGTAGCTATTGATGGCAGCGAAGTTAAAGTTGTAGAATTATTTATTGACTTTGTAGAAACTAAAGAAAAACTGGTGAGGAAATTACAAATATGATTTTAACGAAATTAGAAAATGACGGTTTCGATATAAAAAAATCCTCTTTCTTATCATCCGTCTTGTCTTCTGTGGACGCATGGACGTTTATGAGACTAATGTTATGTAATCTTGTTTTGATGCCAATGATGCATATTCTGTTACTTACTAGCTAGAAGTCCAGAATCAGTGATTTCATTTTCTTTTCCACGATAAATGCTACTCCAAATTCTCTTCTTCCATTCGATGATCCACTGGAGATTGTGGGTTTTGAGATCCATTATGGCACTGTGATTCCATTTGGTTCCTTGTAGAACTGTGACTGCTGTGTCGTATTTTTCTAATAATGATAAAAGCGAATGCCAGTGTTGCCAGATTGGGGTTTTTTTTCCTCAAACTGGGGAAAATATTATGCCCGTGCGAAAATTTGGGGAAACAAATTTAGTGGGGAAAACAATGGGGAAAAATTGATTCAGAGATTTTAAATCCATTTTTGCTTATTATGCTCTGCGCTGATACAATTCGAACTGACCAATTAGAAATACATTATATTTAAAAATGCAATTATTGGCGTAAAGAAACATGAAATTCTCAAATTGAATACATTTTTAATGCAAAACCGTCAGTAAAATTTTATCGAGAGCTAAAAAACGACAGACCAGGCTGGATTCGTTAGTTTTTTCGCAGAAACACTTTTTAATTCAGTGTGAGCCAGAAAAGATTTTTAACTAATAAAAAAATACCTCGACGAATAGAAAAAATGTTAACTAGAAAATACAGAAAAGCTTGGGAGTCCAAAACAGAATTTTCAGGTGAAATTTTGTATTCAAATCATCCAAAATTTAAGCGAGGCGTACCGGGACCCAGCTAGTTTATAATAATATTCATTGTAATTTATAATTGCAGTCATATTTTAAAAATGGGGAAAATTTGTTGGAAAGGTATAATTTTTGGGAACTTTCACACAAAGTTTGGGGAAATCACTTTCAGTGGGTCTGGCAACACTGGCGAACGCAAAGCCCCTTCCAAGTTCTTAAATTGAATACCATATTACCTTAGCTGGGTCATTAGCGTTGAGTCCGTCCTGTCAAAGGCATTCCTTGAGGATTCGTGACGGGTAAGTTTTTACCGTGGTAGATTACTGCTGGCGCCCAACCCCAAACTTGGAGGACTAGTACGGTGTTTGCTTTGTTTTGAACGAATCACTCGTCTTTCGCCCTCCTCCGCGTGTTACTCTTATAAAGATAAAGGCATCCAGGAGTCACCCGATGTAAAGTCAACATTTCGACGAAGTGGAGGTTCGTTTCGGTAGCATGGCGATAAATCTTAGAATTGCGTAGATCTTAGCTCGCAAATGGCGTTTCTCAGGACTTATCTCTTTGGTGTACCGGCACCACCAAAGGTTCCTGAGGCGGTAACTACCATTTGACTCTTTTGTTTCTTGTATTTTTGCGTAAGAATTACTGGTAAATGGTGGATTAGGTACAGTTAATAGTTGAGGACTGGATTAATGTTATAACATTTGTCTTTGCCTTTCGATTTAAATCTCATTTTTTTGTGGCTTTATTTGTCAGCTCCATTTGTTGTTGCATTCCGAAATTACAGAACAAGCCCTTCTATAGTACAGGACAAGCTCTTTAAAATTTAATGTGTAGACCAAATTGTATTGTTTCCAATAAACTAAGTTTAGTTATTGAATTGCACCAATTACCCTACACTAGTACAGGTCGCACAGTAGCACCATGTCGCTATTTGATCGAAATTTAGTGCTATCTGAAAATTGGTTGTTCAATATTAGAACAAATTATCTCTTTAAAATGCTCCTAGGTACCTACATCTATCTCACGACATAAACTAAATTCTTATACTCCTCTCACTAATAACCATAATGTTGTTGTTTTGGCTAATGTAGAAACGTACAAACCCAATACAAGAAAACAAATTCATGCATCAATCAATGTTGCCGTAACTACCACGGAGTTAAATAACTTTGACTGAAAATTTCTCTACTATGGCGCCGCATAAACTATTGTAGAAGAAATTTTCCGAGGGTTTTTTTATTCGCGAACGAGCGGCGTACACTTGAATATTTATGAAAGGGTTAAAATTTATTCAAATATAACAACTAGAACAGAAGTTTGTGTTAAAGTGTTATGCAAACTTTTCAACCCTATTACGTACTCGAAATCCAGCTTTCCCTCTATAATCCACTACCAATTCTGTGTTCATATGTTTCCATTTAATGCCAAATAAAAAACAAAATCTGGCGAACTAAATCCCTCCGAAATAAATTGCTTCGGAAGTTCAACTAAGGCATCACAAATCCCAGGGGCGAAAAATTTTCTTCTTGTATTACGTCTACTCGTAAACGCGTAAAATGGATGAGTCGTTCAGTCAAATTAATTTACATAAAGCTATAAATTTGCTTCGAGGAAATGTTCCAGTAATTGCTCCTAAATTTTGGGGGAATCCTGTAGAAGAATATTCCCACCTAAATGTCTCGCAACGTCGGTAAATCTTAAATAAGAAATATATCTCCTTGTATATTGGATAATTCGAAATCAACTGTAACTCGGTAAATTTAAAGCTTAAATGACCAGTAAAAAGCCTTGATTACTTCGCCGTATTGAAAATTTGGCTTCTTTACAGCCTGTTTTCATTTCTTTAAAAGTTTTATGAAGTAAAAACCCTCATTTCAAACACTTTTGAGAGCTTCTGATAAAATGAATTATTTATTTTAACAACTTTTCCTAATGACATGCTTAAACGACAATGAAGTAGTAATGGGCTGGTATAATTTTCGTTCGGTGTAATCGAATAATCACGAGGTAACGCATTCAAAACATTAGCAAGGGGTTTCATAATTGCTGGTGGATCCAAAGAATGAAGCAGAGAACTATTACATTATTGATGTCGCAAATAGGATGTTATTAAAGCAATTTCAAATTGCAGTATGACTCTCCAACTAATTTCTGTCCTTAGAAGTACCTCTTCACCGTTCTACTGCTCTGACTATGCAAGGAGCAAGGATGTAACCTGCTGACGATGAAATGAAGGTCAGAAACTTGGCCAAAATTACTATTTTAATTAATTAATTTTTTTATTTACAAAATCATGTGTTAAATAATAAATATTTGAAATTCTTATATATTTATTAAACAAATGGAAATAAAACAGATAACTTTTAAATAATTTAAAAATGAATGTAAAAATAAAAGAAGGTGAGATACAAAAAAGGAAGAATGTCTGCTAGAACAATAAAAATAAAAAAAATGGTACAAAAAGGAAAATATTTTTACATATTCATGCTTCAAAGGTCCTACTAACTAAGAAGTTTCCTGAAAACGCGGAATAATAAAATTATTATTACTTTTTTTATGTGGCATTTCTGATCTCAAGAATCACCCTTTGTACTACCAGTTCGTTATGTCGTTCCCACGTCATGATGCAATGTCTAACAGAAAGCTGAGTACAAGGGTTGTGCATCTATACACTGTAAAAAAAACTTCCATAACGGTACTGGAAGTTCTATTCACACAGTGGCGGCTCCTGCTTCTAAAATTTGGTGGGGCTTGAAAAAAATATTACCTAATTATCAATTCAAAACAATGAATGAAATTTTCTTTATTTTCGAGTAAAGATCGCAGGGCTCGGAAATTGTAGTTCCACCGAATTTCATCAGTTCGCGGGAGACCACGTTTGTTGCAAACTTCGATTAATAAATCTTTTCGTTTGGGAGAGCATGAAAAAAATGACGTAACAGCAGATATATTGACGAAAAAGATTGGTGTTTCTTTAATAACTGAGTATGCCTGCTTTAAGACTAAATGGGCATAACAATGCACAAATTGTGCAAATGTATACAATTTTTTTACTAACGTTTGAACCCCGGCTCCCGCTCATTACAGCGCCACCATCCCATGTTTGAGCAATCAATTTTTTTCTAAATTGTAGCATTTCAGTGCATTCTAAATCAAATCAACTATACCTTTTGCGGACCCATCATTAAGATCAAAATATGATAAAAAAACGTTCAACAGGCTTATTATTTATAACGAAACGTAAAATTAAAACCATTTGCGATTTACACGAAATATCCGTAGTTTCATCAGCTTGAACAGATACAAAATTTGTTGCTTGAAGTTCTGATTTCACTTCATGTAGACAAACCTGTAAACAGCATTCAAGTAACTCATTTTGTACGGTTTTCGAAGTGTTTTTTTGCCAGGTTTGGTAATTTAAAGTATTTTTTAAATGCGTAGCGCTCGTTTCATGGTTTTTAATTCTTTCCGATAAATGTTTTAAGGGGACTTTTCGTTTCAAAAAGTTCAAAATATCCGATATTTTTTTTACATAAAAGTGTTCCTTAACATCACAGAAATACTGTCCTAAAACCGTTTTAAGAAATTCGTATAGGAAAAAAAGTAAAGTTATAGGTTAAAAATTAGTTATGAGCATTTTATATGCAAAAATTATGTTACAAAAACTTAAAACGCATTTTTCTCAAATTTTTTCTTTAAATTTGTTTTAGGTTTAGTTACTAGTATTTAGTCTTATGAATAAAATCCCGTTGGAATTTTTACTCTATCTGTTACAGGAAGATGGTCAAGATGTACTAAAAATGCAAAAAAAATTTATTTTTATATTCTTAATATGTTTTATAAAAATGCCCAAAAGGAATCAATTCGATAAATATAATAGTCTTTTCATAAAAAAAATTAAAAAGTGTATTTTATGTCAATTATGAAACGAAAAGTCCCCTTAAATCCCGGATACCGATTTCTTTCCAAGTCGATTATCCTCTAAACAAAACGCAATAAAAGCAAAACAATGCATTTTGTCCTATACTAACCGTAACCCATTTCTTTTTAGAAACCAATCCAATGAAAATTTTCTACTTTGAGATTTTTCAGTACAAATAAATTTAAAATGAAATGGTTGATATGGCCCTAAACGTTTAATTTCTAATTTTTCTTCTATTGCAACAAAGAAAAAATTTTCTTCAATAAATTATCTACGTCATTCATTTGAACCAAAAACAAAAATTAAATAAATACAATTTAAAAAAATTATGTATTAAAAAATGGAATATTAATATTTATTGCAAATATTTTAATAAATAATAATTTAATAATATTTATTGGCGAATAATTCAATATATATTTACCGCAATTCTGCAAGCATACACTTTTCATTTAAAAATCAACTTGTAACTGTCAGTTAAAATTCAATCTCCAATTAGCTCTTTTTCAAATTTTTTTGCGGGGTTATTATTTTGAAATTTTTTTTTAGAAATTGTAATAAATTGCAAAGAAAATTTGCGTTGCTTTTTTGTAAAAATGAAATTAATTAAATAATGTATGATTATGATTTGCTCGATAATTTCTGCTGGGGCTAGGCCCCACTAGCCCCTAAAAACGAGCCGCCACTGTATTCACAAGCAATTATTAGGAATATTCCTAATCCCCGCAAATTCTTCATGTGATGTTACAAAATTTATAGTAATATTACAAACCTTATAGTGGCAATTTTCAAGAATCAAGAATTTACTTTATCCATAAAACGAAAGGTGTAAAACATCAAGTTTTTCCTGAGTGTCAAGTTGGATTTTCATGCGACGGGAAAGAAATTGAATCGGGCAATCTCAGATTGCTGAAGCGTTAAAGTCCCGAATTGGGTAGGCTTCTGACCATATTGTAAATCGGTCTACGATTGTAAGGATGTACGAGTATCCTCAAGGTGGCGAGAGGGGCCCCACTATATCCATATCGATATGCTCAAACCGATTATCCAGAAGCTTGAAGGCTTCAAGTGGTTGTCGTCACTTTGGAATTTGGCAACCTACACTGTAAAAAATTTCTGTGGTAATTTTACAAAAAAAAACTGGAAGTTTTATTCACAAGCAGTTTTGAAAATTTGCAATATATATTATTAGGAAAATTCCTAATTTACTTTATGCATTTTGGCCAACTTTGTTGTAAATATACAATATTTAATTTGTCGGATGTAAAAATACAATCAGTATTGGAACTTCGCTTCATAGTTTTGTAAATTTCCAAAACTATTGTGTTGTAACTTTTTACCAGAGTGAGGAACAGGGAAAATCGTATAGCTAAAGATTCCTGCACTGTGCCAATGTGCTTGGCCCTGCTTGAAATATTTTCAAGCGTCAAATTTTATTCCTAGTTGACCCATTCCCTATACATAAAAAATAGCATTATGCTCACCATGCCTTGTTAAGCATGTACGTGAGGCAACGGTTATCAAAATTTGGCTGTTACAATAACTGCCCAGTATCTCAAAGGCCTGGCTTTGGCTTAAAAAAAATTGGGTATATATTAAGGTGGAGCGAAAAAATGTTTGTTTTTTGAATTTCGATTAGCATAGTGCGGAAAAATTGCTACAGTTTTTTCACTTTAAATTGACTCTTTTGCAAATTAAATTCACCTTTTTACAAATAGAATTCATCCTTTTGCAAATCAAATTCAACCTTTTGCAAATCAAATTCACCAGTTTGAAAACTAAGTATGTACTTCTATACATTTTATTTAAAAAAAACATCAAATAATGTTAGTAAAGCTTAAAGTAAAGAATCGGTCAAGTTCGACAAGACATAAATATTATTATTCATACTTTTGTTGGTCTGAAACTCTACTTTTTCTACCACAACATTTTCCAATGCTGAACACCATCGAGGAAGGCTTTTCCAAAATCAAGTTTAGTCCACGAAATATGTTCGATCCTTTAAATCGTGAAAACGTCTACAAATTGTTATAATTATTTATGAATATATGTACATATAGTTAAGTTACCAGCTGGTGATGCAGGAGAACCGTTATATAGCCTCGACACACGGCAATCAAAATATGATGATGGCTAAAGCACGCCACTATAATTTGACACTTCTAAGAAGTGGTAATGTAGGGAAAAATGACAGTGAACGAAAAATAAACAAAAAATCAATTCTTTTGTACGATGTTGCCCACCTGCCGGTCTCGCAATCGGGTTATATGGAAACAAGTATTATTTTTTATTAATTTTCAAGTAAAACTAAAATCAAAATCAGCTGATACCGACAATGGAAAAGCGCCTAAAAGCGAGCTTTTTACAATAATATAAAGACGCACAGATGGTTCTATTTTGAGTTTTCGTAATCGATTAACCAAAATTTTCCTAATCGGTTTTTCTAATTAATGAGGTCCATATTCGTAATAGATGATGAATTTTCGTTATAAATGCGTGCGTGTGTCGAGGCTAATAGACTAGGTTATGTACATAATGTTTGTATATTGAAGTATTATATTTGAATTGTTGAATTTATCTACATACTGTCATACATTTATTCATTATTATCTATTTATATTAATTATAATAATTTTTTTTTCCTGACTAATTAAAATTATTTGTTGTTGTTTTTAATAATAATAATGTAGAATTTAGAGAGAGAACAGTTGCGAGAGGCCAGGACCGGATCCCGGTTATAGAGCCGTTAAAGAAGAAGAAGAATGTAGAATTTCAAACGGGTGAATTTGATTTGTAAAAGGGTGAATTTGATTTGCAAAAGGATGAATTTAATTTGCAAAAAGGTGAATTTGATTTGCAAAAAGGTGAATTCTATTTGTAAAAAGGTGAATTTAATTTGCAAAAGGATTAATTTGATTTGCTTGCTGCATGATGTTTGCATAAAAAGTGTAAAATTATATGAAAATCAAGTTATATCTTGCGGGTGCCCCAATGAGTTCACATCAAATTTTCAAGGTCGTTCTCCTCTGTTGTTTTTTTTACAAAATGTTCACATTGCATTGCCAAGCAAACTACGCATATGGGCAAAATTTCAAGTTGATCGGTTATGTTTTCTAATTTTAGTCATTATGTCTTCCGCCATTTTGTGTTGGCGGCCATTTTGAATTTCGAATGACGATACACCGCTAATTGAATTCTACTTGTCATACCCTTTCATTTGATACCCATATCGCGGGTCGAGGAAAACAAATGAAAAAATCAGCCACCATATTGGAACCGCCATTTTTTATTTTGTACAAAATGGTCACATTGCGTTTTCAAGAAAACTACACATATGTGCATAATTTCAAGTTGAACGGTTTCAAATGGCGGGTGGCATTAATGATTAATGCGGTTTATTCGTGAAAGCGTAACAGGCAGACAGACAGATTTACTTTCGCGTTTATAATATTAGTAGGGATTAATAAAGCTTATAATAAAGTATTTTTAACATCCGCAAAAAGCGCCATATCGGACGAGGCCTAGAGCGTTGTCGTACTTAAATACGCCATTGCTCCTCCTCCTAGGCATCTTTTTCCTGATGATCAATCTAATAATGGAAACTCGGGCTAGCACTTTTTCTTCCGAATCTTCTACAACGCCAAGTAATCGTAGTTTATTGAATTTTCGTAGCTCTTAGCGGATTACTAATTCAAGTTTGCGGCCAACAAATTTTCATACTACAGCTGTAAACCATGAAATAATTGCTACAAATCAAAGTTAGCATCAGGTTCTTATTGTTATAAAGCAAATTATATCTTAATAATTCATTTTACATTAGAAGCGGCTTCTTTCAAATATCAAGGCGAGTAACAACTTTGAGAAAAGAGAGGCCGACCCCAATTAGTAATTAAGTTTTAACCAGAGCCGGAGAAAATAACCCTGAAATACTTTTGCATTGAATAAAATCAAATATCTATAGAAAACTAAATATATAACATTTGTTCACATTATTCATATCCATATGGAGAGAACTGAAAATATCAATTGAGTGTTCTTAATTGGTTATTAATTGATTCCCTTAATGTAATCGCAAAATATACCTCAGGTATTAGATAATTATACCTTTTCGATTTGTTCCAATCAATTTAATTTGCAAGTTAAATAATGACGATTGAATTTAGTCTGGAATAAGATATCAAACAGCAAATAAATGCAAATAAACAACCTTAATATGGAAATGAACAAAAGTTACCCTAATCTCACTTTTCTTTAAATACCTTTAACTTCGTTCTTCCAAAACATTATCATTTTTCTTCTTAATTACCATCCGAACTCACTTAATGGTCATCGATTGATCAAACTAAAACAAGAAAATTTTTAGTTGGCTCAGAGCCAGACAAGTTTATTGACAAATTGGAACAATTTGATATTTTGTTTAATGTTATGACTATAAAAAGCTGCTGAATGTAGATAGAAACGATTGATATGGTTTTTACAAATTGTCCGTAGTTTCCCATTTATTTAAGTCAGTGGAGCGTTATAAATTTGTTTGGTTCTGTGTGTGAATTTCCATACTCTCATTGGCCTTACTAAAATTAGCAAGATTTTTTTTATTGGAAGTTATAAGAGATTGAGGATATCAATATCTCTGGTGTTCCTTCGACGTCAACGACGGAGGACGAACTGGGGGACTTTGCCCAACTTCTTTCGATGGGAGATGATAATATTAGTCTCACACCGGAGGAAGACGAGGCTGACATAACGGTGATCGAGATTGATCCCGCTACTCGCAACCACGATGTTGAGAGTAGCACAGATTAATCTCCATCACAGCAAGGCTGCATCCGCCAGTCTCTGCTTACGCCTTTCGAAGGCTGATTTAGATGTCGTCCTGCTACAGGAGCCTTGGATTGTCCGGGGCCTTGTATGCGGAATCAGGACTCCGAAATACAGGTTGCTATATCCCAGAAATGAGGAAGGTAAGCCTAGAACCTGTTTAATTGTTAAAAATGACCTTGATGCTTTTATGTTGTCTAAATTTAGTAATGCTGACACGGTGGTGGCTTGCTTGGACAGCAGAAAGGGCGGCAAGGCTATGTGGATTGGATCTGCCTACCTACCATATGAGGGAAATATAGACAGCTCCAGTCTCTTTGATGCGGCAAAGGAAGCGGCTAAACTCGGAGCCAGCCTCATTATTGGATGTGATGCAAATGCTCACAACTCCATTTGGGGCAGCTCAGATACAAATGTAAGAGGTGAGTTGCTTTTTGACCTTTTACTCCAACATAATCTCTTGCTGTGTAACAGGGGAAATGAACCTACGTTCGTCACAAGAGTAAGACAAGAAGTCTTGGACATTACTCTTGTTTCCTCAGACCTGCTCAATTGTGTAGAAAACTGGAGAATATCCAGTGAACACTCCTTTTCTGACCACAGAGTCATTCTTTTTAATGTCAATACGTGCTCAACTGTGAAGAAGGCCCCTGGTTACAGGAATGTCCGAAGCACAAATTGGGCCGTATATAGACAAGTGGTGGAAAGATCACTTCCCGAGGAAGTTCCCACCCATCTCTGGAACGCTGAAGATCTCGAAGATCAGGTGAAGAATCTCAGCAACCTCTTAAATAATGCATTGGAAGCAGCCTGTCCCATTAAGAAATATAGGGGTAAAACCAAACCTCCTTGGTGGAACAGTAAGCTTCTCAAACTAAGGTCTGAAAGTAGAAAGGCCTTCAACAAAGCCAAACGGTCTAACTTGGACTTAGACTGGGACAACTATAAAAGATGTCTTAGGGAGTTCAAGTACGAACTGCGTAAGTCAAAGAGGGAATCCTGGAAGACCTTTTGTGAGACAATAGAAGGTTTTTCGGACACTGCAAGACTTAGAAAGGTTCTCTCCAAAAGCCCGATGTGCCAAGAACTGCTGCAACAAGCGGATGGTACATGGACTACAAGTAGTCAGGAGTCATTGAAACTTCTGCTCGATACCCACTTTCCGGGCTCGACATCTTTCGCGGTATCCGCAGAATCAGGTTATGGGAGCCCAATTAGTGAATATAATTTAGGTACTATTGACAGACTGATAAACAGGGATTTACTCCTATGGGCCATAGAAGGTTTTAAGCCTTATAAAACACCTGGACCGGACGGAATTTATCCTATTGAAATTCAGAAAGTCAGTGACCTAATTCTGAACTGGCTTGCAACCATCTACAGGAGTTCCCTTCGCCTAAGCTACATTCCAACATCCTGGAGGGTAGCGAAGGTGGCTTTCATTCCGAAGGCGGGTAAAATCTCCTACCACAATCCAAAGAACTTGAGACCTATATGTCTCACATCCTTTCTCCTCAAGATCCTCGAAAGACTTGTGGAGATTCATATTAAGCAAAGCATTGATAGAGAACTGCTTTCTCCCTCGCAGCATGCCTACACGAAAGGTAAATCGGTAGACACTGCTCTCCATTCCCTGGTAGCGGTCATTGAAAAATCCCTTGAATTCAAGGAGTTCACTTTGGCTGCTTTCCTAGATATTGAAGGTGCTTTCAACAATGTTGAATCTTCTGCGGTTACGGGGGCACTCCAGCGTCTGGGTGTCGACGGGTGCTCCAGGTCCTTTATTGATCAGCTGCTGAAGTGCAGGGTTATAAAGTCTAGTCTGGGGCTCTCGGAAGAAGTCAGACTGGTTGGAAGAGGCACTCCGCAGGGTGGAGTCCTATCGCCGCTCCTTTGGAATATAACAGTCAATGAAGTTCTGATAACCCTAAGGGAGTCTGGCTGCACTACTGTGGCCTATGCTGATGATATTGTGCTGGTGGTGACTGGCAAGTACATCTCAACAATAAGAGATATAATGCAACGAGCATTGGACACTCTTGTTCAATGGGCTACTACAAAGGGTCTAGGCGTTAACCCAGCTAAGACTGAAGTAGTGCTCTTCACAAGAAAGCATAGACTTCCTGATTTTCCTTCTCTAAGACTTTGCAATGAAATATTGCAACTTAAGGAGGATGCGAAATTTCTGGGTCTCATACTGGATAGAAAACTAACGTGGAGACCGAATCTTTTAGAGAGAACCAATAAGGCCAAAACAGCTCTCTTCTTATGCCAAAGAACGATCGGAGTTAATTGGGGCCTTAAGCCCCGTATCGTCCACTGGTTGTATACAGCCGTAATCAGACCTATACTTATGCATGGCATATCGGTATGGTGGACTGCATTACAGAAAGTTACGTATCGGAAGATACTGGAAAGAGTCCAAAGAACAGCCGAGCTGTGTATTAGTGGTGCAATGAGAAGCACCCCAACAGCTGCGCTGGATGTCTTATTGCATCTTATCCCCTTGGACATATATGCCGAGAAAATGGCAGCCTGGACGGCTGCCAGGACAAAGGCTCCTCTTGGATGGACTCCATACTTATATGGTCACTCATCCATCCTTAGGAAGTTCGCTACCGCTGCGGACAACCTAGATTATACTACACCTACGTGGACCTTGGAGAAACCTTTCAATACCATCATTCCGGCCAGAGATGACTGGACAGATGGTGTTATCCCGACTGGGTCATTATGTATCTATACAGATGGCTCAAAAATTGGGAACAGCGTAGGTTGTGGTATCTTTTCTGAGGAATTAAATATAGATACCTCTCTTCGCTTACCCGATCATTGCAGTGTCTTCCAGGCGGAAGTCACTGCTATCTGGGAGGCTCTCGAATGGCTGAAGATAAATAATATATCTCATAAGAATATATGTATTCTATCGGATAGCCAGGCGGCCCTCAAGGCTCTTAATTCTGTCGTCACAACATCCACGACTGTTCTGAACTGCCGCAGGTCTCTGTGTGAGACTGCCACTCAGTTTTATATAACTCTGTGTTGGGTTCCTGGACACAGAGGGATTAGGGGAAACTGCAGGGCAGATGAGCTTGCTAGACAGGGAACCGAAGTGGAAAGGACACCCCACTTAACCCAGATGGGAATGCCCTTAGCCACCTATAAACTGGCTGTGGAAAATATCAGCTTAGCTCGAGCCGGGCTGAGATGGACCACAGCAACAGTGTGCCGCACTCTCCACACAATATGGCCGACCTTGGACGCAAAGCGTTCAAAATCTCTAGTTCAGTTGAACAAAAAAGAGATAAGCTATGTAGTGAAGGTGCTGACAGGTCACTGTCCCTTTGGCCCACACGCCGAAAGATTGGGACTTCCCCACAACGACTTATGCAGAAGTTGTGGCAATGAGGATAAGGAAGAAACTGTCTCCCATTTTCTCTGTACATGCCCGGCCCTCGCGAGGAAAAGAGGGGCCTTCCTTGGCTCACCTTTCCTTGATGGATTGAGTGAGCTGCAAAACACTGGTGTTTTTGACCTCTGTCGCTTTATTAAAAGCTCCAAATGGCTTGAAATGGCCTAAATTTTGTCCCAACACTAGAATGGCATCACAATGGGCCCAATGGTGTGCCTAAGTGGGCTCCCTAGTGGGGGAGCAGCCATTTCAACCTAACCTAACCTATAAGAGATTCTGCAAAATTTTAAAGCTTATAAACTTATAAATATTACATTTAGATATAAGAAATAATTGCGGTAATATATGTATTTATTATCAAGGAATGAGGGCAACCCATATTTTGAAAACTGCGGCCAAGTTAGGCCTATTGTGTACGTACCCCAATAACGGAATAGACTATCAGCCTTCTGGCCTTTAGGTCTTTAATTGAAGAAGACCGGACTTGAGCGGGGTTCATAAACTCTCTGATAAACGTTCGTCTTCTAAGCCAGATCAGAGCAGGACATTCACAAAGAATATGTGTGGAAGTCTCGTCGCCTTTCAGGCAGAGTCGGCATTCTGTCTCTTGAGACAGTCCTAGGTTGTGGAGGTGATACGGCAGTCCTACATGGCCAATCAGATAACCCACCAACACTCTTAGGTCCGCTCTGTTTAAAGTGATAGTGCCCCTAAAGGCAAAGGGTCTTATAAGATCTTTAGCCTGTCTAAGACCTGGAATTGATTCCCAATAGGCTATGTAGGTGTAGTCCCTCAATCCACTCCTCTATCAGGGACTTGGAGGTGGGTCATGAGATGCCACAGAAGGGTTCTGGGCCCTGGACCGACGTCTCAGGCCCCTCCTTCGCGTGGCTGTCTGCAGCCTCATTGCCCGCGATACCCCAGTGTCCGGGGACCCAGCAGAGCGAGACTTCTTCTGGTCAGGCTGTGGAGTAAGTCAAAACACCCTGCAAGTGTTTTCGAAGAAAACTTCCACGTTGAGACTGGCTTGATGGCAGCTTGGCTGTCAGAAAAGATTTTAATGTTGGCGCCTTTCAAACCTTTCTCAAGGTTGAGCCTAGAGCAGGTCGCAATGGCATGTATTTCAGTCTGGAAAACAGAGGGCCACTTACCCATTGCAATCGAGACCTTGGAGTTGGGTCCTGCGACACCAGCACCTGTACCATGTTCCATTTTTGACCCGTCGGTGAACCAGTGGAGATGTTTTGGATCCCCAGGAAGAATAAGTTCTTCCCACTCAGAACGATCCGGGACATGCGGTAATATATGGTCAGCAGTATTATAATATCTATGAGGAGACAACAAAAACCTATTGATTGTTTCAAATTTAAATTTTATATTTATACGGCGTTTACATAGCCTCGAAAACAAGAGTTTTCATGAACTCGCCTTTTCCTTGTTTTCGAGTGACAGTTATGCCTATTTAATTAAATTTTAATTTAATTTTTTCCATGGCAAACTGAGAATTAAAAAAAAAGTGTGATAGGAAAATGACATGCGTATAACAAGTGCTGAACGCTGGATTGGGTTCTTGTCCACACTTTTCTTGTTTTCGTTGCTTTATTTGAAATGCCCATTTTAGGCCTTTGAAAACACTAAAAAATTTCAATTTTTATATTTTTTGTCTTTTTTTTCATGGTGCCAAGTAGCTTTTCATAGTAAATCAAAAGGCAAAAAATTGAAAATTGAAATTTTTTAGTGTTATTTTACCGTACGATGATTTGACATAAAATGGCGGCAATTTTAAATTTTTTTCGAAAACTGCCAATTTTTGCAGTAAAAAGCGAAATTTTTTTTTGATATTTCAATCACATATTTATAGCATCAAATTACATATTTTCTCCAATTTTTATCAAAATCCGACCATTTTCCCGTTATTTATTGCATTTTTAGAAAAATAAAACAAAATTTCATATATTTTGGTTTTTTGAGGTTAGGATTCATTTTTAAAGTATCAGTTCGATAGTCTATTCATTCACGAGTATTTTCCAACTTTTTTTATTGTTCTACGACCAACAGAACTGGAGAAATTAAAAAAATAGTGTAGCAATGCACTCAAAATGCATCAAAAATGGACATTTATGCAATTTTCTCGTGTAGCACAGGACCGATTTTGCAGAAATTTTTTTTTCGCTTTATCTTAACATATGCAAAGAAAAAAAACAAAAAAATCCAACTTCCCAACTACATCACTACCATATGACAATTTCCCTCTACTATGAAAACAGGTTTCCAAGTTGTTTTCGATTTGTATGAAAAACACCTGTTTTCGATTGTGTTTTTGCCCAAAACTCCAAATTTTGACGAAAACACGTGTTTTCGAGGCGATGTAAACGCCGTACATCATACTAATGTTTGCGAATACGAAGAGGTTATATGAAAATAGTTTAAAGGATTTCGAAATTCTAATCATAAAATTGTGTGGAGTGGAAGTGAACTAATGGGTAATAATGGAAGTTGGATGGCAGACACCATGACCAAATTGACCATGTTCTGGTTAATATGTGTGGTATTAGTATAATGGATGTAAGGAGTTAACGAGGAGTAATGTGAACACCATTTGCTAACTAGCGACAACAGATAAAAGAAACAATAAAAATCAGAGAAAAAGGCACATAGAATAATGAAGAAATGAAGAAACAAAACAAGAGTATAAAAGTTAAATTAAATTGGTTGGGAGTTGGAGATCCATTATTTATTCACAAAAAATATATAAAGTTTGAACATCTGGACGGACGTTTCGACATTTTAACATTTATGTCATCATCAGCTAAAAACTTATATAAAGAATATTACATTTGGATATTTGTTACTAACAATTTTTAGGTTATACTAAGCAATTTCAAAATTAAAATAAAATAATTATATTAAAATAACAATAAAATATTGTCATAATGCATCATAGCATCCCAATTTAACTTAACAAATTTTTTTTTTCACATTCACTATGGTTAAAGATTAATCTTGATTTAATTGCAACTGGAACACAAAAGACCCTTTCCCTATTGATGGAGAACAAGTGTCAAGAAGGAGCAAGAAAATCGTAGAACTAATGCCAACATAAGAGAATAACAATTGAACAGTAACGGAAATTATTGGAGAAAGTGTACTAAAAAATATTAAGTTGAATTATAGAAAGTTGTTGATGAAATTATTGAAATATTTTAAATTGTTTTCAAAATCTGTGTGGTTATTTAATGTTGAAGGTGAATTTTTATTGATACAAAAAGTTTCCTTAATAAGTCTATTGTTATAATGAATATCAGAATCTAAAATTATTGTTTCTTTAAATTTAAATTTATGTCCAGTGTCAAAGGTATGTTTGGTTAAAGCGCTATGGTATTGGATGGTACTTGATGTTCTATAAAAATTGTTAACGGGATTAAATTACTTTTTATAAGCTTTATATTAGCTTCACATGTATGTTGTATGTTGTTGTATCTTGCAACTTGATTTTGATCCACTTTCATATAACCGATCAACTTCTAATTTTACACATATTCATAGTTCGTGTGACTATGCAATCTGACTTTTTTGTAAAAAAAATCAAGATGGCGGTTCTAAGATGGCGGGAGAATTTTCAAATGTGTACCCCGACCCCCATCATGGTAGTATCAAATGAAAGAGTATGACAAGTAGAATACAATTAGCTGTGTGGCTTCATTGAAAATTTAAAATTACTATTTCTTTACAACCCCATCGTAAAGTTTATCAAAAGAAAGGGTATGACTAGTACAATACAGTAAGCTGTGTGACGTCGTTCCAAATTCAAAATGGCCGCCAACACAAAATGGCGGATTACCCTTTTCTTTACAACTCCTAGGTATTGGTATCAAATGAAAGGGTATGACGACTAGAATAAAGCAAAGCTGCATGATGTATTTTTAAATCCAATATGGCGACCGCCGCAAAATGGCGCAAAATATGTAATAGACTAAAAAGTGGAAAATAAAAATATACAGGGTGTATACTTTTAAGCTTACAAAGGCTGTGGATAAGTTTTAGATAGACGAACAAAAAATCGTGTGGGGGGGGGCTAAATCTTAACGCTTAAGCGGCTAGGGCGTTTTGAAGTTTTTTTGGTAGTACAAGTTTTGTTGGTAGAGGCTACCCTATCAACTTCCAGAGCAATGAGCCGTCAAAGTCAAAACTTTGGTTTTTTTTTCACTAAAGTTTCAGTTATTAGCAAGATTGATGTTAAAATAGGTCTTATTTGGTACTTTTCGGCAAAGCTTAGATGAAAAAGTACTAAAAAGGTACGAAATAGAGCCAATTTTCGCAATTGCTTATTACTTCAAAAGTACAGGCCGTAGCATAAAAATTGTCTGAACATTATTGATAGGAAATTGTCCAAGCTTTCAAATTTTGGAAAATAAACTATAATTAATTACGTATTTTTTGGAGAAAAAGGTGGATTTAGTTGAAATTTTAGTTAAAAGAAACAAAATTTTGACTTTGAACAAACATATTTTCTGAACGCAGTGACTGAGGTTGATGATTTTGATATCTATTTGATTGATATCAAAATAAAGAATGTATATTTCTCTAAAAACTGAGCCTAATTACGTTGCTCTACGATAAATAGTTGAGGAGTAATTAAAATTTAAGTAAATTAAAAAATTGGTCAAACGTCTTTTCTTAAACACTTTATATCTCAGTGGATAGGTCCGATATCCCCATTCTATAGAACAACTTTTTTCTCCAAATATACCCAGGAATCGCCTCTTAACGAATTAGCATCTTAGCCGGGAACACCCTGTATAGATAAAGCAACAGTGTTTTCTTAAATAACTGAAAATATGTTCTTAAATCCTATGAAATTTTTATGTAATGTCCTTAAGTCTTTCTTAAATTCAAAATTTTTAAATACTCATAAATTGTTGACTTTTGAACAAGGGTAAAATGTAGATATATCGAAAACGAGAGTGTACCAAAAAAGTACAAACCCAAAAATTATTAGTGGACTGCTTTTTCCATTTATCTCTTGTGATGTCATCTTTCAAATATTTAAAAAAAAAGCGCCGACGTCAGGCATAGAGATAGCTATAGACTGCGGTTGATGGAATCGGTAATTATACTCTTCTGCTTTGATTTATAGGCCTTTGTAAGCGATGGACTAAATATATTTGTAAAAATAAAATAAAATTTTGAAAATAGAGTTACTCAAAAATTTTTGTTGTATTAACCATGTATTTTTTGGCATGGCAGATGGTTCAGCAAACGGCGCAGTAGGCAAATTAGTGCTTATTGATCGAGATGATTCTGGTGATGTCAGCTTTGCATGGCTCGAATTCCCAGATTCATTAAAAGTTGGTGAAAAGATAAGAAAAAAGTTGCTGGCCACGTTTAGAAAAACGGCAGTACCAATCGGGACAACATTAGCAAAACGGCAGTACCAATCGGGAGAAGATCATCAACAACACCTCTTAACAACAATAAAACGATCAACGCGTAAAACAGTCACATATACCAATAGTTCGCGCTTGGGCTACAACGATAGACAAGTCTCAAGGAAGCAAGTATTCTGAAATCGTCTACAACTATGATAAGAAACATTCGCTAGTATTAGTGTATGTCGCATTGTCACGTGTAATTAGTATCCAAGGACTATGAATTACTACGCATAGTAATGATCTGACCTTTCATCATGGCCGACCACTCCACAAATTGTTTGGAAACTTTTGACAAACAAATGCTAGATTTTTATACATCAGTGAAATGGATTATTGTCGATATATACTCTCATTTCTCAAAGTCATTAGTATCCTACTAATTATTCAATTTAAAGAAAGATAAAGATCGCCAAAGATGTTTCACATCTCTCACGTGCGCTCGGTACACGCGATCTTTTTTTTATTTGTTTTTTTACCACCAATAGCCAATATAAAGATCCATAAAGGAGGAAGTTAAGAATATTCACGAAAAAATTCAATACCTATAATTTTGATATAAATTGTTAATTTCATTTCGGAGGCCACAAAAATTTTCTTTGCGATTCAAGTATAGAACAAAACACTTTTATTTAAATTAGTAAATAACCAATTTTGTATATATTTGTTCATTAAATCTTTCAGTCTTTCAGACATTATCTCCCCTTAAAAAATAAAAGCAACGCCAGAACTATAACAAGATAATGATCACCTCGCGATTTATAAAAAACAAAACTTCCATTAACTAAATCCATATCGGTTGATTCCTAAAACCTTAAAATGACAGCAACGTTAAAAAAGTCCTAATTACGTGTATTCAGAATGAGACAGCAAATTCAGTTCACACGTGCAAAATGTTATCAACGTTCTAACACGCCGTGCTTGATATCATCTGCTTAATGATGGTCTAACGTGCAATTTAATTCAATCAGCACAATTTGCCGGTATTATACAGAGAAAATGGCAATTAAAACCTGGCTTCTTCCTCGTTAGGGTCGAGTCTTGATTTTATCGATAGTGATTCGAAGGGCAGAGTACCTTAAAAATTGTGCCACGAAAACATTAATCATAAAATACTGCCACGATTATCTTGATGTTCTATTAAGAGCGGTATTAAACAGGAAATGGATTGGTAATGATGTTTACAACATTAAGAGTAATTTTTTAGTATAAAAACAAAATATTTTGAATCTATGTATTTTTTGTAGGGTCTGTGTATATTTTTCAGTAATTGGTTGAAAGAAACGACGATGAATTCAGCTTTTTAATTGCTATTTTCATTTAGACGTTTTCAAATATAATACACGTCAATTTTTTGTTACCTTTAACTCATCCTAATCCAATTCTCCTTCGGTTGACGAAGGTTTATTGGCTGCCACGACTTGACATGATAAAATATGATGAGAAGAACTGCCAATATCGAAGATGTTACAAGAATTTAAGATTTGTCCTTTTACCGACTGAGGTAGGGATAACACAAAAAACTAAAAATCACACCTTCTTGTTGGATTTTTATCATTTTATTTTGTAGGTATTATAGAAAGGAAA
Source organism: Thereva nobilitata (assembly GCA_963855945.1). Lineage (NCBI taxonomy): Eukaryota > Metazoa > Arthropoda > Insecta > Diptera > Therevidae > Thereva > Thereva nobilitata. Next base: position 86,992,690 of record OY979696.1, read on the forward strand.
TGCTAGCGTTGGAGACGATTGGAATAAGCTTTATAAAAATGTAACTGATTCCTTCGTCAAATCTTTTGATTTTATATGCTTAATGTAGTTTTGTACACTGTAAAAAAATTCTGTGGTAATTTTACAAAAAAAATACTGGAAGTTTTATTCACAAGCAGTTTTGTAAATTTGCAATATATATTATTAGGAATATTCCAATTCTACTTTACGTATTTTTACCAACAGTGTAGTAAATTTACATTATTTGTGGGATGTAAAAATACAATCAGTATTGGAGCTTTCACTTCATAGTTTTGTAAATTTCTACAACTTTTGTGTATGCCCTCTCCCTATACATAAAAATAGCATTTTGCTCACCAAGCAAGGACCGATTCGCAATGAAAGCGTCAAGCTGCAAGCTTCAAACTACAAGCTTCAGCTGAGTTTTGCTTTATTTGAGCACTGCAGCTTGAAGCTGTGAATGTGAATCATTGTACAAAACCTCTTTATATGTGAATCGGCCCTAAGCATCAAAAATTATCAAAAATGTCTTGGCTGTTACAAGAACTGCCCAGACCCTGACCAAAGTCAAAGGTGTGACCTTAACTTAAGAACAATCCGGTATATATGCTTAGTATTCCATTGTTACCTGTGAATTATATCTATGAGAGGGAAAATTTAAACCTTACTTTCCAATGAACAATTTGTAATTATACTGAAAATATAAGTTCTAAAATTAGGCCTCTTACTGTAAAATTACAGTACAATGTTCAGTACATAACATTGATAAATAATACTAAGAAATATTGTTAGTTTCCTACATAAACGATTTAGAAAAATACACAACATTGTGTAAAATATACGTCACATTCATTTAATCAACATTTACGTCATGCAGTATTGGAGATTCTCAATTTCTTTATGTGAAATTAAAAAATTTATAATAAAATTACAATAATTGTGTAGTAAATTAGTATTTCATATCGCGATTTGTAATTTTACTGTAAATTTGCACTGTGAATTTACATATTTTTTTACAGTGTACAGAACGAATTTTCTACTATTCCACTTCAAAATAATTGATTGTTTCAGCAGATATTATCTAAATATGATTAGGAAAATATCATTATAAAGGTCAACGTATCTTCAACAGGGTAATCGAACTTGTTCCTGATTGGGCCCGCAGGAATCGGATCGAATTCAACACCTGTAGAATGACGTACTCTGATAGTTCATCCGAGGAGTATCATTATTGTTAAGAATGTAATATATTGTGAAGTAAATAAACGCCCCATTCTCTTTTGTATGTAAAGTAACTTGGAAAAATACGGTTAGACATTTATGTTCTTTGCACATACAATAGGTTAGTGGATGTATTCATTTTCTAAATACACCTAGCACTTCGTTGCTACCTTTGTACTCGAGATGAGCATTCAGTTTTTTTGGTTTTACTTAAATAATTCTAACAAAAATTATGAATAAATCCTAGAGTTTGCGATGATATGAGCACATCCTTCAAATCAACAAACATCACCGCAACTTTACGAAATGCAAATTCCCCTTTCAGACAGCTACCTGGGCTGTAATCTACAAATCTAACATTAAGATCCGCCTTGAATACAAATCGTTTTTCTTAGCTGAGGCTGCGAAACCCGCCATAGCACAGTCGGACAACTTGCAAGACTGTGCCATCATACTCACTGTTGATGGGCTGGCGTACACGGATCATCACGTCAACACTAAAAAAACGTTTTTTTATGTTGCCCCCCGTGTATATGGGTATTCCTTCGCCGAGAGTAACTTTATTATCCTTACACAGGATATTAATGTGTGTGTACTAGTAATGGAAGGACCCAGCGGGGAATTTAAGCGCTTTTGAACAGATTCTGAAGCGTTCAAAAGGAGTGTCAACGCATTTCTTATTTATGTATATCCCAATTCCTTTTCTTTTAACCAAGTTATGTCACCAGAGAAGCGCTTTTACTTTGTTATTGAAGAAGCGCAATTGAAGCTGGGAAATTCGAGCTCTTGGAAAGCTCGTGAAGCTTTCGTGACCAATAGTATCAATATTATCGGTATTTTGCTGAAATTAAATTCTAAACAATTTAAAACAGAAATACATTATTAAAATAGTTATTCCAATAGAATTAACTCAATAATAAAAACAACATAAATAACGACTTTTTAAGCAATGTTTCGTTTAATAAAAGCGGTTTTTGGCTAAACGGAATCTATTTCTTATTTCTTTTTCGAAGTCCAGATAACCAAAATGTTCAGAATTTACAGCTTCTAAAATGTAACCTTGAATTAGTAATTTTTATTAAAGCAAAAAAAATGAGTAAAAATTTACCGTAACATACTTGTTGAATAATTCTTCTTCTTCTTCTTCTTTTTTACGGCTAGGGATATGGTCCTGGTCCCAATTCTGAGCCGATGTCATTTGGTTTGGCATCCTAAAGCGCTGGGCTGGGCGTCCTGGTCTACGCCATCCTTCCAACGAAGGTTGGGTTTCCCTCGCTGTCGCACCCCATAGATCTAACCGTTGAATAATTGTTTTTCTTTAATTGGAATTTGTTAAATTAATTATCTTTTTGATATACCACGTTTTTAAATCGAACTAAAAAGTATAAAATAAATTCTCCTAGCCCCAAACATATAGGCTATTGACTATGTCGAAAAAAAAACAAGGATAAAAGGAACTAATTCGCTAAAGGTATTTTATTGTTCTATATGTTCGATTGTACATTAAAAAAGATAAATCCAAAAGCGCTCTTAAATCTAGGCTTGGACTTTTGAGAACGGAGGAGATTGGTCCATTGTTTAGTTTTTCAACAATAACTCAAAAACTATGCATTTTTATAAAAAAAAACATAATAAGATTTTTTGTAGAGAATCGAATTTCGAATAAGCACGTTTTGAAGTAAACAACAATTTTTTTCACCGAAATAAGTCAAAAAAACTCTTTTAAAAAAACCGAAAAATTTCAATTTTTTTGTTTTTTTAACATTTTTGTGTATAACTTTTTTCTGGGTGAATTTAGGTATATGTACATAGATAGTTCTCAACTAGTAGTACTATCGTTAAAAAGTAGGTAACTTTGAACGACTGTGTCTCGGTAAATTTTTATCGAAAATTTTTCAATTGGACACCATTTTAACGTAAATTACGTCAGCTGTCTTTTTTGTTGAGAACTACCTATACCTAAATAGGTACAGGGGTACAGGCTGAAATTTGGCAGAGAGCTTACTTTTAGAGTTCTTAATAAGGGGTTATAAAGTCTACCGATTTTCTACCCGGGAAAGGGGGTTTTAGGGTAAAAATATCAGTTTTTTGCAAAGTAAGCCTTATCATAAAATAGTGCTTAAAAGTTTGTAGATTATACGATTATCTACAAAAAAATATTACAAATTTTCCCGTACGAATTGCCATTCATGAGATATCGCCGTTTTAAAGATTTAAAATACTCATATTCACTCATTCGCGACTTTTATATGTTCAATAAACCCGTTGTTGGACTACGTGGCTAATATTTTCATGGGTGATTCCTGGATGTATTTGGAGAAAAAAATTGTTTTAGAGAGGGGGTCTATCCCCACTATCCACTAAGATACAGGGTGTTTACGAAAAACAATTCGTATCTTTTTAAAATTTACCTTACTCCTAGACTAATTATCGTAGAGCAATATAATTAGGTTCATATTTTAGGTAAATGTGTATTCTTTTATTTGGTATAAAGAACAGGTTCAAAGCATGTGCAAAATCACAATTTTCCTTGTTTTTTAGCATTTTGCTCATGTTTTAGACCTCCATTTCTTCTTATATTTTCTTAAACTCCCGGAAAACTTTCCAGGTAAAACTACCAAATGACTGTACTATTAGGCATTTGTTAAATAAATAATGGATAAAAACATCTTAGACCATATAACACTTGATCAATAAGTGTTTCTGAACACTTTCCAAAAAAAATTAGGCCATTTGGTCCTACTTCAAAAAAGTGGGTACTTCTACACTAAATCATGCAAATTTGACACGACTAATACACGTTTTTTCGTTTTAATCTTACAAATATTTTCATAGCTATTTCAAGTTCACAATCACAAATTTTCAGGACTATCTGTATGATGTTAGGAATATGTATGGGGTTGGGGAAATTATTTTATACTTTTTATTTATTTTTAAAAACCTGGTATTTTTATTTAACTAATTATTTTCTGCTTTCTAGTCTTGTGTGACATTTTGCAATTAATTTTGAACATCTTGATGATATTATGACAGATACACGCGGAAAAATGTTACCTAAATCTACTAATAATAATCGGTGTCATTTTTATTCTCCTGAAAAATTAAATAAAGAAAGAAGCTAAATTTATTTTATAAGATTTTTGTTTCAATATTGAAACAAACTAATGCCATATCCTTCTTAGCTATCAATTTTATTTATATATAACCTATGATGCTGAAAGTTCTAGTTGTCGCATTCTGTCGTTCTCCTTCATTGCACCTTGTCTTGCCAGTGAGTTTTAAGCAATCAAGCTCCTCTATTCTTAACCCTTCCAATGATCTGACACGACATATTTCGACATTTTCTTGAACAAATCTTGCGGCAATCTTTCTCATAGTCCGATAAAAGTTTATAGCCTCATACAGAATCCTAACCTCATACATATTATCTTGAAAATTTGTGATTGTACATTTTTAATAGCTACGAAAACACTCGTAACGAAAATCGTGTGGTGTGTTTAGTATATAAAAATGGCCATACGGGGTTACTGTGTTACTGGGCTTGACAGGATACGGAGTAATTGTTGGGAAAAATTAAACAGCCCTGCGGCCCGCCCTCCTACTTCGCCCTGCTCCGCCGCCGCCTGCTGCTGCCCAACCTCCTCCTTGAACATTAATTGTCGTCTAAATCGAAATTTTGATCATCATCGATGCTGTCTTCATTGGGGGTATGTTCGTACATGAAGCTGGTGACATATCCAAGCGTACATGCGTTGCATTCGTTGACAGATAATATAGAAGTGTGTGTATTCAAATGCGACCTGACGAAATATTCCGTGAATGTTCCGTATGCCACGCAAAAGTCGGGCTACTTTCAACTTTTTCTGCATTGCCGCATTCGACATAGGACACACAAGCATACACAACAAACACATGCGACTCATTTCTCAGATTTTTGGGCTATCTGTGAGAGCCGGGACGGAACGCAACCATGCAATTATGTGTCAGTGAAAATCTCCGCATATCAGGGAGCCGCTGAATGCAATGCATGTACGCTTGTATATGTCACCAGCTTGAGCCGAGGCACACGCCGCATGGACCAGAGCAGGCAATCCCTGATTTGCGGCAACCGCAGAGCCCCACACCGAGTCGTGCATTGGCAAATATTCTCATAAATAGGTACTTTTTCTTTGCGAAAAATACCGCACGCAATTTTTTTTTACCAAATGACTATATATTTTTATAAGATTTTATATATTTTTATATTTTTATTTATATATTCAATGAAAATTGTCCAACCTTTCCAATTTTGCAAAAAAAAAAATATTATTTAACAAGGTATTTTTTGGAGAAAAAGGTGGTTTGAGTTGAACTACTTTTGAATCTTCGTTTTTCGACACTTAAAGAGCCATAACTGGTGCAATATTAGCCCTACGTAAAAAATGATTATAACAAAAATTATAGATAATCGTGTGTTCTATAAGTCTTACGAAGAATTTTTTAACGTAGAATTAACCATTAACGAAATATAGTGCAAAGAAAGTGATATATGAAGTTTGAAGCACTATTTCTCCGTAGATATTGACTTTACACAAAAAAATCTAAACAAGGAAGTTAAATCACTTATTTATATACAAAAAAGATAATATACATTTTTGTCGTAAAATGCATAGTTTTTGAGATATAGAATTAAACGCGTTTTCCTTCACTGTAAGCTTAGAAAGTGGGTGGGGATGACGCGGTTTTGAATTTAAGCTTATAAAAATATATAAAATCATTTGGCAAAAAAAATCGCGTGCGGTATTTTTCGCATTACGACGGCGAATGCCTAGTACCAATGTTTGTTCAGGTTGCCTTGATGTGAAGAGCTTAGCGATTCCCACTTTGCTCTTTCCATGTATCGCCGAGGTGGTGTCAGAGGACTCTTCCCATTTCATGCAGTGGAGAAGGAAACCATGGTCTACCGCATTGGTGCTTTGGGTTAGATCGAGAGTTGCGTTGTTCTCTACTGGGAAAACATCGTAGAGGAATGACTTCTTTCTTTTAAGCATTCCGACCTCGCTGAGCACAGGCAGGGGAAAAGGAGTTAACTCATATGTATGTCATAAGCTCTACATCATCTCCATCGCTCTTTTTGTTCTGCCTTACCATTGATTTTAATGGTACTGCTCGTACTGGCTAGTGACAAAACCACATTCTTGAAACTGCATGGTTTTGGTTCCAATATTCAGGGCTTGGTGGCAGTTTACTTTGGAGCTTGCCAGGATGCCCGTTGACAGCGACATGAGCGAATTCAACTTTGGAAAAGGGGGATGGTCATTGAACCATTCGTGAATCTTAGCTTGATCTCGATAATCTCTCTTTTGCCGTGATAGCAAGGAATCAACGAGCTACTCTTCCACCTACAAAAACCACTCCAGCGAACTCCTCTAAGGGGCCATCCATAAATTACGTCACACGAATTTCATGACCAATAATTATATTATAGTCCGGGGAAATTAGCAAAAAAAGCGCACGAAAGAAGACAAAATTCCAAAATGGCTGAAAATTGGTCCGCAGCTTCCTTGGGACTTTTTAAGAAAACCATTTCGGAATCACTAGAGCTTGCTGTTCGACATTGCACTCTATACGAAGAAAATAGATTGTCGACAGTACAAAGGGCTTTCCCTGAGCTCTAGTCTTCCACATAAAAAAAAAAAAAATAAAACATGACCGCCGGAGATATCGCGTTTTTCCCGTGTTTTCCTGGTATCTCGGTTTCTATAGGTCGCACAACCTAGTACGAGGGCCCAAAATGTTGACAACGAAACTCTCTACAACTTTAGTTCTTATAAACATGTTGACCCTTTTAAAGTTATTCAAGGTCAAACTTATCAAAAATCGCTTTTTAGCAAAAAAATCACTCAAAAACTGCTTTTTTCGAAAAAGTTTTTGATCAGTCAATACGAAACGTTATTGTCTACAAAAAAGCCCTCTTGCCATTTTTTCGAAAACTTAACCCTTTCGAAGTTATTCATGGTCAAAGTCTTTAGCCAAAAAATTACTCAGAAACTGATTTTTGCGAAATTATTTTTGTTCTATTTATACAAAAGATTATTGCCTACCCTAATGACATCCTTGTCATTTTTTCGAAAACTTCTCGAAAAAATTTTCAAAAATTAATTGAGCGAACGCCGGTCTACGGACGAATCGAATTGATTTGCATTTTGTACTGACTTTTGGCTATGTTTAAACGCAACCCCCTATATACGCGAATTTCACTTACCGAGAGTTTTTTTCGAACGTGTCCTTCGCGTAAAGCGAGGTATTACTGTTCTTAGATATATTAGATTTTGAATTGTGACGTCACGAAATTTAGGACCCCTCCCACCCCTTGTCACACTATGTCACACTTCGTCGACCCCTCCCTCCCCCTTAACGTGTGACGTAATTTATGGATGGCGATATTCAAAGTTAAAATTGATAATTTTCTTAATTGGACCTAGAATCAAATTCTTCATATATAATTGAACTAAAGAAGCCAACTTGGTAAAACATGAATGCACTTTTATTCAAAAGCAAATACGTCCCATATTTTTAATGTTATCTTATTATATAGACTATACTAAAAAGTATTCCTTTCAGGATCCAGTGACCTATTAAAAGGAAATTTTAAACTGAAAAATTTTACTTGCAATTTCAAACCACTTTGTTTTTATATCGTTCATGTACGTTGCACATTATTAATGTGCGAAATGCATCTACAATACAGAATCTAAAAGCTCTCCAATATTCCACTTAAAATTATCGATATTAAATAAAATATAACTGAAAATGGGAAGAAAATGCAAAAGCTCGACTTCTGGTTAAGGAATATGTTAGTGTCAATGGCACGGCATGGAGTGCATGTTTTTTTCATAGCGAGTTAGCACGCGAAAAATCAATTTCCTTACGGTATCAAGTGTTTGTTGATTAAATGCGTATAAAGGGTTGCGTGTAATATAGCAGTATAAAAAGTAATGACTTCAAATCTTATTAATAACAAGTGCATTTTTCCTGGTGTTTTTTTTCATTTTCATAATATATTTACGTACGTTGTAGGTTTCAGCATCCAGAGAAAGAAAAATAAAAATATGTATATGCATATTTTACGGGCAGTGAATTTATCAAAGGAACTTACAAGGTTTTGCAAAAATCCTTTAAAATTCTTTTGTCTTTTAGGCATTCGAATTTTTCCCCCAGAATAATATATGTATACACTCAATCCTGTATTGACCGAAGCAAGAAGTCTAACAGTACCATGAATAATTCAGTCCTTGTATGTTCTGTATGATCATAAATTATTCAAAAGAAAACTTTTCCTCTACTGCATCCTACAAACATTCATTCACATGTCCCAGATATTTCAAACAAACAGGATCTGATTGTTGTCAGATTCTTTACAGCAGACATCTGTAAATAAAAACAGCTCTTCCTGTGTTGTTCTTTAAAACAACAAAGTTTGTAAAAGTAAGATTTATATCGTTACATAAATGCATATTTCTCACTTAACACAAGGTTTTGACGGTAACAGGCTCAAGATAATTAGTGCATGTACCTCAGCAACTTCTTGGAGAGTACTGCGTGTGAAAGCTTGATAGTTTAACTTTAGTGAATATCATTAACAAATGAACAAAATCCAGGTAACTGAACAGGGAACAGGTATGTGTTGAATAGGTTTATTGTACAACTTTTCCCTAATTTAAGATTTTCCAAGACAATGATGATATATTAAAAGGATGTGACTGAAAAAGAATTTTCCTAGTTTGTTATTAAGAAGAACATGAGAAAGTTGAGAACTTTCTGCGATTTCTGTCAAAAAATAGTTCAGTTTAGTTCAATGGTCATAAGGATGGAAACACCATATACTCGTATATCGTGAGTCCCGTGAAAGTTCCTTGAGTTTTCTTCTTTTCCAAAGCAACAGACAAATCCATTTTCTATTTAATGGAGGATTTAGAGAGGATATATCTAGTTGAGACTGCTCTTTCAAGCGTAGCTGCTTTCTAACTCCACAATCTTTCACTTTTTTAAACTGATTTTTCTTTTGTACCTGTGCAGCAAATTTTTAAGATTCCAACTATGACATTAATCAAAAGTTGGACAATTCTAACTGGTAATTTCCGTTTTTTAACCGACTTCAAAAAAGGAGGAGGTTATCAATTCGACGCGTAGGTATTTTTTGGTCCTGTTCACGCATAACTTTGTAACGCAATGACTTTTTTGCTTTTTTTCTTTTTTGTTTGAAAGGGTAGTTTCCCACGGTGGTCCCGTACAATTTTTTTTAAATTCTGATAAAGGAGTTCTAAGGTAGGCGTAAAAAACTGGTAAAATTAGTACACCTTGAACGGATAGAAGTATTTTCAAAGGCAGCGAACAAATTACTTTATTGTCGCGTGATCGAGAAGAGGCCGGTGGATGAATCGGCAAAGGCGTTGACCTGCAAATAAAAATTGCGGGTTCAAACCGCGGAGGGCAGTTCGACTTTTTTTTTTCTCTTTCTAAAATCCATTCTGATTGGATTAATGTTGTAAAGAATTACAAACTCTTCGGTGAGAAATTTCATGCATACTCGACTCATGCAGACTGTAAAAGAGTATTCCTTTGGAATGAAATTCTATTTAAAGTAGTTTCTGAAAAGCTTTATTTACGTATTTAGCCATCTTGTTCTAACAATCTCCCGTAGCACAACGATTGAGAGGCTTGCCTCTCGTCCTGGAGGTTCCGAGTTCGATTCTTTGACCTGGAGCAATTTTTTTTTAATCGACACAATAAATATTTCTTTTTAATTTCCTTTGGGGAATTTTGTTTCATATTAAATGTTTTTTTTAAAATTGCTCCGAAAATACGCAAATTCATTACTGCAAAAACTATTTAGCTACTGCCTCAATTCTTTTCGACGGCGCGCGGCTGAGTGTCATACTTCTCGTAATAAATAATTTTTTTTTATATTGCCCCCGAAAAAAAATTAACGGACTAAAAAGTACGAAATAAAATAAATTTTTAAAAACCGACTTCAGAAAAACCAAAAATAATGCACAAAAAACCAAAAATAATGCACAAAAAAGGATAAAATAATTGTTTGAAATTCTTTACAACATTAATCCTTTCAGAAAGGATTTAATAAGAAGAATCACTTTTGAAGACGGTGCCAACACCTGTTTTCGGGGTGATGTATTAAGGCCTTCCGCACACTTGTCCATAACATCAAAACAAAATCCGGTTTTATAGGCAAGGGGTCGCAGGGAAGACAGTTTTTCTTCCATAATTTTCCATCATTTGTTCACCCAAACATTTTCTGGTTTCACCGTCCATAACACTAACACAAGCATGTTTTCGTTCTCGGCAAAGCTGCTTCGCTGTGCTTGCACCCCACACTACTCCATAGGCATTACAATCGTTACACGAAAATGATGGAGAAAAGTAAGTTCCGAGTGTACTATTGAACTCATGTTAAAACCGGTTTGAAATTATGGACAAGTCTGCGAAGGGCATAAAGGTCCGGTTACACGCAACGATCTGCTTGTGCCAATTGCCTTGGGCAAGTCAATTTGCGCAAGTGAATCGTTGCGTGTAAACGCAAATTTTTGGCTGGCGCAAGCCAAAAAGGTTGCCTTGTGCAAAATATGTGTTCTTAGAAAATCGGCTTGAGCTTGGTGTTTTGGAATGAGCGTTTAAACGATGTTTAAGCCGCAGCTACAACCTTGAGTGAATGGTGAAATTTTATGACGCTCCTCCGACCTTATCATAATCAATATAATATAATAATCGCATCAAATTAGCGTCATTTAGTGTCATTTTCACTCATTTTATATGCACCAATTGACTTGCGCCAGTCAATTTGTACAAATAAATCGTTGCCTGTAAACCGATTCATGTTCACTCAGTTTATTTGCACCAATTGACTTGCGCCAGTCAATTTGCACAAGCAGATCGTTGCGTGTAACCGGACCTTAAGGCTAACAAAGAAATGAATACAATTTTCGCAGCAATAGTTAATGCAATGAAAGTCAAGTACTACCTGGCACCGTCTTCAAAAGTGATTCTTCTTATTAAATCCATTCTGATTGGATTAATGTTGTAAAGAATTTCAAACAATTATTTTATCCTTTTTTGTGCATTATTTTTGGTTTTTTGTGCATTATTTTTGGTTTTTCTGAAGTCGGTTTTTAAAAATTTATTTTATTTTATCACAAACGTACGGAGCAAAAAAAATGAAAATTGAGATTCTGATTTTCGTAGCATTGTGTCTTAGAGGTCCATAAGGAAGGCGAGAGGTTTTGCTATCAGTTTTGCCACAGTCACTGCTATGACTGACGGAAAACCTATCATGACTGATGTAATTATCCGAATATTTTGATATCCATCAATTATGACTGATGGAATTGATTGACGCTTGCATGAATGTGTAATGGATAGGGAAATGGATTTGGTGGAGAGTACTCGATTAAATACTTATGAGTAGAATTGAAAGAAAATTACTCAATGACTACTTTTTACTCGTTCAAATGTAGTCGATCCGTTTTTTGACATTTCCGCGAACTGCCTAGCGTAAGCATTTCTCGATTTTCGGCTGCGACAGATTGCAAATACAAATACTTATACATATGTAGCTTATATATACATCCCGAGTTAAAACACGAACAGCGAACAGCCCGTGATCAGCTTTGGAAACCATTAATAATAATCGTTACTTAATACACTGAGAAAAAATAACTTTTATAAAACCAATAACAAATGTAGATCAACTTTCGTTAATAGCCTTATGACACTGGCTTTTTCGTAGGCTGAAAATGCTGCCTTGGCTAGGCTGAAAATGACGAAATCTGTTATACTGTGTGACAGAGATTGCATGTGAGAGTAAGAACGATTGTCTGATTATTATAATAGATAGTTCTGAGTGAATACAGAAGGAATCCCCCAATTCGCAACCCCCTCACGTTGTAATAAGAAAAATATGTCTTACCTGCCTTGAAATTACTATTGGGACATTCAAAAATCACCGTAAACACCTCAAAATTTTTTTGGAGCGTTTTTACTCCGGAGCCTCAATTCTAAACATTTACCCCTTCACTTCAAATATATCTATTGTCACTTCAATTATATTTATTTCCACTTATTATATATTTATAATCACTTAAATTATATTTATAAACACTTCAATTTATTGCTATTCACTCACTGTTATAAAAAGTCGAGAGATGCAGCAAACTGTTATAAAAAGTATAGAAAAAAGAACATGACTCTCATTCTTTTCCTATGCTTTTTATAACAGTTTTCTAGACTTTTTATAACACTTAAAATCCAGCCAAGAGAAGTTTGAGTATACTCCTCTCACTCTTACATATGGGAAAATCTCCTTTGAATTTTTTCTTTCAGGTTTCAGCCTATCCAAGGCAGCATTTTCAGCCTACGAAAAAGCCAGTGTCATAAGGCTAGAATTGTGAGATTTGTTCAAGATAAAGGCGCGTTCTTACGATTTAAGTTTAGTTGAGCGATTATAGTTGAAATAGTCCAGTAAATAAGCCGGAAAATACTGTAAAATGTGTAAAAGTTGATCAACAGCTCCGATTTGAATTTTTTTTGTTTGTACGTGTTCTTTAGACCCTCAGGAACATTCATCACCACTAACATCTGCCTTGCTATGAAAAATGAAAAAATTAGGGTAGTTTTCCTACCGCCAAATCACTCCCAATAGTAAAAGTGATAATTGCAACTTCATGCATTATTCTTATGTCTTCGATTTTGCAAGCGGAAATCTTACAACATTGCCCAATAGTCAAACGCAATTTTCATCGCCATACCCTTTAAAGCCTTCCAGATTCGTCTTAATTTAATCTATTCTATGAGCTAAGCTTAGATGTTAACTGCACTGGGGATAAACCTGAGTTAACTCGGAGATAGCTAACTCCGTGATAAATTTATCCCAAATGCATAAACTATGGAATGAAAATTTCGATTTGTTCACATTTTATCTTGGCTTTATACTCAGAGTATAACTTGGGGAATAAATTCCAGTACTTTCCAGTCTTAACTCAACGATATCTCATATTGGCTATAATTTACACAAATGCCTTTATTCTGCGAAATATTAGATTTTTTTTATGTGGAAGACTAGAGATCAGGGAAAGCCCTTTGTACTGTCGACAATCTATTTTTTTCGTATAGAGTGGTGTCGAACAGCAAGCTCTTGTCGATAGATTTCCATGGATACGATGACTTTTTTTGATTTGTTTTACAGTTTTTGCTTTTCTACCATGATCGATAAAAATGTCAGGGTAATTGCGAAAATAATAAGCGTGGCCGTCGCGCAAATTATTCAGAAGAGGACGAGAGATTGCTCCTGCAACTGCAATGGGTATTGCGTAAGTCGCGTATTTTAGAGTGCCGAAATACAGACTCGGTATGGTATCCAATAACGCAAAGCAGAAAGAGTGGGTCGAAGTTACAATAGAATTTAATTCTTTCGGGCTCATGCCCAACTATGTGAATATTTCATTTATTTCATTCAACATCAAAGTCATTTCTTCGTCGTCGCCTAAAAGTTCCCAATATCTCCCGAAACGATTCATTTTTATACGCTTTATATTAGCTTGACCTGTATGTTGTATGCTATATGTTGTATGTTGTATGTTTCATGTAAACAAATCTTGCAACTTGATTTTCATCCACTTTCATGTAACGGATAAACTTGAAATTTTGCACCTATGTATAGTTCACGTGACAATGCATTCTGACCATTTTGTAAAAAAATCAAGATGGCGGCCGAATTTTGCAATTGTGCTCCGCGACCCCCGACATGGGTATCAAATGAAAGGGTATGACAAGTAGAATACAATTAGCTATGTGGTGTCATTCAAAATGGCGGCCAACACAAAATGGCGGATTACCGTCTTTCTTTACAACCCACTCGATATGGGTACCAAATGAAAAGGTATGACTAGTAAAATACTATTAGCTATGTGGTGTCATTGTAAATTCAAAATGGCGGCCAACACAAAATGGCGGTTTACCTTTTTCTGTACAACCCACTCGGTATGGGTATCAATTGAAAGGGTGTGGCAATTAGAATACTATGAATTCTGTGGCGTCATTCCAAATTCAAAATTTCGGCCAACACAAAATGGCGGTTTATCTTTTTCTTTACTACGCCCTCGGTATGAGTATTAAATGTGTGGTGCTAAGGCAGAACCCGATATGTCAAAATAGGTAATTGTCGATATTGGGTCAAGTAATATTGGATTGTGCCACTGCAATATTGTAAGCATATGGACATTATTGGACTCTTTAGTTTTGATCTAAATTATTTTAGAGAAATAGTCTACAATTTTGGCTTTGGGGAATATTTTCATTCATAAACTTTCCACTGTTGGCAATATAAACGAAAAATTACAAAATGGCGGAAGACATATAATAGACTAAAAAATAGAAAATAAAACATATAGATTAAAAAAACTAAAAAATACGCTTTTATTTTAAAATGAACTAAAAAGTAAAAAATAATTTTGAATGTAAAGTTTTTATTGCTCTAGCCAGTATATGGAAACTACCTACCTTTAGAAATGTAAAAAAGCGTGGGACTCCTTACCTATGTTCTTAGCGCCCACGCTTTTTTACATTTCGAAGGGTAGGTAGTTTCCATATACTGGCTAGAGCAATAAAAACTTTACATTCAAAATTATTTTTTACTTTTTAGTTCATTTTAAAATAAAAGCGTATTTTTTAGTTTTTTTAAACTATATTTTTTTTATTATGTAGGGCATTTTCAGTAATGCAGGTTGCGTGCGCAACTGACTTATTCAGCAATGGAATTGTGTTGCTGAATAAGTCAGTTGCGCACGCAACCTGCATTACTGAAAATGCCCGTAGTTTCTTTTACTGTGCACACTGCGTTATATTGACAATTACAATAATGACATGTAAACTCGTGAAAAAATAAAAAATGAGAATAACTCGGAGATAGGTGTGAGTTAAGAGGCTTGTCCAGTCGAATTCCATGAGTTAACTAAGGGGTTAAGCTAACTCAGAGTTATTTCCGAGATGCGCAGAAACGAGTAAAATTCTTAACTCGCAGTGAACAAATGCAATTTTGGAATAACCCTGCAATTAACCCAGAGATATATTTATCTAAGAGTAAACAATAGTCCAGGCAAAATGGTTCAAAAAAATGATCATCTGATGATTTTTGGTAAGGTACTTAATTCGTTTTGCTAATTGTTAAGGAGGTTCAAGTGAAGTAAAAACCGTATTTGCGCGACACATTTGCGGGGGTTGTGGAATCGCCGCCATCTTGAAAAGAAGGGTGAAAGTGTTTTTCTAGATTTACATCCGTCTAAGCAGGGTCTCATTCTTGAATAAGGTAGCACTGCACGCAGAATACTCCCTATCTAAAACTGTAAAAGTGAATGTTCTATCCTTCCAACTTCAAGAGTTATGAGTCATCAACGAGTTATGAGTCATTTTGTTTTTTTTATCAAAAATTTCCACTTCAACTACCTTTTTCTCCAAAAAATACGTAGTTATTTTTTTTTCCAAAATCGGAAAGCTTGAGCAATTTCCTATAAATAATATTCAGACAGTTTCTGTGTTACGGTCTTTATTTTTGAAGATATTAACAAATTTTGATGTTAAAATTGGCTTTGTTTGGTACACTTTTCACATAAATTTGGAAATTAAAGGCTTGTAGTAGGGGAGCCGACGCTTAAAAAAACCATGTCGTCCCAACTTTCTGCCGCTTGGTATAGAAACTTTTCAAGTATTTTTTATAATATGACTTTTTTACGGGAAGTGGACCCATCTCGCGATAGGGGTTGGGGGGTAAAAAGGAGATTAAAATTGAAAAAAAATGTGTACCGCTGCGTATGTAGGTTCTGTTAGGGCTAAATAACCGTTAAATACTAGTGGCAGACTTGTACTTGTTTGGTTTCACAATACAGAGTTTTTGTTTTGCGTGATGTTAAAATAAATAAGAATAATTTCAGTATTTATAATTTTTTACATAATATTTTGTACCCCCGCACATCTTTGGAGATTGCCGTGCCCTTCTTCTGGCACCTGCGTCGTCCTTCGGGAATCCGTACTTGAAAACTGGAAAGGGGCTGTACCTCTGTCGGTACAATATAAAAGTCTTGACTTATCGTCTCGATATCTCACTATTATTAATTCATTTATAAATTGCTGTATAGACTTTTATCCAAATCTTCCCGTGAATCATAAACGAGTTACATTACTCTATATACAACAAAACTAAATCTAACTGCGAATTATTTACAACTAATGATTTTAGCTACAGCCTCTACAGTGACACTGTACAGTGATTTGTACAGCAGTTTTGTACAGTAGTTTACATAGTGTACTTATAGTGTTTCTTGTATATTATTTCGTTTGTGGGTAGTTCGCCCCACATCTGTTACATATAAACAAATTTGTTAAAAGTTATTTTAAAATTCCGTCGGCGGTCCGCGGCACAGATTTAATAAACTTTTTGCATAGAATTATATTTTATTACAATTAAATTAACTTTTGCCACATAAAGGGTTTTATCATTGAAATAAGCCAGATTCTACTTTAAACAAAACTGATACAAAACTTTATCCAAATACCTTCATTCGGGATGTTCCAGTAGAACGTGTGCTGTTTTCTTCTTACATCATTCCGCTTTAACCCATATTTACAATGGTACTTCATTTTCCTTACTCTATTATCACGTACACGTTGTATTGGGTTATTTAGTGTATTTCGATACTTTGGAGTGGTAACAACATTACCGAATTAGTACCGCATATAGCATAAGAAACGTTTCGAAATAATTTTCTTAGTAACTCTTCAATCAGTACTGTCGAAAATTAGTCCCATATAATAAGGAAAAATACAGAAAAACATCATTTGTAAATAGGAAAATTCTCAGGTAAAATACTTCACCAATGTTGATGACTATGAAAGTTAGAGGTCATAACAGAAACACGATGGAAAGAGAACATAAAGTGATTTGTGAGTTGTTTAGGGTAAACCCAACACTAACCTTTACACCCTAAAGGAAAAACTAATTAAGAAAGCGATACAAGCACCAATTACCTCAGTTAGAATTAGGCCTTGCAGAGTTTAATAGTAAAAATAGAATTACAAACCTTTACTGAGGTGGAAAATATATAGAAAATAAGCTGAAGGTGGACCAAAGACTAACTTTCTTGATTAGAGAAGATAAACTTACATTTGGATGATTTTTTGTTCATCATTTTTTAAAGCAGCACGACAATGCACGGTTAAGCCACAAAAAACACATGCTTGTAGGTAACACATTCAGAAAAAGATTCAAAAAGTTGATTGGACTCACACAAAATCAGCAACGTGGATACATGGTCGTCACGCTATACAAGAAGGTATACGACCTGACAACCATGATTGAATCTTGCAAAAGTAAAAATGCCCAAACATACAACGTCGTCTTCATATCCTATAGGAGGAGGAGAAGGGAATTACAACGTCGAATTGGCCATCACAGAGTCCAGATGCGAATTCCATAGAAAACGATTCGTCCTTAATGAAGGCAAAACTTAAAGGGGAAAAAGCATCTGTTTGCTGTACTATATAACAAGTGAAGCGAATTTGGAGAGTTTGGACCAGCCATAAAAATGAAGCAAGGATGGTGGGTTAAAATTTATTCTTTTCTATATTACGTTTCTTTCGACTCATTTTGAACATGAATTAAATATCACTATCAAGCCTATCTCGTCAACGATTATTGATTACATTAAATTCAATCGAAAGTCATTTATTCATCTAATATTTGTGTTCAATTTAGTTTTATTCCAAAATTAATAAATGCTTTTTGATAGCATTCAATTAACACTTCCATATTCTTATACAATGAAAGTGATGATGGCAAGACAAATGGCAGACGATACCTAGCTGTACACATTCTCATTTGTATAAACATGATTTTACAGGACAGGTGTGGATTAACATCAGACTACAAATTATATCCTTAATTGTAGCAGGTGTAAATTCCTGAGCTGCTAATAAATCTGTTGTGTGTCATCGCCCCATTTATTCTAGTGGGTCGTTTGTAATAATTACCAGGGTACCTCCCGCATTAATTATTTATTTTTACCTCTTTGAAACCTTCCAAATTTTTATGCTTTTTCATTTTACTTTTTCAACTGTGTTATCCTAACTTTGTTAAACTTTACTTTGAATTTTTGCTGATGTTAAAGATGTGTGTAAGGTAGGAATGAACACCTTAAGAAAAGCCCTTTAATATTTACTTCTTTCACAACAGTTCCAATAATGAAATCTTAAAGGTATTTCGCCATGGATCGATATATTCTTTATTGTTTACGTACCATAATAGGCGGGAGGGAAAAGAAATTTGATATTTTTTGGATTCGCAATAAATAACCAGATTAGTTGTTCACTGGCATTTGAGTAAGTCGCTGGCAATAAAATCGGATCCGATATTAATTCCAGTAATTGTACCATTCTGGTATTTCGGAAAATCTTAATAATTCAAAAATTTATCTAACGGAATTTTTTTTAATTGCTTGTGAGTAGCAATAATATACCGAAGATATTTACGAAATTTATGAAGAATTTTTTCTGCTTACCGAAAATTTTACTTTTCTATCTCAATTTTGATAAAATACCAGAGTAAAAAGAAGACTCGCCGATTCTTAGCCTGAAGCATGCACATTGCACAGTACGCCTGAGTAAAAATAAGACTCGCATACCCTTAGCATGAAACAGGCACGGTACGCCTAGAGTTGAGCCGGACTTACACCAGGCAGTACATTTGTCCCTTACACGATGGTATGTTGTACTGAGGACTCAATTTCGGTTCAAAAATTAGTCCTACTGGTATATGAACGTGTATCGAGATAAATGAAGCAGGGTGTGATTGTAAATTACAGTTCTTACTTCTTTTGCGGCAGTAAAATATCCAATTTAATGTGAGACTTGGTGAGATTGTAAATACGAACTGAACGACACATTTCTTACATTTTACGAGGTAGTGTAATTTTGTACTAGAGAAACATTTCTTACATTTTTCGAGGGGGTGAAATTTTGTACTGGAGAGACAATTCTTACATTTTTCGAGGGAGTGAAATTTTGTACTAGAGAAACATTCTTACATTTTTCGACGGAGTGAAATTTTGTACTGGAAAGACAATTCTTACATTTTTCGAGGGAGTAAGTTTTGTACTAGAGATACATTTCTTACATTTTCCGAGGGGGTGAAATTTTGTACTGGAGAAACAGTTCTTACATTTTTCGAGGGAGTGAAATTTTGTACTGGAGAAACAGTTATTACATTTTTCGACTGGTTGAAATTTTGTACTGGAGAGACAATTCTTACATTTTTCGCGGGAGTGAAATTTTGTACTGGAGAAACAGTTCTTACATTTTTCGAGTGGTTGAAATTTTGTACTGGAGAGACAATTCTTACATTTTTCGCGGGAGTGAAATTTTGTACTGGAGAAACAGTTCTTACATTTTTCGAGTGGTTGAAATTTTGTACTGAAGAGACAATTCTTACATTTTTCGCGGGAGTGAAATTTTGTACTGGAGAGACAATTCTTACATTTTTCGAGGGAGTGAAATTTTGTACTAGAGAAACATTCTTACATTTTTCGAGGGAGTGAAATTTTGTACTGGAGAGACAATTCTTACATTTTTCAAGGGAGTGAAATTTTGTACTGGAGAGACAATTCTTACATTTTTCGAGGGAGTGAAATTTTGTGCTGGAGAAAGATTTCTTACTTCTTTAAAGAAGTGAAATTTCTAACATGAAATAAGAAGAGGCGAGATTGTAAATAGGAATTGGAGAGACATTTCTTACTTCTTTTGCGGTAGCACAATTTGCAACTTGAAATTAGGCGAGGTGGGACTGCAAAATATAAATATACATTGTGAAGGCATAGACTTCTTACTTACTCTAAGGCAGTTTAATGCATATTAGAATTAAACTCGTAAAAAAGTTCTTCATTGGTAATTATTTTCTTTCTTTTTTTAATTTGCTTGTTTTTGTCATTTTGGCATTAAAATAGCACCTCGTATCATTTGAAGTATAACATTGTACTGGCTCAAAAGAACAAAGAGGCACCTCTTTCAAACTCATTTTATAATCGTGTCCTACGGAACACTAGGTACGACTGAGTAAAAATTCCAAATTCAGCCCGCTATAGTCACGTACCAATCAGTTTGAAATGGCCGATTAAGTATACATTCATATCTGTAACAGTGAGGTGTAAACCTCTGGCGGACGCCCATTTCCTATCCTGTTTTCCATAACTACGATTGTACAAAAACAACTTTAATAATCAATCAATTTATTTTAAAGCTTAGATGTGAATGTATGTACCTACAAAAATTTAACTTGTCTTGTATTCAAACTATCCAATGTTTCAGATTCTATCGAAATAATGAATAAATTACTTCATGCACAGTGGACCTTATATAATTCTTAAAAAATTTTAACTTAGAAAAAGATCTGTGTTGAGAGGTAACTGTAACTGGATGTGTTCAGCAGCATGGTGTGCTTTGAATTTGCAAGGAAGCAATCTGTAGTTTGCCGAGTTCGTAAGTGCAAAATACTACAGCTTTATTTACGCCTAAACATGGCGAACACGCTGTTTTTGATAAAATTCATGCTATTTATCACCTTTTTATAAGCACTATAAGTCATTTTTCATTTGTAACCGATAAAACCAATATAAATAATTTATTATTCCATGAGATTTTTCCTACCCTTCTTAGTTTTCTTTATTTTTAAATTTTTTGCATTGCGAAATGAAATTTGTTTTTCTCCTTCAGTCTAGTTATTTCATCAAAAGCGGGTACTCAAAATTATGATATTAGATGGCGTTATAAGTTATTTCAATTGCTCAATTAATGAGATGCTGTTACTAGTTAGTCGAAAAGTGTCGGTTATCTGGAAATTTTTGATGAGAAACATCTATTGGCAAGTACAGTTGAGTGGAGTTGAGTTGAGTTGAGTTGAGTTGAGTTGAATTGAGTTGAGTTGAGTTGAAGTGAGCTGAGTTGAGTTAAATTTAGTTACATTAACTTGAGTTAAGAGTTGAGCTAAGGGTTGAGTTGAGATGAGTTAAGTTGAGTTACATTAAGTTGAGTTAAGAGTGAGAGATTGGAGGGGTTTACAAAAAATGTATCCACTACCACCGTGGTCAGCATGCTCGAAAACGTGGGGGACATATATTTTGGCGCTGATATTACAAAAAAAATATTTTGGGGAGAGTATTGGCCGGAAGAGGGGTTGGTGGGGGTCGGAAGCGATATCCAACACCACCACCGTGCTCAGCACACTCGAAAACGGGGGAAAGTGTTTTTTCTACAGAGAAACCGTGTTAAGCGCGTTCAACTCCTCTAGGGGGTGGTTTTTGGCCCTTTTGGAGGCTTGCGCATCCCCAAAGAGAAATTCTAACGCCGCCATCATGTTCAGCATCCTCGAAAACGGAGGGGGATTCTCTTGTTCCGGCTCAAAATATTTACATGTTCTTCCGACTCACACACGCTACTTTGAGTACAGTGAACTTGAAGTAGTTAACTTGGAAGTTCGTGAAATTTTAACTTTCGCATAGTAATACTGCGCTGAAGTGGCTTTGTGCAAATATTCAAAAAAAAATTAAAGTTAACTATTTCCGTGTTTTGTTAAATATTTTTAAATTTTTGTGCATTTTCTATATCTATTTTTATCTTGCTTAAATATTTACATTTTAAAATGTCATTTAAAGAAAAGCTCAAAGAGCAAGTTCAAAAGTACGACATTTTGTACAGAAAAAGTAGCGGTGGATATAAAAAAGTATAATTTCTAATTATTATATGCCAATCGCCTATGTATAACATAAAAAAGCAATTATCAATTAAAATTTCTTCATTTTGACCATTTGTAAACTTGATACTTTCACTATTTTTATTTCTTTAAAATTATCAATAATTATTCTTTTTTTTACAAACATTTTTTCTATTTTATCATTCGCAGTTTAACATTTATCTTATTCTTTGGCTTTTTTTCTAGCCTAGACCAGTGGTGGCGAACCTATGGCACGCGTGCCAGAGATGGCACGTACGAAAATTTTGCTGGCACGTGAACGATTTATTATTAAATTGGATTTAATATAAATTAATTTTAAAATTAAGCCATGTTTTGGATGAAGTTGCGTGAGCCTTTTTAAAATGAACCCGCGCAGTCATTGCAAAGTGTACAATCATGTACTTACATATAGTCCAGGGGCCGGATTCCGCAAGCGCGAACACGACTGTGTGCACGACGAAACAAAGGCAATTTCCTTGGGGAATCCGAAAACCCTAATAAATAATACATCGATAGATGGTATCGCTGACTCACTTTGCTTTGCACTTCGTGCTGCTTTGAAACAAGTCTAAAGGGCGAAATACACGAGCGCTCCATCCGACCAGGCCACGCCAAAATAACAACAATTTATATGCATTTGAAATTTCGAGTGCATACAAATTGTTGTTGTTTTGGCGTGGCGTGGTCGAATGGAGCGCTCGTGTATTGGGCCCTGTAAAGATGTGGGTTTGACCTTTTCGGTCCACACGATCAACTTCCCAGTATGATTAATGTTGAATATTATGAAGTGGTAAATCTACAGGATTTTTCTAGAGAATTTGGTTTTCCTGAACGTTAGCAAACGAACATTTCTTTCGTACTTCGTTCACTACACTGGAGCGCATGGTCGATGGTGGAAAACAATTCCCTGTCCAAAAAGTACTGATCTAAAAGGGCCCATACACGGTCGAACAATTTTCGCAACGCAGCCCGTTGTGCAAATATTTTCGCCGTGTATGGGGCGGTTTGATGTGTTGCGCAACTGTGTGATGAAAATCAAACCCGTTTGAAAGTTATGTACAACGGGCAGCGTCGCGCAAGTGGTGTCATCGTGTACGCACGATTTTGCACGAGAGTGCTCGGATTTTGACAAGTGATGTCTTGTTGGAAAGCTATCGCTGTGCGGAATCCAGAACAGAATTTTATTTAGAATGGGTTTCATTCCAACGAGTTTATTAGATATTAGAAAAACTAATGCTACACTAATGATTGTGATTCTTAGCAGAAGTCTTCATTTAAACAAAAAAAGGGCTAGACCGAATGTTATGAAATTTTTTTAGAGCATGTTTTCGTTAATATGCTTCGATCGGCACCTCAAAGAATTCGATATATTTTTGGCATGCACGATATGTACAAAAATCACAACGTCGTTTAAACAAAAAAAAACGGCTCGACCAAATTTTATGAAAGATTTATGTTAATACTTTATCTATGCTGAAAGTTTTTTCTTAACGGAATATTTCGCATTTGAGCCGGAATTCCTCCATATTTATAACAATATTGTGCAGAAACGCACCGCGCAACCCCTGGACTTGTGCCAATGTTTCATACTTTTTGTTAATAGCTAATCTGACTATATGTCGTACGTGCTCATTACCTTACAAAAAAAACCGCGGCCTCCCGGAATATTGTTTCAATTGAGTTGCTTCAAAGTCTTGTTGAGTTGTTTTTCGGTAGTTTTAATCTATAGTTGTATTGGGATTGTGAAAATAGGCGTTGATGGAAAATTCCAATATTATATTAAATTTAAAAATGTTTGATTTTCCTGCAATTTAATAGGTATAATGGTTCTGTCAATTTTGATTCTGGTAATATATTATTTTTGTATATTAATTTTTGAAATTGTCCAAATAAAAATCTGAAACACCAAAATTAAAAACTGTCCGGCACGCCAGCAACACTATAAATAATATTTGTAATTTTCTGGCACGCGCACATAAAAAGGTTCGCCACCACTGGCCTAGACTGTGATCTTGTAAAATTGCAATCATTAGAGCAATATTTAATCTTACTGACTACCAGCGTGAGAGAGAACTTAGTTTGGATGCAAAATTTCAGCTGCTTCCCTTTCGGATGTTCTCAGGAACAAACGTTCGTTGAGGAGACTCGCCATCACTACTTCCCTCTTCATTTACCTAGTTTATAGCTACTTCAAAAATAATTCGAATTATGGATCATCCAAAATTTTGTGTTGTATAAACATGATAATTCGAATTATGGCTTAAACCGAAATTTTTCGGCTTAAGCCAAAGTTATAAGAATGTAATTGTGAGAATATACCCGTTTATACGTTAATTCGAAATTTTGGCGTAATCTTCAGTTAAATTGATTTAATTTTGCGGCTATAAACTTGGTAAATCATAAGTTCGAAAGAACTACATATGTTCTTCAAGGAAAGCAATTCGCTCCTCGAAGTTCGCTGAAATGTTTCTTTGAGTTTAAAGTGTAGTTTACGTATACGAATTCAGAGAGATGGAGAAGAGAACTTTCGCTGATGGACATAGTAAATATTGCTCTCAAATAATTTTTCATTACGAGACGATAATAGTCAGGACTAAAAAAAATGACAAGCCTGTTTTTCATATTACTATTTTAAGATTCTTTTCTGGTGTTTTATAAATTAATAATTAAATTAAATTTCAAAATGTTAAGCATATAATATTAATCTTATCTGTCCTATTCTTTTCTATTTTTCAAACTAAGCTTACTACTAAACATTGCATCACGACCTGAACCGCATGACATACAGGGTGATTTTTAAGCTTGGTTTTTCCACATCAAAAAATATCTACAGTTCCCAACGTAAGCCCTCGCCATGTTTTATTTAGGAAAAATGATTTAGAAATCATTTTCTTTAATTTACGTCACAGTAATAAGACTTGCTTTCTCCATCATTGAGTTCCGGCACGAAGGGAGAAAACGACTACAGGAAACCCGCAAGTATGCCCCTTCTTAGTCTTTAGATATTTGCTGATGCTTTGAGTGTTGTTCCAGGAGGGTTCATACTCTTCAAAATTAAGGAAATGTATAGTGCATACGTCAAGTTATTTACAAACAGCATACGTAGTAAATAATTCACCAAGAACATTTAAAAAGGGATAAAAAATCAATCCGAAAATAAAACGCTGAATAGCGTTCAATCAGGATAAAAGCGGGCCCTCCTACAAACATTCAAAAATTGCAATTGAGTTGGTGAATATGCTTTATATTGTTCAGACGCTTTTTTCAATCTCTCAAATACGTCGCGGGAGTAATTTTGTCGCAATTTTCCGGATAAAAATAAAAAGCCCATCAATGACTTCCGACGAATGTAGGGGGAAATTGTGATATGACTCAAAGGAAGCTTGCGCAAGTGTTATCGCATTTTATCAATATTTAATCAGGACGCTTCTTACATACCATCAGCTCTTCTAATCATTTTTGCATGAAAAGAATACGACATGAATGGGAACAAGGGCGTACTGGCGGCCTTCGATTAATGTATTGATTATGTAAAGCAAAAGGATATGCGTTTGATTGTGTTGTGGAATATTACTTCCCGCAAATTTCTATGGCTATTCATGCTAAGTTTCTTGCTTTAATCAAGCAAAATATTTTTCGGAAAATGAAAATGCGGTTCTCACAGTACTTTACTGAAAATGCCGTACTATGTCCTGGAGCGTTTCTTCACTGGGGACACTGAGGCCTGGCCTCGTT
This sequence comes from Thereva nobilitata, assembly GCA_963855945.1. NCBI lineage: Eukaryota > Metazoa > Arthropoda > Insecta > Diptera > Therevidae > Thereva > Thereva nobilitata. The sequence goes on from OY979696.1 coordinate 87,018,470, forward strand.
TTGAATATGCTGTGCAACAGATTTATTGTCTCAGTGTGAAAATTCATTTATCAGCTGTCAGTTGAGTTGGCACGATGAAAATTAAACAATGGGACAATTAGGACCAAAGTTGTACTAAAACAAGTGAGTGACTTGTAATATCCGTAAAATATATACAAGAACGTTGAAAACGTTGCGTGCGAATTGCGTACTAGTGCTAAGTGAGGATTTGTTTGAGGGTGACGGTTCACGTCACTTTTAATTACCCTTGCAATTTTTCATTTTGAGGGGAGTCCTTGGTCTTAATTTTTGGCACCGTATAATGTTTTCATATTTTCCACTAAGAGAGAAAAGCTTAAAAGGTTTTCCTCATTTATAATTTAAATGTGAAAGAAAGATTTTTGGGGAAGGTTAAGCAATTTATCTTTTTTATACTATTTTAATGGCATCATAAATGATAAAGCAAAAATTTCTTTCTTAAAGGAAAGTCTTTTAAGATTTCATCGTGAATATGCAATTTACATAGAATAAGTTTTAAAGGCGATATCTGATGTACAAATAAACATGTATACCTCAAAGAGTAGTATTCTGTCGGTACTTTCTTAGACATTGCAATTATTAGAGCCATATTGCAAGTAAATTATAAAGGATTCCTTTGTAACATCATATTTTTTTACAACAACTTCATAAGCAATGAATTGTGACAATTGTTGTATAGGCCAAACCTCTAAGAAATACGGGATGCTCTTTATTTTGTGATCACAAACAATTTCCCAAAAGTCCATAAACTCAACTGGCCGACCGCTCAAGTCACAAAGGGTCAAAGGTCACGAAAATCAGTTTTACGTAAATTCGTGGGATAAATCTGCATAAAAAAGTTCTGCACAAAATTGAATCCCGCTCGAAAATGTCCAGTTGGAATTTCTTAGAGGATCATGTAGCAAGTGAATGCAGAAAAGTAGGATTGCTTAGGGCTCTTGTCGGGCCCAGCCGGGTCTCCATAGTATGACCGAGGATACAACCGTAGGCCTACGGGGGACATCATCTAAAAAACGCCCTTTGAATTCTACCTCAAAGATGGCGCGGAAACGAATGCATCGCGATGCCGTCTTTTCATCCCTATAACCCAAAAACTATTGGCTCTAAGTATAGGACATTTTTATGCAAATTTATCTCACGAAGAAACTTTACGAAAGCCGATATCTCGTTAATATTTGATTTTCGTGACCTTTGACCCTTCGTAACATGAGTAGCCGCTGACCGGCCAGTTGGGTTTATGGACTTTTAGGAAATTATTTGTGATCACAAAATAAAGAGAACCCCACTGGAAAATCTCCAGTTGACTGGAGGTATGCCCTGTAAAGGGCCATGGAGACGATAAAACATGGTACGAGTAAACCCGCAGACGGTAAAATCGAGCTAAGACCAATTTACTCGATCTTGAATATCTGTCTTTTGACAATTCTGTCATTCAGTCGAGAAGTGCTAAATTGAGAAATTTTTATGTTAAATAATGAGTGCGGAAAAAAGATTATTAAATATTTTACTTATGTGCGAAGGTTTAGAGCAAGAGCAAGAACAACTGTTGTTGAAACCTAAAAGAAAAAGAATATGGGTAAATGAATAGATGAAAGATAGGCCTAAATTCACTCATGCAAAAGTATTAAAGGAACTTAAGTGTTCGGCTCCTGATGATTTTAAAAGTTTTCTTCGCATATATAATTTTTTAATTTCGCTGCGAGCTGCGACCGATGTTAACTCTGCCAAATCTCAATTCAAATGACGTGTTCGAGTAAATGTTGACAAACCAGTACCTACGCAAATACTCAAACATGATATTACCAACTGGTTTTGATTTTACTAGCACAGTTAGGGATACCAAAAGTTTGGTACGCGTACCGGCCAGCAGACAACCAACATCAGCTCGAACATGGTACTAGTACCATGTTTACTCGTACCATGTTTTAGCGTCTATATGGGCCTTAACATCCATCATTCCATGTCCACTCAAGAAGCAAGAACTGCACGAGGTCGTAACTCACCTCTCCATGCTCTCTCGCGACCCATCTCTCCACAATTAGTATGAGATTTTCAACTAAAACCACCGTTTCCTCCAAAAAATACGTAGTTAACTTATACTTTTTTTCCAAAATTAGTAAGCTTGGAGAATTTCGTATCAATAATGTCTGGACAATTTTTTTGTACGGCATTTACTTTTGAAATTATAAGCAATTTTGATGTTAAAATTGGCCTTATTTGGTACTTTTCGACAAAGCTTAGGGACTCATAACTCTGGAAGTTGGCAGGGTGGAACCGTCACTTTTACATTTTTATAAAGGTGGGAGTATTCTGCGTACACTGATACGTTATATATGAAAATAAGTTATAGGGTTACAAAAATACAGGGTGATGTGTAAAACTCTACAAAATAAAATTCAAAACGCCCTAGCGGATAAACCGTTACGATTTCCACCCCCGCGAATTTTTCTTCGTCTATGCAAACCGCTTTGTAAACTTAGCGGGTACACTCTGTATATCTTAAGTAGGTAGTATGATTTTTACTGTTACTAACTACAGTAAAAGGGAAGACAACTTCTCCTTGTTGGCGTATTTGGTTATCGTCTAGGCTCCCAGAGTTATAGTCGGACAGCCGACCACCGAAAACCCTATGTTATCGGGAAGAAGAAAACAAAACCTGTTGTAAGTAACATGAGAGATAGGAGAATACTTTATGCGTGGTATGCCTGAACTAAAGTGTGGCCTAAGGTGACAAATTAGGTAATATTAGTGGTGGTTTTTTTGTGCAACCCTATGTTATAGACAAGTAGGATAATTTTTTTTTAAATTGAAGTATAAACCTAATAATTACTAAAACTCATGGTGTGCATTGCATTTAGTTGAAATTTTATTTAAAAAAAAATGATTTTGTCGACTCCCTCGGAAGTTGGTAGGGTGGAACTTACACTTTGACAAAAAATTGAGCTTTTACAAATAACATAAAAATGAACATTTTCACCAAATTTCATTAAAATCAAATCATTTTTGTGAAAGAGAAAAATGATAAATGAAAAAATTGGTTTTTAATGTTTTTTTTTCGTATTTCTCCATTTTGTTGAGGTTATGGCGAAAAATGGTTTGAATGAAAGTTATAGATTTTTTAATTATCTACAACTTTTACATTTAACTTTTTTCTATAGGAGGTCTAGTTTTGCCAGAAATCGTAAAAAACCGCGTTTCACCCGTAAAAACCCACATTTTGGCACCCCCACCACCTTGCCTTGCCGGTCATCTGTTGCGGTGCTATCGATTTTTCCTCGTTTATGTACAATTTATTATAAATTTTCCGCCATCATATTACTGCTAAGAATTTTTTAGTTTTTTGGCTTCTCAAAAGCGTTTTCGCACTGGTCTTATTAGCTTCACTGAAACGGCGCGGCGGTTCTGTCAATCGTAGGCTACTCAGCCCTAAGTTGATGCTCACAAAAAAAATCAAATTTTCCAAATTCGAAAAATTATTATCGCTATAACTTTCTTATTCGTGAATCGATTTCGTTCAAATTCCTTATTACAAAACTATTCCATAAAAAGGACATTCTCTGAAAATTTTAACGAAATCGGTTCACGAACAAAAAAGCCTTAGCGTTTGCAAACTTTTTGTTTGCCTATTGATATATACGATGTTTTATTTAAAAAGTCATACTATATTTTGAGCAGTGTGTTACGCCTCCTTCTACATAGTTGAGTAGCTTTTGCTTTAATACAGCTTTTATGACATCTTCAAAAGCAAAAAATAGTAAAAGCAAGAAATAAATACAATTAAGGCTGATATGGAATGGAAACAATTTCTCCCCAACAATATCTGTTGTTAGCTAATTAAATGAGAAATGACGCACATTAAAATTCCGAACTCAAAATTGTAATTTTTCGTACAACCTTCTTACTCATTAGCCAACCATAAAAATCTTCTAGTAAAATATACTGGCGATCTCAGTTCTTTACTAATCCGTAGGCGACTTCATTAGTCTAGAGAGAAACAAACGGTAAAAATAGAAAATCATTTCCACTGCTTTGGTATTGATTTTATGACATTTATATGACGAAATGCGGAGCACATACATACATATATGCAGCTACATCATCACTAGACGAGAGAAAATCAAAGATAACCAATACCTTTCAATATAAGTCCTTTTGAAACCAAAACGACTGCTTAGAAATACTGATAGAAGCTTTATGGTTTGACCGATGGGAATTCTTTTTTCTCTAAATGACTAATAAAATCCATTTCGTTACTGAAAGGTTTTTTATATGAGTATATAGAACATGTTTTATAAAAGGACTAAGAGACAGAATGCGGAAGTTAATTTACATCGCAGTGGGGTGGATTTAAACCAACATCCTAGGAAAAAATAATCCTATATTCTGTTACAAAATTCTTTGATTTGTGCTCAGTATCTTTCTAAACGATTGGAAATGATAAGGGACTTGTGCCTTAGATTTTCTTTAAACGAAATGTTTGAATTAAAGAGGAAAGCGTCTTCTACCGGAGGCAATTTCAATGCTAGTTCGGAATTTGATGAATTCCTTTCTTGTTTCATCAATAGCTCTGCAGGAGGCAATGACCATTCAGTTTCAGGGTCAATCCTTGTAAGTGTTAATTAGCACTGTAGTCGGAACCGAAAATTGCTTTACTTGGTGACCCAACTCACTTAAGGGATGGTGGCTGTAATTTCTATTATGTTTGCTTGTTAACCAATGAACTTGTGGTTTCCAAAACACATGCAATAACGAGGCAAGCCTACATATTCTCTTGAATTTTCTTCTTTAATATTATGTAGTAAATTGTTGATAAGAAGGAAAAGTAGAAATTGAGTGCGACCTTGGCCTACATCATCCATGAAATCGCAAACCCCACATTTCCCAAACGAAGCAATTCAGTGTCGAAGACAGTAACGATGACTACGTACAAGTTTTCAATTCTGGGTTAACACAGTTTAAGCTTTTTCATTATTTGGATTTTTTTTAGTTAAAATGTTCATGGAGAGTTAAAAGTTACTGCTATTTTTACACGACTGTCCCTAAAAGGAGTGTAATGTTTTCAGGATTCATGTATGTATGTTTCTATGTTTCTTTATTCCACCATAACTTCTAAACGCTTGAACGGATTTAGTTGGCTGGAGTACCTTCATAATCGTTTAATGAGTCCGAGTAACATAGGCTAGGTTAATTCAAAAAAACAATATGGCGGCTGTCAGAGGCAATTTACTTCACACTCGATTTAGTTTTTTTTTCTAATTGGGTCAATATGGGTATCAAACGAAAGGTCTCATTGAGCCCCAATCGGGATTGATAATAATTTATTTTTGGCTGATAAAAGCAAATTTCAAGCAAAAAGCAGAAAAAAAATTTAGAATTTTTTTTTAAAGTTGATTTTTAAAATTATACGGTATTTTTTTGGCCGAAAAGTGATTTTTGGAAACTTTGACCTTGAATAACTTCGAAAGGGTTAGGTTTTCGATAATTTTCGAAAAAATCAGTTGTTGATTTATTTGAGTATTTCTTTTTGTTTTTTTTTAATTTCCAGATTATTTTTTAATCATTTTTTTTTCTCTTATATTTTCATTTGTACGAGTTTTTTATTCTTTAAGAATTCGAGTAAAATACTTTAAAAAAAATTGTTCATTATTTTAGGTCATGTTATTGATAATAAGAAGTAGATTAGTAGACTAGTCTTGATAATAAGAGATGCATAAGTAGAAAAAAGTTCCCTTTCTGATCAAATGACAAATGATACGATCTCAAATCTTCTGATAGTATTGTCTTGCCATACAATTTAAAAACACCAGTTACTATTGACTTGCATTTAGTTTTTGCAGGAGAAAATTTTGCATTAGTATGAAATTTTTTTTAATAATTTCGATGTAAAAATCTTCCTAAAAGGTTTATAGTCCATTCAAAACGCGCGTTAGGGTGTTCCAACTAACACCGTTAAGAAAATCGAACCCTTCACGGATTTTGGGCCGCTGATCACGAAAATCGAAGTCCCGCGGTCCTAAAATATGGGCGTCACCCTTAAAATCGCAAAAAACACCCCTTTTTAAGGGTTTTTTCGCGATAATTTTAATAATAATGAAAAATAATCCGATAAAATGCACTTTTTTCATTATTTATTTGCGAAGGTGGTTGATTTATACTAAATCAAGCTAAACTTTATAATAAGGGATGATCCTAAAGGGTTAAACCCACCCCTAAACCGACTAAAAAAAAAATTTGTAAAAATTTTTTTTTCATGTTTATGCTTCAAATTCGATTGTATGCGTATTGTCAGACAAAAATTAAATATTTTCAACCCTTAAGGGGTAAAACTACCCCTAGATTAAAGTTGAATTTTTTTTCCTGTTTTTCGCTTGGAATTGGGTTGAATAGGTATTATCAGCCAAAAATTAATTATTTTTAACACTTAAGGGGGTAAAACTACGCCGCTAATTTTTTTGTCGATTTAGGGGTGGTTTGAACCCTTTAGGATCATCCATTATTATAAAGTTTAGCTTGATTTAGTATAAATCAACCTCCTTCGCAAATAAATAATGAAAAAAGTGCATTTTATCGGATTATTTTTCATTATTATTAAAATTATCGCGAAAACCCCTTAAAATGGGGTGTTTTTTTGCGACTTTAAGGTTGACGCCCATATTTTAGCACCGCGGGACCACGATTTTCGTGATCAGCGACCCAAAATCCATGTAGGGTTCGATTTTCTTAACGGTGTTATGTTGGAACAACCCCCCCCCCCGTTTTGAATAGACTATTAAGCGGTTCGTGTAAACATGGCCTTTGAGTCGGTTTAGACCAGTGGTTCCCAACTTTTTTTTGACCAGGGACCACTTTGATTTCATAATTATTACAAGGTTAAAAAATAAACTGTATCAATCTAAAAATAAACTTTAATCGAAACGTTTAATTAACATAATCGTAAAATTCAAAAGTAAGTCAATAGATAATTCAGTTTGCTCCAATCAGATTTTTGAGCTTGCAAAATTCGATTATTTGCTAACGAAATTCGATTAATTGCCTATCGATAGGCTAAAGAAAAATATATATTTTACGACCATGATAGAAAATTAACTCCTATCGATAGGCAATTAATAGAATTTCGTGAGCAAAATAGTTTTTTTCATTTTTCCGTGTTTCCAAAGAAGTAGCAATGTGCACACAAAACACAACTCTTAGCACAACTCTTCCAGAACATTTTGAGCCCAAAAACATTTCTGTAGGTGTTGATGGCTATGAGGTAATTGAATTCGAGAACAAAGGTCTTTTTTGCGAAAAAACCGTATTTTGCAAAAATTATTTATTATTTTGCAATTTTAGAAAAACGTTTCATTGCACTCGCCAAGGGCTACACTTTCCACGAGTTTCATTACAAAATGGGTTTTTTAGTAAAAGATATGAGCATTTAAAAAAAACGTGATTTTTAGCGGTTTTTTTGCAATTACTCCTTTATTTGTTTATGTATTGGCATCAAACTGGTGGCATTTTATTAGTATGAAGAAAATCTACAAACTTTATTTAAACCTTTTTTTTGTACAATGTGCAGTTTTTTTTAAAACGCGAAAATCTGATTTTGGCCCTCTTTTGACGCCATTTTGGAAACTTTCCCAAAGGCCTACGAGTGCCAAAAGTAGTTCATCGAATTCTACGGACACATATTTCACACATATTTTACTTTTCGGATGGCTCGGTTGGCAAAAAACGAGGTTTTTTCGATAATTTGACTGGCCTACAAAGCGATATCTTGAGTTTGAGTGTACGAAATTGGTTTTTTACGCCAAAACTGCTTCAAAGAATCAGATTCAAATGCGTCCTTACAGTACCTATCATTTTGTAATTCAATAAGTTCTTCTTGGAATTTTTCTGCAACTTCTATAGCATTAGCGCCAAAAGGGTTGCGTATCAGTTTCGGGTCAACTTAAGCTTCTGTATTGCTATATTCTCTGAAGTAACGATTGAATTCATCAGCCAACATTGTAGATGACATTTGATGTTTTCTTGTATGCTTTCCCATACTGTCATACTTTTTGACGTCAAGGAGTGCCTTTAACGTTGCGAACGCACTAGAATTGTCCTCGCCAACCTTGTGACTAATCCATAATTGAAGTTTCAAATAAAAGCCCGAAATTTATCTTCAAAGATAAATATATTTGGAACACCTTCTAAATATCTGTTTCCCGAACTTTGCAATTGTAAGTTCAATTTATTTAATGCCCCCGGCTTCACCTCAATTGAATAATGTTCAGTTCAATCCATATAAGTGGCTTCACCGGCTAAAGTCCAGTTCATGTTCAGTTCGTGCTTGAAATTGTTATTGATTTTTCGCCAGTAGTTATAAAATGGATAAGCTCACTAGAATCGCATTCAATTATTCCTCTCTTTTGTGACAGCTTTTACGTTTAACTTCAATTCGAGTCCAGTTAGGCGAACTGAGGTCTGTTTTATCCTCAGTTGAATATGTTGAAATTGTATGCGAACTGAGGTTATTTTAAAGTTCAGTTCACCATTTTGCTCGAACTTGCGCAGTTCGGCCGGCGAAGCCGGAGTATAAGTGTGTGCAAATATCCACAAGATAAGCCAAATGCGTCTGGGATGTTAGATCAGAAAACTGCTCCAGTAAGTCCTTTATTTATTTCTCGCCTAAAAACAACTTCGACAACCAACAAACCTCTCTGTGTGAAGAGAAGGTTTTCATGGCCGGATTCCATTTCAATGCAAAGATTTTTAAAGAGTCATGAATTTAAGGCACTACTTTTGATAACATTTGACTTCTTTTATGGCCAATTGCATTGTATTATTGAGGCATTAAGGAAGAGTCTTGGAAGCTAACGCATGGCGATGAAGGATTTAATGTGAAGTTAGTGCTGACGGATTCCTCTGTTTGATTAACGTCGCTAGATAGAAACGTGATCCTAACATCACTGGAGCGCCATCCGTACAGATTTGGTCTTTTGCGGACCATATTTAAGCACTTGCAGTGCGCTCCAGCGCATGTGCCTCACGAAATTTGTGGATAAAAGAAGAAGTGGGATAGTACCTATCATCATCCCCACTTCTTCATTCATCACCAAACGTTCGTGAGGCACATGCGCTGGAGCGCACCGTCTAAAACGCCTCTTTGTCAAGCAAACACACGTTCATACAAAACTAAACGAGGACGAAAGTATAAAGAGAAAGAGAAAAAGAAAGCATAGCAAAGAATACAAGTACAAAAGAATTCAAAGGAGTATTTTTGGAGTATAAGTTTTAAAACGTGTACTGTTCATGAAAAAGGAGTATTATGCCTAATCTCCAATGGGAGAACCAACCACGAACCAACCACGTACCAGTTGGCTGAATTAGCTGACAAAATGCGTTCACACACATTTCTATCAATGTAGATGTGAAATGTCAGAAATTTCTGTCTTGTTTTGATCGGGAATGCCGCGCAAAATTATATATGAAATAAATAATTTACAAACATTACTAATCTAGTAGCACCCCAATTAAATGTCATTTTCACTTTTTGTGTTGACATATTTTTTGGCGCGATATTGAAATTAAACTTAACGTCATTTTTGCCTTCATATTTGACATTTCTCTGTACAAAATTGTTTAGAACCACTGCAAAAAACCTGCTGAATTGCATGTGGCAACCCAAATGGTTTAACTAACACATACGAAAAGTTACACAAGTTGACCAAAACACGAGCGAGACGGGTGAATCAATTTACAATGAGAAGGAGTAGGTAGCAGCATTTTGGTTGGTTGGTTCCTGGTTGGTTTTGCCATTGGAGATTAGGCATAAAACTCCATAAAGGCGCACGGTTGGTCACCTTAAGTATTCAAAGCCTTACAACAAGATTATGCATCTACTTATAGATAACACAGACCTACAAAATACAATTTTTTTTGGTGCCAACATAATTCCGTTATTACTTCACTGCCTACTGGGTTCAAATACAAGAAGTGGTATTTAAAGGTTAAAACTACGTGTAGTTTAGTGGTACTCTCACCTAAAAAATTTTCGTACAAATGACTGATTTTAATAGTTGTTTTTATCATTACGTTAACGATTAACGTTTTTAATCAAAATTTTCGATATGTCTTCGTCAAGGAGAGGGTGCTTAAACAATCCGAACACATTCTGTAACATTTGCGATGAATATGTAGTGAAAAAGTGTCGAAAAACTATATCTGAGTTTGTGAAAAATTCGTACTTTGCCTACTAGTCCAAGAGCTAGTGACAGAATTGCAAAGTGATTTTGTAGAGGATGGGCCTTTGATATAAGGTAGATTAGGTAAAGCACAACCGATTAAAAATATTCGCCAGTTCGAGTCTACTTAAGTTTTAATTTTATGAATTTTTGAACTTGTCGATTTTTTGACCATGAAAAAAGTGATATTGCAGAGGATGGGACTTGGTATATAGGTTAATTGGGTTGCCCCCAACACATATTCCGATTCCCATCTCGTTTGGAGGTTAGGTTTGACTTTTGGGAATTTTTGAACATGTCGGTCTGATCAAGATGGACAAAGTGATATTGGAGAGGATGGGGTTTGGTATAATGGTGAGATAGGCCACCAAGAATCCTAATTCAGCTGCCCATCTCATATGCAATCACGGTTGCGATTTTGGCGGCTTTTAATTTTGTGGCCATTTTCGGTATGACCCAAGTGATTTTGTAGGAGATGGGATTTGAATATTAGGGTTCGTTACAACATCTACAATACATATTCACTTGCCCATCTCTTTCCCAGTTGTAGAAACCCTTGCCATCTCCAGTTGAAGTTGAAAAATCGTAAAATCTAGTTTTATATAGCAAATTGAGTTAAAATGGATGTATATACCCCTCTAGTGGCATATTTATGTTATATATTTCAGATATTATGAGTAGTTGTGTATTGTATATACATACATTATAACCCGGCCCGCTGGGTGCGGGCGTGCAGAGTGTGCACCGCACGCGGACGGCACTTTCAGGGGGCGGCAAACACAACAATCTCGTGATCGAACTCATTTTCATCATTTGCACTAGGTTCTTTTTAGAATGCCATAACAATTACATGTATTGATCTCCTTTAAAAATAAACCGATAAACCGAAAACGTTCAAACCACTTAAGAAGGATCGATCTCTGAAAATAGTATAATATAAGGACAGAGAATGTAAAATTAAATTCCCATGATAGAAGTCAAATTTATTCTGTAAATAAAAGTTGACATTCTAATCTGATTATAATTATTGACAAAATTTTAAAGCAGTTTGACGTCTAGTTATGGAGAATTATCCATTTTTATGTGCAATAAATTCCCACGTTTAATATCATTTTTACTCGACCTTTACTTGAATATTGAATACTAATTACTCGAATGCAAGACGTCCAATGTTTTTTAAAAAAATTTATTGAATGTATGAGATATCAATAAATAACGTATTCAAATTTCAGATTTTTAATTTGGAATATGCTCCTTCAATCGATCTTCCTTAAGATAATTTTAAAGAGAATTCCCCGTTGTTCCATGTAGAGGAAAAACCAAATAAAAAGAAAACGAGTTTCCCATTCGCTCTGGTTGTTTAAAAGCGCAGCTTTTTCACTCATGCTGCGGGCTCCGTTTGCTTCTTAAAGCCCGGGACACACATATCCGAACCGTGCCTGCACCGCATGACAGCCGTGTGTTGGACAACACACGGAGAGAAAATAAACAAGTAAAATTTGATGCGGTGCGGACATGGAGACGCGGAAATGTGGGGACTGACTGGTAAGATTTTACTTGTTTACTTTTTCTCCGTGTGTTTTCCAACACACGGCCGTCACGCTGTGCGCAAATGTGTGTCCCGGGCTTAAGCCGGCTCTTCACGATGCGGTGAACGTTTCATTCGAATATTGGCTTCCAACGTTGGACGATTTTCGGCAAAGTAGACCTCCTATCGAAAAAAGTTAAATATAAAAGTTGTAGGTAATAAAAAGATCTACAACTTTTGTACAAACCATTTTTTCCACCTTACCAACTTCCAGAGCAATGAGTCATCAAAGTCAAATTTTGGGTTTTTTTTTAACTAAAATTTCAACTAAAACCACCTTTTTCTCCAAAAAATACCTAGTTAACTAATATTTTTTTTTACAAAATTGGAAAGCTTGGACAATTTCTTATCAATAATGTCCGGACAATTTGTATCCTACGGCTTTTATTTTTGGAGTTATAAGCAATTTTAACGCTAAAATTGGCTCTTTTTTTGTGCCTTTTCACCTAAGCTTTGCCAAAAAGTACCAAATAAGCACCAAATAAGGCAAATTTTAACATCAAACTTGCTAATAACTTCAAAAGTAAAGGCCGTAGCGTAAAAATTGTCCAGACAATATTGATAGGAATTGTCCAAGCTTTCCAATTTTGCAAAAAAAATATCAGTTAACTAGGTATTTATTGGAGAAAAAGTTGTTTTTAGTTGAAATTTTAGTTAAAAAAAACGAAATTTTGACTTTGACGACTCATTGCTCTGGAAGTTGGCTAGCTGGATCCTTGATTTTGACAGTTTTAGATAGGTGGGAGTATTCTACGTACACTGGTATCCTATTCATGAAAATAGCTCAAAGGGTTACATAAATACAGGGTGATATGTAAACCTCTACAAAAAAAATTCAAAACGCCCTAGCTGCTAAACCGTTAAGATTTACCCCCCCCCCCCCACCCATACGATTTTTTCTTCGTCTATCCAAAACCTATCTACAGCCGGCCGCTTTGTAAGCTTAAAGGTATACACCCTGTATAATCATCAAAATGTTTTTTTTTTCCATCAACCAATTTTTCTCAATTAAACGGAAAATATTGATGGAACGGAGATGGGATTGAAAATGTAACATTTGGCAGATGCCACGAGCCTATGGTCCAAATCTTGGGTTCTACAAAATCACTTGGGTCATACCGAAAATGGCCACAAAATTAAAAGCCGCCAAAATCGCAACCGTGATTGCATATGAGATGGGCAGTTGAATTAGGATCCTTGGTGGCCTATCTCACCATTATACCAAACCCCATCCTCTCCAATATCACTTTGTCCATCTTGATCAGACCGACATGTTCAAAAATTCCCAAAAGTCAAACCTAACCTCCAAACGAGATGGGAATCGGAATATGTGTTGGGGGCAACCCAATTAACCTATATACCAAGTCCCATCCTCTGCAATATCACTTTTTTCATGGTCAAAAAATCGACAAGTTCAAAAATTCATAAAATTAAAACTTAAGTAGACTCGAACTGGCAAATATTTTTAATCGGTTGTGCTTTACCTAATCTACCTTATATCAAAGGCCCATCCTCTACAAAATCACTTTGCAATTCTGTCACTAGCTCTTGGACTATACTTTATAATACATACTAAGGACCTAAGGACCCTACTAAGGATTCCAAATACGGGTTGCAAATTGTGTAGTGGGCATTTGAGACAATGGGTTAATGGAAAACGAACTATTAGTACCTCACAGGCCAACACTGAAGTTAGAAGTGATAGCGATTTTGAGACAACATTGCGATCGTCGGAGCCCTTACTTTTCACCCAACCAGAATTGAACGATCTGATACGAGAGTTAGACCTTTCAAAAGAACGATCAGAGCTATTGGCATCCAGACTTAAAGAAAGAAATTTACTTTCTACAGGAACGAATATCACATTGTATCGCAACCGAGAAAAAGAATTTCTTCAGTTTTTTAGCTTTGAAAATGATATTGTTTTTTGTAACGACATTGGTGGTCATAGGTTTCTATTGAATGTTTCTAGACCTATGTCTTTTATAAACGGTCATTTTTCCCAAAAATTGGCTCGTGTCCTGTGTAGCCCTGGGACATAGTATCGCCGTATCCCATGTATCCCCGTGCACCCATATATGGTGCGAATAGTGTCGCTCATATGCTATTACACAAAAACTACACGTAGTATAAAAAAAATTTATATACAGTTAGAATCCATTTAACTAACAAATAAACTAGTTGGGATGTGGCTTTTGACCCTTTCGGTCCACAAGATTAACTTCCCAGTATTCGTTCAAACAAAAAAACGACTCGAACGATTTTTATGAAAATCTTTTCAGATCATACTTCCTTTAACACGCTTTGAACGGCATCTTAACGAAGTCGGTATCTTTTTTGGTTCGCGCGAAATCGTGCAGGAAAAAATGACCACATACGTACGCACACACACACATATTTTTTCTCAAATTTTTGCTTAAAATGCTATTGGGACCTTAAAACGTGTAAATACATTTAAAATTTCGAATCCGATTTTCGGACCGATTACAATAACTTCCTACTGGGAAGTTAAAAAACCACTTAAGTCATGGCGGCACCAAAACCACTGTTGGCCTGCAGGGCTGGACTGAGAATGAATTTAGGACCGGGAAATTCAAAAATTTCGGCCCATTTCCATACATTTTATTTTAACAATCAAGTAAAGTTCTTTTTTGTTTTCAAAAGTTTTTCTTTAAGCATAATTATGAGAAGAACTATGTGCATGTGTAGGTGTGTTTGTGCGTACGTCCGTAGTAATTTTTTCCTGCACGATATCGGGCGAACCAAAAAAGATATCGTCTTCGTTGGGGTGCCGATCGAAGCGTATTAACTAAAGCATGATCTAAAATGATTTTCATAAAATTCGGTTGAGCCGTTTTTTTGTTTAAACGACGTACGTGATTTTTGTACCCGCACGATATCGCGCAAAACCAAAAATGATAGCGGTTTCGTTACGATGCCGATCAAAGCACATTAACGAAAACGTGCTTTGGAAAAAATTTCATAACATTCGGTCAAGCCCTTTTTTGAAAAGACTTCGGCTAAGAGCCACAAGCACCATCTAATAAACTCGATGGAATGAAACCGGTTCTAAATGAAATTGACTTTTCTGGATTCAGCTTCCGATAGCTTCCGCATAAAACGTCACTTGTCAACAAAATCCGAGCATTCTTTAAAACCCGTGCAAAAATTACGTTACCCGTTACATCACTATTTTTTTCAATCCTTAGATCAGCACTTTTTGGACGGGAACTGTTTGCCACGTCCTACATTTACTGAAAAATAAATTGGCCTTTTCGGTCAAGTCTGATGATTCTTTTATCGTTATTTGAACCTATTATCGTTATTTGAACTATCTTCTCTCAGGATTACTTAGGCACCAGTTTTGGTACTACCAACCCTACCAACTTCCAGAGTTATGAGTCGTCAAAGTTAAAATTTTGGGTTTTTTTAACTACAATTTCAACTTTCACTACTTCTTTCTCCAAAAATTACGTAGTTAACCTATACCTGTATTTCCAAAATTAGAAAGCTTGGAATATTTTCTATGAATAATGTCCGTAAAATTTTTATACTACGCATTTAAAAGTTCTTGTTTTTTAATTTTTTGTTTCTCCCACGAAACAACGTCGTTTCGTTGACATTTTGAATTTTTTCGATTTTTTTTCAATTCCACACAATCCTTATTAAATAACAGTCTTCAACAAACTAATTGGCAATTTTGTAGGAGACCGCGAGATTTGTGTTCTTTAAAGGAATTGTGATACGCTTGAAATTTGAATTTTTTTTATTTTTTTGTGGGAAAATTTAATTTTTTTCAAGAAAAAATTATTTAGAGGAAACATTTTTATTTAACATTCGGCACGGCCCACCGGGAAACTCCCGGTAGCTTAGTAGGCCAGTCCAGCTCTGTTGGCCTGTGTAATCAATGGTGCCAACTCATATAAAATGAGAGTAAATGAGTAAATGCTTCGATAAATGAGTAAATGCCTCAATAAATAAGAGTAAATGAGCTATATAAGGATTTCCTTAAAGGTATACATATTTTGTAATACGGACAAAAGTTGCCTTCAACTTTTCCTTCTACTGTCAGCATTCCTTCGACTTTACTCACGAATTAAATTCAGTTATTTAATGGAAAATCTCTTAGTGGTATTAGTCAAATAAATTCTGCATATTCCCAGTAGAAAATTTGGAACACATTACCGACAGAATCGGTTCTGTAATCCATTGACAATAAAGTAAATAAGATTACAATTGTAAAATTTTCCAATTCTAATGAAGTAGTTCTTTGTCTGATTACATTGATGCCAAAGTAATGCAAAGTGTAATGCAATCGCAGCTGATGCGGCACATCTCTTAAAAATTCGAAAGAGACTTAGCACGCAATTTAATTCATCCTGCATTACATGTAACCAATGAAGGTACCAGTTCTATGTAATGCAGAATGCAGGCGATTGGTCACCGCCTATGACATCGCCATGCAAATGTAATGCCTTATCTCCACTTACTGTAATCTGAACGAGAACTAGTTGCTACTCCTTATAACTACTTTCGGAATCGATTGGGTAATTACTTCCTTTCCCTACTGGGTTTTTGCTTATTGATATCAATTCTCTATCTTTTGAATAGACATGCAAGAGTGCATCATTAAATTAATTCTAATAAAATTGGTAATTGAAAATAAATGCATGCTCTTATTTCACTCTCTTGTACAATGTCGCTGAAAGGTTGTTAAGTTTTAAATTTACACAAAGTTTAACAAAATGAACATTTGACGTTTTAAAATGGGGAAGCAGTCATCACCTAGTTTGTAAATTCCGGGCCTGAGGGCATTTCGCTCCCTGGTAAAATCCTAATTATCACATTCATTCCTCGAATTTTGTGTTTTGTGTTACGCCTGCATACATTTTGTATTCAACTTGACGGCGCGGTACCGTATCAACTCGTTTGTTGTTCTGCTTCCACGAATTTATGATCCAAATATGTACTTTCCCTGAAGCATTTCACTTGATTAAAAGAGGGATTCTGAAAATCATAGCTTTATGTGTGGAGATGCGAATCTATGAAGATGGGTTGTACACCGTGCTGTCCATAGAAATGTACAACTTGCGCTCAATGGAAAAGGGTTGGTAGGAGTATGAATCAGGTTTAGATTTAATACGATAAAGTTGAAATTTATTTATCACCTTGTTTCAACAACATTCTTGAAGGCCACAATGGTGAAAATGTTGTGGAAAAATATTATTTTTTAGGGGAGATTTAGGTTTCGTATTTTTTTTAGAGTCGATGATATTTCCACAGGGCATTATTTTGCATGGGGTTACTAGAAAATACCTTTTCTTTCTATGAAAATGACAGGAAGAACTCTATGAAAATACTAAGTTATTAATCTGAAAATATTTATTTTTTTTCGCCAAAATAATTAAATTAAAGGAGGGAATTTGAGCAAAACAGAAAATTGATTTGGCCATTGGTATGAAATATTAATTGATATTATGTAGATCCTCATGTGCATAGGGCGGCATATTTACCATCCACTTCACAGGAACTTTTGCTGATTGGATATTTTTGTTCGATAGTTCAAAGATGCAGCTCGTTTCCGTTGATGATGTCAATAACTTAGATGAAGGTTTAAGTGCCATTTATTCAATTAAAAAACTTTTCGATAGTTTGTTGGAAATTTATTCAATTGAAAAATTCTGGCTGTGGCTTTTCCAGAAATGTCCCTTTACGCACAAATAATGTAGGGTGAGATATCTTTAAAAGTTTCTACTACTTCATACTACTTCTACAGTAATAAAGATGCTAGGGGTTTGTACAAAGAAGTAAACATGATAAAGGAAGAATAGAATTCCAACTGCATCATGTTTTTTTGTTGTTTTTTTACGAGGGAGTGATGAGAATCTTACATCGGTGTAGCAGCAGGGAATGTGTGCGATGGCCTATCTAAAGCTCGAATTACACTATTATGTTGTGGTGTGTTGTGGCGCTCTCTGTCCAATGAGAAACGCCAGATCGGGACGCGCCACAGCACAACACCCCATAATAATGTAATCAGCCCCACATGAAATATATGAATTAGATCACGACACAGAGCGCCACGACACACCACAGCACAATAGTGTAAAGCCGAAAACACACTTTTGTATTGTGGTGTGGCGTTGCGCTCTGTGCCCAATCAGAAACGCCAAATCGGGACGCGCCACACCACAACACACCATAATAATGTAATCATCCCCATATAAAATATGAATTAGATCCACAGAGCGCCACGACACACCACAACACACAAGTGTAACTACGTATTTTTTGGAGAAAAAGGTGGTTTTAGTTGAAATTTTAGTTAAAAAACCAAAATTTTGATTCTTATGACTCATTGCTTTGGAAGTTGATAGGTTAGAGCCTTCACTTTTACAGTTTTAGATAGGTGGGAGTATTCTGCGTACACTGTTACCTTATTCATGAAAATAGCTCATAGGGTTACAAAAATACAGGGTGATATGTAAACCTCTACCAAAAAAACTTCAAAACGCCCTAGCTGCTAAACCGTTAAGATTTACCGCCCCCTTTCCATACGATTTTTTGTTCGTCTATCCAAAACCTATCCGCATCCGGCCGCTTTGTAAACTTAGCGGTATACACCCTGTATATTGGGAAAAACCTACTTTTGAATCTACGTGTTTCGACACTTAAAGCGCCATAACTGGTGCATTATTAGCCCTACTTAAAAAATGATAATAATAAAAATTATAGATAATCGTGTGTTCTATAAGTCTTACGAATGATTTTTTCATGTAGAATTAACCATTAACGAAATATAGTACAAAGAAAGTGATATATGAAGTTTGAAGCACTATTTCTCAGTAGATATTAACTTTACACAAAAAAGTTCTAAACAAGAAAGTTAAATCACTTATTTATATACAAAAAATATAATATACATTTTTGTCGTAAAATGCATAGTTTTTGAGATATAGAGTTAAACGCGTTTTCCTTCACTGTAAGTTTAGCAAGAGGGTGGGGATGACGGCATTTTGGATTTAAGCTTATAAAAATATACAAAAATATTTGGTAAGAAAAGTCGCGTGCCGTATTTTTCGCATTTCGAAGGCCTTTTTTTCGACCTATTTATTGGACTATAGCGTCGGCGCTGTATCGAGGATAGGAAGGGTAAAGAGCCCTACATGCAGACTCTAAGAAGACAAATCTGCCGTGTATGTTCCTTGCCATTGCCCCATGATAGTGCGAAGTAGGGTCTCGCTTTTAAACGATATGCCTCATACAGCCAATTCCGAGCCACAAAACACTTATAAATAATATAAAATGTCAAATGACATATGTTTTTGAAGACTATCTGTCAAAAATTGCTTTGAATATTTCTGTTTTGCCTTGCCAAAATTAAGTGTGAACACAATTCGAAGTCTGATTGACTATCAAATCGTAATTTTGACAGTAAAGTCATATGACAAATCACATAATGTAAAGGTACCTTAAGCAAACTTCGAAACACACAAATCCATCTAATAATTGCCAACAGGAAACAAATAATGTGGTGATATAGGAAAAAAAATTCTAAAAAAAAAAAGATAGGGTTTTTGTTTTTTTCATTTTCCGGAATTTTTTAGGTTAGGCTCGCCATTTCAAATTCAAAAAACAAAAACGCTATCTTTTTTAGAATATTTCCTATATCACCTGTTAGAGAATATTTCCTATATTCCTGTTGGCAATTAACGCAAAAATTACATGGGGCTAATGTAGATTGTTTGGAGACGATCAAGTATAGGAGTTGTTATGCAATAAATCAAGTTATGGCGCTATACTTTTGGACTTCATCCGACGAAGAAAAAAAAGATACCATCTCTTTCGTTATTTAAAATCCGCTGACCGATCTCTCAAGTCAAATAATATCAGCTAATTAAATCCTGTGTCAATTAGAAAGCGTGTAAGTTGATTACCGTATAATTCGAAGTACAGGAATAATTTTGTTATTGATTTTGTCAAACATGCTAATCGGAAAAACCTGATATAATCGATTAGAACGATTTATTAATATTATATTGTGCAATTCTTGCTGACATAACTCAGTTACCCTGATATGTTGCTTGGTCCTAATACAATACAAGGCATTTACTAAAACAATATCATAAGCCATAAGACATTTTTTAGTGATGTCTAACAAGAAGAAATTTTTCCTTTATCAATTTTTACAAAAAAAATTCCCACAAAATTTTAACACCCTTAGCCAAACATATGACACATGCTAAAAAATTTTCTGATAAGTCTACAATAGTTTTCTGTTAACACTTACTCGAACATTACCCAAGATTTATGGGTCACTTCTCTTTTAGAGTTGTGCTGTTGTTCTGAGGCCTATAGAAAAAAGTGCTAGGGCAGTTTGTCAAGTCAAAAAGTTTTAAGTCTCCTTACAGATGATTGAGGATTGCTGAAGGGATGAACCTATCACTCAAGTTGAGTTGTTTGTGTCAATTTATTTCAAAGGCCTGTAAAATTTCCGTGTTTGGAAGCTCAACGAACATCTGATATGTGCCATCGAAGGGCTGTAAACAAAATGACCCCTCACAAATGGGATTGATTTTGTTGAATTCTGGGAGCAAGTAGTATAAGTGAAAAGAGCCTAACTGTTTTTATTTATAAATTTTATCTTCAATTACATGGCAAAAGAAACTTGTTTTTCTGCAAATATATGCAACTGCTGCTGATAGCTAAAAAGCATTTTTAACAAATTATACAAAGACACAAGTCGTACTCGCCCAGCAGGAAATGTGTGGTTACCGGTTCGATTCTGTAATATGTTCCTGGTACGGACAATCGATTATGTACTTTCCTTATTACAGATCCGATTACTTTTACACGGGCATATCTTACGCTGGTAAGTACTTACTGTCTCCCTTACAGGTAAGGACTTACTACAGACAGGAAATATAACCTCTGAAAACTGCAATTACTACGTCCCACAGTGCTTCAAAACGCCAAAAACACTGCCAAATCTCAAAAAATTAAGTTTTTGTTATTGGGATTTTTT
This sequence comes from Thereva nobilitata, assembly GCA_963855945.1. Taxonomy (NCBI): domain Eukaryota; kingdom Metazoa; phylum Arthropoda; class Insecta; order Diptera; family Therevidae; genus Thereva; species Thereva nobilitata. The sequence continues at coordinate 87,039,309 of OY979696.1, forward strand.
GTTTAGGAATTTATAGCGAACCAAAATAGATATCGACTTCGTTTAGGTGTCGCTCGAAGGGTATCATTAAATTCGGTCGAACCGTTTATGGTTTAAACGACGTACCTGATTTTTGTACCTGCACAATATCGCATGAACCCAAAACGATATCGAATTCGTTGAGGTGGCGCTCAAAGCGTATTAATGAAAATATGATCTGAAAAGATTTTCATAATATTCCGTCTTTTGTTTAATCGACGTACTTGATTTTTGTACCTGCACGATATGGCGTAAACCAAAAATGATATCGACTTCTTTGAGGTGCCGATGGAAGAATATTAAGGAAAGCATGCTCTGAAAAAATTTCATAATATTCGGTTGAGCCCTTTTTTTGTTTAAATGAAAAGACTTCGGCTAAGGATAACAAGCACTAGTGTAGCATATCAAGCTAGCTAGCCAAAGAGTCGTGCTTTTAAATGGACAATTTTATAAGTTACTTGAAACTTTAAGACAGGGGTGGCCAACCTTATGGTCGCTCCGATGCAGAACACGATAAAAGAAAAATTACAGGATACCAAGGACCCAGACATAAGTAGCGCTGAAAGAGCAAAGCTTTGTAAGCTTACTAGGAAAACATAAGCCTTTACATAAGCGTATGTGAGTGCTTGGAGTGACTTTAAGTCCAGCCTGTCATATTTCTCACTTTGATCGCCGAAGTTTCTCCCAAGTTCTGTAAGAAAAGTTTTCTAAATGCACGGTGTTTGATCCTAGCAAGAGCCAGACAGTTCATCTGGGGGGGGGGGGGGAGAAAACAACAGTTCATACACCCTCCTCTGATTTGGAGCCATCTATGTATGTATAGAACCACCTCGTAGCCTGGTTTGCCTGGTGAATTTGTTGGAAGCGTCTTGTGTCCAGGAAAGTTGCCAAGATAAATTGGTTGTATTCTAATAAATATTCTATGGTGTGCGCCATAGAAATGGTACGGTACGTTCATAGAAATTTTAAATTGCGCCCTTGCTTTCAAAAAGGTTGGCCACCCCTGGTTTACGAGAAAATCCTACCAAATTTTTTAGTTATTATCGAAAGAGGGTTGATAGTTTTGACAATAATTCTGCATCTAGCTGAGATGAAATCCCTAGGCTGTCAAAACTGGAACTAAACAATCACCAGTGTGCGGGGACAGGCTTGAACGAACATGTATGTATTGATTTGTATATGGGAACTATTTACTCACCGTTAAAATAGAGCGTGTTGGATTTTTTTAGTTGCCGCAACTTAAAAATCCCTGTTTGCGGAATTACTTTTACTTTATTGTGTTCTATTTTTGTGATTAAAAAGTTGCTTCAAATTAGTTGATAGTGAGTGCCGAGTGGCCAACCTAAGGCCTAACAATTTTAAACTTTTCAGACAAGAAATAAACTATTACCATGGAAGCGCTGACAAATTTTCCTACTGATTACGAACTTATACATACAAAAAATATCAATTTATATGATATCATTGGTTAAAATTGTTGATATGATTTTTGTTTCGGATAAGCTGTGTGTGTTGAACGTACGAAGTGAACTTTCCGTAACAGTGAGTGCCAGTCGTCATCGCATCCGGGTCAATTGGGTTAACGCACTCAGTCCCACTGGAAAAATTGTTAAATTTCTCATAAAAATGATTAGGAAAAACTTCTTTACTACCAGGCGTGGATTTAAGGGGGGGCTCACGGGGGTCATGACCCCCCCAAAAGCACTCGCTGTTTAAAAAACAAAATTGATCCAACTAAAAAAAACAAAAACAAAAAATAACCAAACGACCGAAACCGACCGAACTTTTTTGCAAATTAAAAAAACGACCCTTTTTTTATCTGATAGTGTAAGCTTAGGTGTCACCCTTTTGGCCTTATCATGGTTGGCGAGTTGAAAAAATGACAGCGCCGTTTATCATTCTCATTTTTCGTACCATAATTGGCGAATGCAGCGACATGACCGTTTTCGACAAAACCTTATCATTGTTGTCGCTTGAAAGTTTTTAGACATTTCTGATAATTAAAAAATTTATAAAATTACATTATTTATTCAATCAATTTAAAAAATATTTATTCAATCTAGTCACTTGACAGTCGTGAAAAACGCAGCTTTGTCTCTTGAAACGCCAACTGTGATACGCCTGAAGGCGTTTTTCCCGACAAATGTCTGTTTTTTCGAAAGCTATGATTCCGTTTTACAGTCGCCGCGCCATTTCTCACTTCAAGCGCCAACCATGATCAGATCCTTTGTACTACTAGTCCGTCATGTCATGTCGCACACGTCACAGTGCAATGTCTAGTAGTAAGCTTAGCTCGAAGGATAGAGAGGGATAGGATAGATTAGGGGAGTCGGGTGCAATGTCTTTATATGTAAATCGAGCGTTACAGTGTTGCAAGGGTAAAAGTACGGTGTTTCTAGACACGGCGAATCTGCTAAAAATGTACTTCAAAAATTCCACCTTTTTTTTGATAAAACTAAATTTTTTTTGTCAATACAAACAAAAAGAGTTTTATCAAAAAAAAGTGGAAGTTTTGAAGAAAATTGACGAAAAAATACAAAAATTCATGATTTTCGATTCGATTTTTTCCACTTTTTTCAAGTTTAAACATTTTTTCTTGTTCACCATCATAAAGTGCATAAAAAACCTACACTTAAAGGAATCTCATACGATGCAAGGCACAAAAGTTATTAGTAGGGGAGCTGGCACTTGAAAAAATCGTGTCGTCCCAACCTTCTACCGTTTGGTATATAAGCTTTTGAAGTAATTTTAAGCATTTTTTAAAATATGACATTTTTGCGGGAAGTGGACCCATTTCGAGTTAGGGGTTTTGGGGGGTAAAAAGGGGGTTAAAATTGAAAAAAATTTCTGCCGCTTCGTATGTAGGTTCTTTTATGGCTAAATAACCGTTAAATACTAGTGGCAGACATTTTTGACCATTTGGACCCTCCCCAAGCCACCCCTAGCTGAAGTTGCCATTTTTCTCCCCACACCCTAGCAAATAGTCAAAAATTTCTGCCACTAGTATTTAACGGTTATTTGTAACCGAAAAGACCCCTTAATCCACCAGAAAATTCGGTTAGTTGTGTTCGTTTTGTTTTTGTTTTTTAGGAGTAGAAATTTTTTCCGCCACTTTTAATTCCATGACCCCCCCCAAAACAAAATTCTAGATCCGCGCCTGACTACTACTGCATATCTATTAAAAAAAGTACGAAGATGACTTCATAACAATGTTTTAGAGAATTAAATCATGTGTTTTTCAAAAAGAGCCCCTATAATGACTTCGCTAAACTCAATAGTTTACATGTTATACTCAATTCTTTTTTCAATGTATTGGCAATTCCATTCCAAAATAATTAAATACGGTGTTAGTTAAGCAATAATTTTAAGTTCTGACGATGTGTTCTACTATTTGTTATAATAAAAAATTCAATTCTACCATAAAAAATAAGTACGAATTCCAGATCACACTCTTCTATTATATTCGGCTTCGTGCACTTATATCACAATAAAAAATCTCCTTTAATAAATCAATAGTGTAATTCAAGCCTCCACTTGCAACTTTAAAAATCAAACACAAAAAGTTTAAATAAAATAATTGGTTCAGTTTTTTCTGTATTTGCACAGGAATGAACAAATATTTTTACAAGCTGAATTCAACAGGATCGTTCGCATTCAATCCAATTCAATTTTATAACATGACAACAATTTTTTTTATTCAATTTAATGTCTTCTTCATTTTTTGTAGAGCAATTCGAATGATGTTATGCTTTTACTTTTTTAATTGAGTCCTTTTGTTTTTTATGAAGTCTCTTATCCCTTTAAAAGTCGGCAGATGCAAACATTCACTCTTCGCTCTGTCTTTTGTCGCTTGGTATTCGCACTGATTGAATAAAAATAAATTGGGGTTTTGCACTTGTTTTTACGAAAATTGCTTAGCAGTACTAAATATTTTTATGATCGAGGTCACCATTTATTACAATATAACGGTTACGACGTAATAAAAAAAGTCATATCGATATTGACAGGAAGTTTTTATAGCATAATCTGATTTTATTCAATTAACTTAATAATATCACAGTTTTTTGTTGATTGAAAGGAACAAATGCTAAATGAAATAAAAATATATTTTATCGGATGTTGATGATGATGACTATCAAAAACGAAACAAAGCCGTTCTGTTTTGCATGCGACGATCCACTGAATTTTGGTCATGATGAGTGCTTCCAGATTTTTTTTACTCCGGATGAATACATCAGGGACAACCATCAAGGCCTCGTGTGGTTCAAGCGTCAATCTATAAGGAACACATCTATTACACATAAAAAATTGCATAGGTCCAATAAATCTATCTATATATATAAAAGTGAAAGTATGTCTGTAAATGTTCAATAGACTCCGAAACCGCTCATCCGATTGGCCTGAATTTTTGTATATAGGGGTTTTCGGGTACGGCGGCTGTTCCTACGCGGTCTATTTTGCTCTATATCGAACACTTCGGGTGGCTGTAGTGTACCGATATCCGTAAAATTCGAACTTTTGTATGGGAGGTACTCTTCGAATTACTGCTAAAGAGCTCAGATCTATATTATTTTGGTTTTTTTCGAAAAAAATACGATTCCCAAAGTTTCAGATCGATCGGTCCAAATTTAAAATGGCGGCCAACACAAAATGGCGGATTACCTTTTTCTTTGAAAGCCATTCGGGATGGGTATTAAATGAAAGGGTATGACAAGTAGAATATTATTAGCTGTGTGTGGAGTCATTCCAAATTCAAAATTCATATCACCTGATTACTACTATTGGTTTATGGGTGCAGCATAGGCGCACCGGGTCCCAGCTAGTATGTAATATCGATTAAACCGACGATATGGGCACTTATTGGGACGAATTCACATATCTCCCACTCTTCTACAACAAGTCATCTAAGATGCGGAAACTAAGAATCATACCGTGAACGATAGAAGGCAAATAACGACGTAAAACGAGAAAAAAGGAGTATCATAACAATCTCGACCCTGGGTATTAGTAGCATCATTGTCATCATTGCACTACTTTACCTGCACCGTAAGCCAACCAAAAAGGATCACTCTGAATTCTTAAGGAAGGAGAAGTTACGTCCTCCTATATAATTGATACTTCATCAATAAATTAAATAAATATAACGGTATTTGTAAACTTATTAGTATCTAGAAGGTATTAAATTCTAAATTCTAAAAAGTCTAGACAAACCAAGAATTCTTTTAAAATTTTCTCACGAAAAATTTTAATGTTCTCACGGCAAAATGCAGTACAGTTAGAATAAATTTTAGGCATCTACATAAATTAAATAGTGTTTTTTATATTTTTTTCCAAGTAAAGCTCGCTTGCCAGACGTTGTCGTTGTGATCAAATAGAACAAAAATTTCCGCCTTGTTGTTATCTTGTTCTTCCCTCATCGCTGAGTCCCATTGCTCCCATAGTAGCAAAATCTACTTCAGAGTGCTAAATTGTTAGCAGATTATATTGCATGAGGTAAGTCGGGGGAGGGATGAATATTTCAGGTCATTCATCTGATATACTTAGGAAAGTGTTAACCCTTACAATTTCCGAGAATTTTACCAGTGTCAAAGGAATTTTTTAACTTCAGAGAAATATGTTAACGGTACGTTGTTGTACTAAATCATAAAACCGCTGAATGTCCTGAAAGTAACGAAAAACCCACCGAAAGTTGGAAAGATTGTTGAACAACGATTAAAAGGATAAATATCAATAGAAGAATGATCGATGCATTTATAGAAGCAGGCAGTAGCCGTACTCAGAGTATCTCGCTCGCAAACCATGTGAATTTTCTCCTTGTGAGGTTAAGCTAAAAGTATTCGCTTGAGGAAAATATATTTGTACAAATAAAGGAAAAATTATGTTAAAGATATATCTGGGTGCTTGTGGTTAAAGACACTTACCCCAAGGGCCGATTCACGCTATTCGACGTCGACTGAAAACGACACGGAGCGCGTTCAAAACCCTTACCATGGTTAGCTATGGTAACTTTTGTCGTTTAAAAACTCCGTGGTTAACTACAACATAACCACTAGCATAACTTTTTGAGGTTCAAGTATGGTTTTGAACGTGCTCCGTGTCGTTTTCAGTCGACGTCGAATTGCGTTGGTGTTACCCCTGTCATGCTCTCCTTCTTCCAAGGCTTAACTATGTAATGGTGTTTCGTCCGGAAGTTCTCTAAACCTCCTTGTTTAAGGGAGGGTTGCCGGGGGCTCTTGAGTTGTCCAAGGTCGTGTGAGAACAAACACCCTTTGTACAAAATAATATTTCTTTTATTCATTCAAAATCCTTATATACTAACAATTTAGGTTTCTTAAATATAAATAACTACTCATTATATCTGGATATACATATATTTACATGTTTCTTATGGGTATATCTAAGCAGCTAACTACTGGTTAACTCTGGGTGAATGCTTCTTAGGCATCGCTAAGCAGTAATCTACTAATTTCTACACTCTACATGTGCGTAAGCTGGTGTTTAGCGGTATTACGGGTGCGGTCTAAGCGGGTATGTATATAATGCGGTGTTCGGTATATTGTCGGTATTGTATCTGGTCATACCTCGACTCTGGTCCAGGAAATGCTGTCGGGAACAGTGTCGGATCATACACCTCGACACTAGTCCAGGAAACATTTCTCAGGTATTCGGTGGTCGGTCGGTATGCGGTCGGTATGTGTGGTCTAACCGTGCCGGATCATACACCTCGACACGGTATAGGAATTGCTGCTTCGGCACATTGTCGGATCATACACCTCGACAAGGCCTAGGCCGCATTCCTCAGGTATTTGTTTAATGTGTGTAATGTGTATAGTGTAACCGTGCCGGATCATACACCTCGACACGGTATAGGAATTGCTGCTTCGGCACATTGTCGGATCATACACCTCGACAAGGCCTAGGCCGCATTCCTCAGATATTTGTTTAATGTGTGTAATGTGTATAGTGTAACCGTGCCGGATCATACACCTCGACACGGTATAGGAATTATTGCTTCGGCACAATGTCGGATCATACACCTCGACAAGACCTAGGCCGCATTCCTCAGGTATTTGTTTAATGTGTGTAATGTGTATAGTGTAACCGTGCCGGATCATACACCTCGACACGGTATAGGAATTATTGCTTCGGCACAATGTCGGATCATACACCTCGACAAGACCTAGGCCACATTCCAACGGTATGTGTTTTGACCGTGCCGGATCATACACCTCGACACGGTCTAGGACCGGAGAGGAGGACCTCTCTGGAACGAGCCTGGTTAAAGACTGAATTTGGCCTGGTGAAGCGGTTTGTTTTATAGTGAAAAAGCTCATCTGGGCAGGAAGCTCTAAAGCTTCGAAGTGAAGCTTTCAAGGATTACTAGACCTCTAGATATTTTCTTGGAGAGGGATTCTAGTGGCGTATTTTTCTAACGTTTGTGGAGAGGGATTCTAGTAACGAAACCTGGTTCGTTACAACTATTCCCACAACACCAGACAAAGCCTACTCGTCTCACTCCAACAGCCAGCAACCCCCCATTTTACGCACACTCTAAGAACTCGCATCTGCATAAAATAACTCGGCTGTAAAACAACCTTTATACGATATTCAGAAGTTTAATTTCAAAGTTCATCGGCACCTTTTACTATACCCACAGGATTCCATATATGTAATTCATCTACTTTTACCTTCTTTCGGGTTCAGCTTACTGCAAGACGTGAACGACATGACAGAGTGGCAGTGTAAATAGAGTATTCCTGAGCTTATACTTTGGCTTAAAAAATATTATTTCCGTGAATCTGATTACAAGCAATGCCTCCAAATTTTCACAGAGTTTACACTAGTTTATGTTGGCTAAACATAATGCTCTTGATATTCATATAGTTTTGAAGAGATGGATTGAGAATTCCCTTCTTAATCGAGAAAAAACTTTAGTGACTAGGGCCAAACGTTGCCTTATTTCTAATCTTTATAAATGAACTTCTCCTATTCCTTTCCATGATGACGCTAGCCCGTCTTGCCACAATTTTACGATAATGCAAATCAAGTACTTGCCAGACAATATTTGGATGATTGTAAACTTTCGTTGGACATTGAACTTATTCTGGATTGGAGCAACAAAAACAGTTCAAATCCAATGTAAATCATTCAGATCGTACTATCCTGGCCGTTACATCAACTAAGAATGTTCGAACTAGTCCCAGATCGCTAGACGAGCACCTCAATACCTGGGATTTCTGAAGAAGTACGTTTCTCCCCCAACGAGCGGCCCAGATTGTAATCCACATATCCTCCATTCTTCCTCTTCTAGAATACAGTTCTTGCTTGAACAACGTGGAGAGACACAACCACTATGATCCCATCAACCCACTTATCTATTCTACGTTCCTAAAAAATTTGCCACTTACACTACATTTTTAAGAACTGTCGAATTATAACTCCACCACTAACAGGTTCTTATGACAAGCTGTAGCCATATTTTTGTATTTTCTTAAGAAGGTATTTACATCTACGCTCAGGCACGGACAGACACGGGCCGTGCCCGGCCAGTATTCGCGGAAAGGATTTTTTTTCTGCGCGGTTCATGTCTGTACGCGCCGTGCCTGTGGGTGTCTGCCGGGATGTATAAATAGAGCATCGGAACCGTGCAGATATTTTCCTTACCAATTCTATTACGCGGATAAATCTTCGACTGAGAAGTGTTTGAACATTTTCAACAAAAATATAACTAGTGTCTGTTGTCTATAGACAACCTTAATACGTGTGATTTGGGAATATAACATTAATGAATTTGTAACTACTTTTTTTAAAAGAAGTTTAAATATTACAACGAAGGAACATATTAAAAAATTAGACTATGTTACCAAATTTTATTGATTAAAATTTCATTGTTTAACTTATAAATAATAAATTTACAAAAAAAAATAATTAAAATTAATTGAATAATATTGATTCAACAGTATAATAATATTGATTCAACAGGAAATTCATTGCAAAATTTAGCGTTCCAAAATTATTTTCCTTTTAATTAGAATAAAACTTTATAAGTAATATCTTGTCGGATGACCTTTTTGCTTTATAACATCCGACAACCTCTTTAGCATGGATTCAACCAGTTTCTGCAAATGTGCAGGCTCTATTCTACTCAACTCTTGCTCTAGGCTTATTTTCAACGTTTCCCTGCTTAAAGGCGATTGCCCAATGCCGACGGCGCGTTATACGCGGCAGGGGCTTCATGCGCGTTGACGCTCGTTGAAGGTTCATTCATAGCGTCAGGACGTCAAAAAGGTTGCTTTGATTTAAATTCATACTTATATGGATTTTTGTCTCTATAAAGTTTTAATTTCGACACTTTGACAGTTTGGAAATTTCCAACGCCTGCCAACGCGCGAAAAGTTGAAAATTGGTCGACTTTTGCCGTCGCTTCACGCCGCTGACGCCGCAAAGTCGTGAATGGGACAGCTAGATTTGAATTACACACAATCAAGTATCGACGTCAAAGCTCGTCAACGTTTTGACGCGCGTAAACGCGAATAAAGTCGTGATTGGGCCATCGCCTTAATACGGAATTTTTGCAGATCTCGCGGTCTAATTTATTCCATAAATTCTCAATCGGGTTTAAATCGGGAGATAGAGCAGCAGTGTCTACTACTTTTGGGCAATTCACTCGTCAAAATCGGAGGTTTTTGACAAAAACGAGGGGAAGAAGTGCAAAGGGATCCCCTTTTTATTTTTAGCGGTTTTCCAAAAGTTCTGAACTAGCCCTTTTTTGGATAGGCATGTTTCCATGCAAAATAGCGGGAAACTCGCGTGCATGTTGACTCTAACAGTTCAATGCTGCATTGAATTCCCACAGTTCTAAATTTCTCTCCGTATATTCAGTCGACTGTTGACTCCGGTGGAATTACTAGTATCTGGATTAGCTTCTGATATTATAATCAATAGTTTAAGTAAAGCATTTACATCTACATAAAAGCGACACGAGAATGATTAAGAAACAATTGAAATTATTTGCGAGGAAGAAAAAAGAAAAAAGAAAAATAAGCTTATTGACAGTTATTTCAAAAAGGAAAAGAATATGGAAACTATGGTTTCCAGAATAGATTGCAAAGATGCTTACACTTTCGATTCATTTTGTACTTCTTCGGATATGAAATATTTGTTTTCAAAGTGCAAAATTCACATAACACGATCTGTAGTTTCACATTTTGCCGATACTGTAAAAGCTGATGTGATAATTGAACTTGACCATCTCAAGAATCAAGGTCAAAAGTTTGCTTGTTTGAGCACGCTGCTAGTTTGGTAAAAGCCCGTTTGACGAGTTTTGGTATTGACTTTGATACTGAATTGGTATAACAACTGACGGCGCAAGTGTGATGGTTAAAGTTCGTAAACTTGTGTCGAATTGCCAAAAACTGTGCTTCGCATACGTATAGATGCAATTGAGGGAGTCAGAGGAAGAACTTGCTCGTATGTACGACTACTTGATGACCGATAAACCAACCAGTGTCGAAGTTGGTAGCCTACCTATGAATAAATAAAAAGTTGATTTTCTAATACTAAAATAAACGTTTTATTCGTCAATTTGGAATAATATAATTTTTAACTAATTTCGCTTAGGCCATAATGAGCAAATATGCTGCTTAGATGAACGTATTAGCAAAGTAATAATCCGGCCGGATTAGTCCGGATCCGGCCGGATTGGCGTTAATATGGCCGGATCCGCCCGGATTACAAATCGTGCCGGATTGCAATCCCTAATGGTAGCATAGTCTAGTTTTGTAATATCTTTCTCCCTTGTAAAATTTCTTGGGTGTGCCAATAGATTTGAGAGCCACTGTATGTTTCAGTACCATTTTATGTACGGTCACTGCACTGCAATTTTGTTAATTAAAATTTAATGTAATTATTTTCTGTACTACATTAATAGATGAACAAAGGTAAAATGTTATTCCTTTATTGCGATATTTTCATCCCAATTCTTTATGGATTAATTTATCACTTTTTTGTAATTTTGTTATGTGCCCGTTTACATTGGACGAAAGCAGATTTTTTATCCCTTTAATTTGTATTTCTAAACTAAAGTTTTCCCTTAACTTGCTCTAATATATCACCGAGAAACAATATGTGACCACATTTTACAAGGAAACGTGAACTTTTTAATCGCCTATTCTGGAACGTTACTACACCAGATTAGGATTCAACGGAACTCGTTTTATAAAAATTATTTTTAGATTTAATTCTTAGCCGTAAAGTGTTTTGAGCATTAAAAATAAAATAAAGTCTACCCTGATTTTGATTTATCCACCAAGTTACAAGCAGGGGAGAATTAAGCCTCATGCATTAAATATGAAGTTTAAGGGTTTCCTCATTTTCCTTGCAAAGCCTTTCCTACTTTAACTTAGAAATCATTTTATAAATGCGGTTTCCAGCGTAAACTTGAACCGTACTTAAAATTTAATTATTCAAAAACATGTTATTAGCTTCTATCTATAGTTCTTTTGAATAGTTGAGTAGCGTTTTATGATTGATATAGAAACTTCCTAGGTGTATTCATAAATAATAATAAGTTTTAAAAGTTTTTTTTTAATTTTCCAGATTATATGGAGGTTATTATGAAAGCAAAACTCTGAAAATTTTTTATGATTAAACGTCCGAAGAATATTTTTACACTAGTTTTAATGGAAGTATGTAAGTGTGTACGTCGAGTCCTCGTGTAAAAAATGGTTTCGATTTCGTCAGGTTGTCAAGCAAAGACGATTAACGTTATATCACCCGAAAAAAACTAACAAATTCGTTACAGCCCCTTTTTTGCTGACATAGAGACTGCAAAAACTAGATTTTGAGATTTCTTAAAAAATATTGAACGGATTTACCTAATTTCTTGTAGCGACAATCGATACGTAATAATAAAATTATATGCAGTAATAATAAAATTGTATGCAGTGGCGGTCTATGTTTGGCCATAATAGACCAGTTGATTTATACAAAATATGATGAAAATAAGAACTTTCATAAATGGAAATGGAAACGTTCATATTGATAATTTTATTGACAAATAAACTGCAAACCCAAGTGTGTGATTTTAAAACGCATTTCGGGTGTAAAATCGTGTAATCACTTTTTACGCGTTTAAAATGTGTTAATATTTAACACTCGAAAAGTGTGTAAATTTAAAGCACTTAACGCGTGGGTTTTAATTACACCAAATATGTATTACTTTGGAGCTTTTGAGTGAAGCTTTTTTAGCGTCGTTTTGCGTGAGTAAACCTAGAAAAATCGTCACCGTAAGCTTAAAATTTTTGATGTGAAATGACACATAATGTTTGATTTTCACACGTTTAAAACGTAAAACTATGAAACGTTACAATTTATTTAGCGTGTAAAAAATATTATACGCTGCACGTGTGTGATTTTGGCACGTATGTCTTTTTATCCGCATAGTTTTATCACGGTTTATTCCTAAAACGCAATATTTTAACACGATTAGCTGAATTTACACACTTATAAAGTGTGTAGTGTGTGAAATTTACACGGAAAAAATGTTCTCGGGTTTGCAGTGTAGGAGTATATCGATGGAATGATGTGCACAGGTAAGCTAAATATCAATCGCTAAGCTTTTTTATTTCCATTGTTAGCATGCTCCACAGCAATCATATGTGGAACATAATGTCATTCAAACTATTGCTTGGACAACGTTTTAAAGCTGGCTGGAAGCAGTTTTTTCGCCACCAAACAGCTAATTGGGACCTATACTTAGTTACACCGTTAAGAGTCTACCAAAATAAGACATTCCTATAAAATCAACATCAGGAAAGTCAAAAAAAATCTCGAATGTTAACGCTGGCAACAATAATTTGTGGTCGCTCCTCATTAGCGCAAACATATGTTCCATTAGTATTAGTGTATCACGAGCGCACTGAATTTTATGGGTAAAAAAGTATAATAAATTATAATAAAAACAATTATAAGAGTTTTTGTAATTATCGTATTATATACGGCGTTTACATCGCCTCTAAAACAAGTGTTTTCAGGTACTCGTTTTTGGAAAACGAGTGAGGTGGTTACATCGCCTTTCGCTTGTTTTCGGATGACAGTTAAAATTAGACCCAAAAAAGGGCATCTGAGCAGTTTATGTTCATGTGTTTTAATAAAAACAAAATAATAAAACAAAAAAAGACAATTAGTGGGAAGCAAAGATGTCTATTAAAGTTATTGTTGATAAAGAAGCGGGGATTGGCAAAAAACATTTTTGTATTAAATAATAAAAATAACATATCGATGAGATAGTCCAGTCAAATTAGTCGAAAAAAGAGGATGAAATTGCATTTTAAGAGGTACGGAATTTTTTTTTTGGTATTTATTCGGGTACATCTGACAATGATAAAACCAAGTTTGTGGGGTCGCAGTGGCTTGGGAAAAGCCGCCATTTTGAAAAAGAGGGAGAGCTTGTTTATATTAAATAGCTCGTTTGCCTGCAATGATAGCTGATAATGATCAATGGCAAAGTTGTGGAGAATAAAATTATCTAAAAAATGAGCCCTCGACGAGCTCTATAAGTTGATTTGACTCAAAGTAATGGCCGGTCAAAGTTCAACCATGATCGTGTGGTGAGGGTTGAATGCAGTTTTTTGCAATTAACTCGCCAACTGTTAATTTTTTTGGTTTAATGCCCATTAACGAATTTAAAGTCCTAGTAATTACCTTTAGAATGAGCCCTTAACCGTCGTTATCGCTTATGTAGTTTGCGAGTAACCCCAAGCCAAAGTTCGCACTGGACGTGCCTGAAATAACTGATATTGCCATTTTTTTTAATATTTCGTTAGCGGTTGCTCGTATGAAAAAGTAGTAAATGACAGGAATACGGGCAATGAAAATATCTTTCCAACGAGGTATTGGTCGAAACTCCATGTCGTTTTATGTCCGCGATACAGCGGGTCAAAGGTCAACGGAGAGGTTTACGAATTTTTAGCTATTTAACAACTGAAAATGATAATTATGAGAAATAGTAGCTGAGAATCATCAGTTTTCACATTCTAAAAATAAAATTTTTGTCTAAAAACTATAATTATCAATCAGACGAAAGAAAGAATAACAATCGAAGGTTTAAGAACCAAGATACTTTTCCGAAATAGTGTGGGTTGAGTTTAGTTGAGTTGGGGTGAATTTAGTTGAGTTTAGTTGGGTTTGGTTGAGTTTAGTTGAGTTAAGTAGAGCTTGATAGAGTTTAGTTGAGTTTAGTTGCTAAGAGTTAAAATAATAGTTAAGTTTAGTTGAGTTTAGTTGCTAAAAGTTGGGTTCAGTTTCATGCAATGCTATGGCCATTATTGTTAATAGGTTTTTTTATAAACGAGTCACGCTCATAACATTCTCTTGTTCAGTGTTTTACTAAAAAAAACTCAAGGTCAGAATGTTAAAACTGATGATTCTCAGCTACTATTTCCCATAATTATAATTTTCCAAAGTTAGCTGAATAGCTAAAAAATCGTAAACCTCTCCGTTGACCTTTGACCCGCTGTATCGCGGACATAAAACGACATGGAGTTTCGACCAATACCTCGTTGGAAAGATATTTTCATTGCCCGTATTCCTGTCATTTACTACTTTTTCATAGGAGCAACCGTTAACGAAATATTCAAAAAAAATGGCATTATCAGTTATTTCAGGCACGTCCAATGCGAACTTTGGCTTGGGATTACTCGCAAACTACATAAGCGATAACGACGGTTAAGGGCTCATTCTAAAGGTAATTACTAGGACTTTAAATTCGTTAATGGGCATTAACCCAAAAAATTAACAGTTGGCGAGTTAATTGCAAAAAACTGCATTCAACCCTCACCACTCGATCATGGTTGAACTTTGACCGGCCATTACTTTGAGCCAAATCAACTTACAGAGCTCGTCGAGGACTCATTTTTTAGATAATTTTATTCTCCACAACTTTGCCATTGATCATTATCAGCTATCATTGCAGGCAAACGAGCTATTTAATATAAAGAAGCTCTCCCTCTTTTTCAAGATGGCGGCTTTTCCCAAGCCACTGCGACCCCACAAACTTGGTTTTATCATTGTCAGATGTACCCGAACAAAAATCAAAAAAAAAATTCCGTACCTCTTAAAATGCAATTTCATTTACTAATTTGACTGGACTAAGATTAAAAAAACCAAAACAATTCTGGATGCTGGTACGTTACTATTTAATTATACCCTGGAAATAATGAATACACCCTTTAGAGAGTGTATAGTTGTTCAAAAAAGAATAGCAATAGCTCTATATTTATTGGCATCGCCCTCCGAATACAGAACGATTGCTAAATTATTTGGTGTGAGCAAATCAACTGTGCATATTGTTCTGATGGAATTTTGCATAGCAGTGTGGGATATACTAAGGCCATAATTCTTAAATTTTTTCCCCCCGGAGGCAGATAACGTTAAGTATTGCATAACAGGATTTGAGAAATTAGGACTTCCGCAATGTATTGGGGCCATTGGTAAGCTCTTCATATTATACAATCATAAATATACTAATTTGATAGTTTTTATTCTAGACGGATGTCATATAGAAATTAGGCCAAAGAAAGACGGAGCATGCGATTACTACAATATAAAGGGAGGCATTCAATTGTCCTCCTAGCACTAGTGGATTATAGGTAATAAACTTAAAAAAAATCCAAATAATAGTAAAACCATTATTTTAAATTTAGATATAGATTTCTATATATAAATGTAGGTGCTCCTGGAAGATGTAATGATTCCTCAATTTTCGAGAAATCACAGCTAAAGAAGCAATTAGAAAGTCCCACATTGAATGCATTTTAAAAAAACTAGCTATTAATGGCACAAGAATTCCTGTTTTGTTAATAGGTGATTCTGCTTTTCGCTTATCGACGTTTCTAATGAAACCGTATCCATACAGTATTACGAGAAACGCACGCGAAAAGAAATTTAATACCGCATTATCAAGTTGCCGCAGAGTCGTCGAAAATGCTTTTAGACATCTTAAAGCACGTTTTCTTCGAATTGGAAAATGTATTGATAACAGTGTAGAAAATGCAGCAGCAATAATAAAATGTAGTGTACTGCATAATTTTCTAAACTGTTACAACGATAAAATTAACGATATGTAGGTTAAAATGATCAAACAAAATACTGTACCAAGAAATGAAATGCTTGATGAAGAAAGAAATATTGTCCATAACTTTAACCCCAATGCAGAAAAAATAAGAGAAACAATATCAGATTTCGGTAAGTAAACATTTATTTTGAATTTAAATACATAGCTAAGAAATGAATCTTGGAACATTTTATTGTCATTTATCATTTCCTGTAATATTTCGTTCCGTTTTTTCTCTGAATTAACAATTTCTCTTTCTAGTTCTAGAATTTGACTGTCTACTTGTAGTACAGTACAGATGGACTGGAAAATCGGGGTATGCGCCAAAAATTCTTGGAAGGATGATTTTTCATAAATCGTTAATGGAGCATAAAAGAAGTCTAACTCTAAATTTGAGTGAAATTTCTAGTAGACGTTTTTTGGAAAACTAAAGTTTTTCAAAAGCGTTTTTCTCTGAATCTACACATTTTAGAGAAAAATTTCTTAAACAAAAAATGTAAAGGACATTGTTACCTATAATTTGTGTCATATAGCTCATGCTGTACAAATTGAAATACAGAAGCTAGGTGGTGCCAAAGTTTCCAAAAAAGTGTTTTTCGTTTTTTGTCCCAGAAAAAATGGTTTTTTTACAAAATTGTAAATCAGTAAATTGTTCTTCTTAAAAATGTCTACAACATTTATTTAAACTTTTTTTCCCTCCGACTTACCGTTCCGTGTGGTCCTTTTACACTTCTACTAGAATGTGTTTTTCGTGGTCGGACCATACTTTCCTTTTCTTGTAGGTTTTTTTTCTTTTAACACATTTAATTTCTTCCATTTTTTAATTGTTTCACAACGTTTTGTTATTATTGCAAAAACACCAAATGAAAATGTCAGTTAAACGGAAAATGACATGCGTATAACAAGTGCTGAACGCTGAATTGGGTTCTTGTCTACACTTTTCTTGTTTTCGTGGTCGTTTTTATCGAAAACAGCTTCCTGAGCTGTTTTTGATTTGTATGGGAAAACACTTGTTTTCGATTGTGTTTTTGCCCAAAACGCGAATTTTTGACGAAAAAAAGTGTTTTCGAGGCGATGTAAACGCCGTAATAGTATTTATTCATTTCTGGTTTCATCTCCTTATCAAAGCAATCTAAAATATTCTACACACCAAAAAGTATGTTGTATTTTCATAGCTCAAAAGTGTGTTGGTACTCCAAAAGTGTGTTAATAAATGTAAAGTGTGTTGTTTCAACACACTTAAGTGTGTTGTTTAGATTTCAGGTCATAATTCACGACCTATTTTTAACACACCAAAAAGTGTTATAATTTTAACACGGAAGAGCATGTCAATTTCAAGATGAAGTGTGTTAAAACAACACACTTTTTCTTGACAACACACTTCGGTGTGTGGAATAACTCACTTTGGTGTGTTAAACAACACCCTTCAGTGTGTTACACCTTTTGCAGTGTTTTCATCAAATTTTATTTCATCTATTTTCTGTGTCATTTGCATTGCAGCATAGCGCTGGTGAACGCCGTTGAACAAGCAAATATAATAGGACGAGCCTTTCGGAAACACGAAAAGATTCAGACATTGTCCATTCATCCATGGCGCCCTGCCTTCCTGTAGGGCATTTCTCCAAGTTTTAAATTCCCTTGCAGCATGTCTCTAGTTCCAGATGTTGAGCATTTTTGATAATTTGTACTTTTGCTAGAGTTGCATTTTTAATAAATTTGAAATAATTGCAATATAAATACTTTTTTATAATCAGAATCAAGTTGTGCTTAAAAAGTTAAGTAATTTTTTAGTGTTTCTAATATTAAATTCGTCGCTGGTTTCTTTAAATTTGAGTACAAATACATAACAGGTTAAATACACTTAAATGAAATTATTCTAATTTTACACTTATTATTTGTTTTAAACTTCAAATAACCTCGAAAATCATCATTAGTTCCACTGTTCGTTTTGATAATATTTCCAAATTCCATTTACTTATAAAAACCTCTTTGCTTTTCTATTATCACAAAAGCTCATATTCTGTGCAGTTGATGCAGTTTCGGAAATTTCGAAAACTTAAAGGGCCTCTTTCAAGTAGCCACAGAAGTACCGCAAATCAATAAAGGAGTTTGTAATCGGAATGGATCCACTTTAATTTACTCCTCCCGCTAGATTCCACTTGACCCTAACCAGATCGGTTGAGTTAAGGTTTATCTTTACAATCCAATTTCTGTTTATACCCATGACCCCTTCATCATTTCTGCGGTTATGTGTATTTTATAACAGTGTTTATGGGAAGTCCCAGCGACTAATGATTAATAAGCAACTATATTGCCAATGAACACGCGAAAAATCTATTTGGCCCCCGAGGGAAAGAATTTGCTCTCTGAACCAATCGGTGAGTCAGCATGACATCTTGCGTGTGACAAACTTCCCAAGGGGTTTTAATTGAATTAAATGTCAGGACTGGTGAAGTGTAAAATATAATTAGGTGAAAATATTGAAAACAAGTGCATATTTACCATAACTATTTCTGCCAACTTGTCATGAAACTAAAATCGGTTTAAAATTGCAATTTTAATGTTAACAACATTTCACAGGAAATTACATATTCTAATTGTACAGGAATCTGTAAATGCTGCACCCCAAAACTTTCGGATGTTAAGTAAGTTTTATAGGAATTGCTAGCACTAATTTGCTTGATGCTTATTCAAATTACGAGCACTTAATTTATAACGACGAAATTAACATTTTAACCTATATCCGTGGAAATCTGCATTAAAAGGAGTTATGAAGCTTTGAATATTTTTTAAAAGTCTTGCTAATTCTAAAGAGTAAATCGTATTTCGTTGTTGAACTTTTTTTTATAGTAGAGTGTACGAAACTTCTGTCGGGCTCTCAATGTGAAGTGCAGTTCTTGATGTAAAATGGTTCATGCATAACTTTAACCCACTTTTAAATTATATTCTAGAGTTTAAAAAAATCATACCAAACGCTGAAGCTATCAGTGAAAATCGAATACATTTTTCATCTGAACATTTAACACTTGCACTTAAGTTATATCGTAATCCTTAACTTTAAGATGAAAATTAGAAATTAGCTAATAAAGCCAATAGTTAGATCTATAACCTCTCAGCTGAGAAATCGGGAGTATGGTCGAGATTGTGAGAA
This sequence comes from Thereva nobilitata, assembly GCA_963855945.1. Taxonomy (NCBI): domain Eukaryota; kingdom Metazoa; phylum Arthropoda; class Insecta; order Diptera; family Therevidae; genus Thereva; species Thereva nobilitata. The sequence goes on from OY979696.1 coordinate 87,058,592, forward strand.
ATCTAAAAATGAATGCATATAATCAACTTTCGCATGACTGACCCTTGAAAAAACCATATCGTCCTAATTTTCTGCCGCCTGGTATATAAGCGTTTTAAGTAATTTCGAGCATTTTTTATAATATGACTTTTTATCGGGAAGTGGACCCATCCCAAGATAGGGCGTTGGGTGGGGGTAAAAAAGGAAGTAAAATTGAAAAAAATTGTTGCCGTTGCTTATGTAGGTTTTGTTAGGGCTAAATAACCGTTACACAGTGGGACAGAATCCCAAAAAGCTGGCCAAAACCCCTAAAATGAAGATTCTATTTCGGGACTTTCTCTTTGCGGAATTTTAAGTAGGGGCCCGAGGGTCACAGAACATCTGTCCTCGGGGTACAGGTACGTTTTCTCCCTTTGTAGGATCAGTTCGAAAGTGGCCGTTACACGAGACGCAGCTGTGCATATTGGCGGATAAAATTCAGTACCCGGGGGTTTTCGAGGTCGCTGATCACGAATTTGATATTATTTTTTTAATAAACAAAATGGCGGATCCAATATGGCGGACGGCCACATTAAAAAATGCATATTCTCGGATTAAATTCGATACCCGGGGGTTTTCGAGGTTGCTGATTACGAATGAAATATTATTTTTAAATTTTTTTTGTATTTGCCGCGGAATATCGAATATCGGTTTTTTCCTCCGTTTTAATGCTTACTTTAATGCGACTAAATTTAACGTTTTTTTATGTTTTCAGGAACCCAAAGAGTACTTCAATTAACACGAAAAGAGATCTTCTGCCTATTGAGAAATCATCTCACTATTGAGAAGCACATGACGCTCCAATTGGGATTCGCAGACTTCATGACTGAAGAAGTAGAGAGTCCTTCCCGGGAATTCCCGCCCGAGAATTCCCGGGAAATTGAAAGAAAATATATTTCCCGTTTCCCGGGAAAAAACGTAAATTTCCCGGGAAAAAATGTATTGTTTCAAATCACAAATTTTCTTGCAAAAATCTTGAAAACACTAACTATTTCAAGGTTTTCAATTTAAAGTCAGTAACTGTAATGTCAAAATCCTTGTTTTCTATATAAAATTAAAGCCTAGATAATTTTTAATAGTCATTACCACTCATTGTAGTTACAAGTCATGATTGATTTTTTGTTGGGTATATTTTATTTGATGGAATAATTTAGTGTCATTCTCATTGTATTCTCTTTTGAAACGCAACATTTTTAAAAACTTATTTTTCAAATCAAAAATAAATTAATAGTCCAGTCAAATCAGTCGAAAAAAGAGGATGAAATTGCATTTTACCGTATAAAAATTATTTTTTTTTTGGCATTTATTCGGGTACATCTAACAATGATAAAACCAAGTTTGGGGTCGCATGGCTTGGGAAAAGCCGCCATCTTGAAAAGGAGGGAGAGCTTGTTTATATTAAATAACTCGTTTGCATGCAATGATAGCTGAAAATAATCATTGGCAAAGTTGTGGAGAATAAAATTATTTACAAAATGAGCCCTTAACGAGGGCCCTAAGTTGATTTGGCTCAAAGTTATGGCCGGTCAAAGTTCAACCATGATCGGGTGGTGAGGGTTGAATGCAGTTTTTTGCAAATTTCTCGCAAAATTTTAATTTTTTCGGCTTAATGCCCATTAACAAACTTAAAGTCCTAGTAATTACATATGAGCACTTGATCGTCGTTATCGTTTATATAGTTTGCGATCAATCCTAAGCCAAAGTACGCACTGCACGTGCCTGAAATAACTGATAACGCCATTTTTTTTAATATTTCGTTAACGCTTGCTCATATTTTTGAATTAAATTTACTTGTATCTTTTCTAAATGAGTTTTTCATTTATTTTTCAACATTAATTGTTCCTCCTAATTCCCATTTCACTCCTAATTCCTACTAGGTTTCATTTTTCCCGGATTCCCGGGAATCCCGGGAAAAATGAATTTATTTTTCCCGTTTCCCGGGAACAAAAATAATCCGGGAAACGTGACTCTCTATGAAGAAGTGAAGCACAATTTTAAATACGTCATGTACAAATTGCGTACTTTATAGAAAGAGGCTCGCCGGAAAGAGGAGTGGTTTTTCAACAAGAATGCGGATTGGCTGAGCGGTCAATTGATGCTATCGGAGGACGGATCTTCTCAAAGTACTGCGGAGACAATGGCTATCGGTGGTCGACCTTCTACAAGTTTTTCGGATAGCAGTGAAAGATCCAAAAGGCGAAAACCGAGGAATTGAGAAAAGACCCCAGCCTAGAAGAACTCTCTTATGCTACGCGGATGAGCCTGCGTGCAAGTGGGAAAGTTGCCGCTGCGCAGGTATTGAAGAACGTCACAGCGGGGAGTCCGTCTAAGGCATCGTCCTACCTGTCGTCTTCTAACACAATTAAAGAAAGAACAATGACGCCGGAAGAAGCCTTATCAGTTTTGGTAGAAGGTAGATTTTCCAAAAGTCAGTATTTAGTGGTACGATCAGGCTGTAAATTAGTTCAAAGTAAGGCGTATCCGTCATACAATGTACTGCAAAAAGCCAAAATTGCTTGTTATCCACCGATTACATGTACAGGAAGACGCGCAGCTATCGATCTTCAAGCATTGTTAGATCTCACGGTGAAACGAATCGTTTTAGCAAAAGAAAATGTTGTACAAAATATGTCACCCGGTGATTTGCTTAAAATGAATTTAATTTGTAAATGGGGTTGCGATGGAACTTTAGGTCAGAGTGAATATAAGCAAAAATGTACGAGTGATGATGGCACATTCACGGACGCAAATATTTTTTTTACGTCATTAATTCCTTTACAACTGTTTTATCTTGATGAGAAAAACGAAAAAATTGTTGTTTGGAAAAATCCTGTGCCTTCTTCTCCGCGATATTGTCGACCAATTAAAATAGAATTGCTAAAAGAAACAGCAGAAATCTGAAGTTAAATATGTATGTGGAAGATCAAATAAAAAATCTAGTTCCATTTTCAGACATGGTTAACGGACGATTAATAAAAGTAAATTGGAATCTTGCTTTAACCATGATCGACGGAAAAGTGTGCAATGCATTGGCGGACAATCCAGCTACTCACCGCTGCTACCTTTGCAAAGCCACGTCAAAGATTTTAATAATCTTGACAAAATGTTAACGCTGTCAGTCAATGAAGAACATTTTAACTTTGGTCTCTCTTCATTGCATTCGGGATTACGCTGCTTCGAGTGCTGTTTGCATTTATCTTATAAATTAGACATAAAAAAATGGCAAGCACGATCAGAGAAAGAAAAACAAAATGTAAAAGAACGAAAAACAGCCACTCAAGAGTCTTTTAGAAAAAACCTTGGTCTAATTGTTGAAAAGCCAAAGCCAGGATTCGGGAGCACGAATGATGGTAGCACTGCTCGTCGCTTTTTTGAAAATGCCAAAATTTCATCCGAAATAACTGGAGTAGACCTTCGTTTGATTATCAGATTTCATTCCATTTTACAAGTTGTTTCATCAGGACGCGAAAGTAATATTCAAAAATTTAGAGATTACGCTTGGGAAACTGCGAAACTATTTGTTGTACCCATGGTTCTTCATGCCACCATCAGTTCATAAACTGCTCATTCATGGCCCAGAAATCATTGCTTCGGCTTTGCTTCCAATCGGTCAGATGTCTGAAGAAGCTCAGGAAAGTTGCAATAAATATATTAAAAAAATTCGTCAGGACCTCTCGCGCAAAAGCAGCCGTTCTTTGACAATGAGAGATGTATTTTGCCGCCTTTTAATTAGTTCTGATCCTTACATTTCAAGCGGAAGAAAACTTCCAAAAACTAAAAGAAAACAAATGTCGTCTGATGCTAAAGATTTAGTTGTACCCGATGACAGTGACACTGAAGATGAACCTGATGTGTCTACTTTAGATTCCGACATCGATTTATGTGATAGCGATAGCGAATAGATAGAGCCTATGTGTTAAAAATAAAAATGTAAATTATAAACTGAATTATTATTTTGTATTTATTTGTACCTATTCCTTGTGTTCGATACTATTTTTATGCTTCTGAAATTTTTTTAATACGATGTAATTGTATTAAAACTAAAAATATCAATTTTTTATATGACCGTCCGCCATATTGGATCCGCCATTTTGTTTTTTGAAAAAATAATGTCAAATTCGTAATCAGCGACCTTGAAAACCCTGGGTACAGAATTTCATCCGCGAATATGCATTTTTTCATGTGGTCGTCCGCCATATTGGATCAGCCATCTTGTTTTTTGAAAAAATAATGTCAAATTCGTAATCAGCGACCTCGAAAACCCCAGGGTTCAGAATTTCATCCGCGAATATGCATTTTTTCATGTAGTCGTCCGCCATCTTGTTTTTTGAAAAAATAATGTCAAATTCGTAATCAGCGACCTCGAAAACCCGCAAGTAAGAAATTTCAAAGCGATTATTGCACGTTTTGAGGTTTTGGCCAGCTTTTTGGGATTCTGTCCCACTGTGCGCCGTCCCGTGTAAAGGCCGGGTTAGACAGGCGGTCGGACACATTCCCTGTTGCTAGACCGATGTAAGATTCCCACCACTCCCTTGTTAAAAAGGGGGCAACTGGGACGAATTGCCCCAGGTTCCAGGTCAGAGGGGTCCCGAAAAGTTATGTATTGAAACCCAAAAAGCTTTTTTTATATAGCTTAAAAGGATCCTTATAATATTTTAGCTCCACGAGTTATAGTTTTAGAAAAAAAGAGAGTCAACTTGATGTTAACAGATTATTATTTATTTAAAATCTTTGAATTTTGAATTTTTATTATAACAACTTGAACAAATGATTTAAAATTTTTTTAATTAGCCGAACAATGATTTAATTTTTGATTTAGATCCGAATTGAACCGAGTAGTGAGCAAGACTGACTACTTGGTCTTCACAAAAATTTCCATCTTGTAAGATGATATCTAAAAAATGCTTACATCTAACAATCATGTACTTGTAGTGCAACGTGACTTTAAAGAGGAATTAAAAGAGGATTAATTACCTTCTTTGAAAACATATTCTGCACTTAGTGCTGATATGAATTATTAAGAAATGATCTGCACTTGGTGCTGATAAAAATTATTAAGAAATGAATGAATATGAACTTAGTACTGATATTAAAATTACTAAGAATGAAATTTAGAATGTTAAATTAAAAAGGGTTAGTAGTCTAAACATATTATGTTAGTTGTTGTTGCTGCTGGGTGTAATTGTTGGGTGTGATTGTTGTTGTTGCTGGGTATATGTAACTCCTCCCTCCTCAGTGTGAAGCGAATGTAACGAAGGCCACAGGAGCTGAACTGCAACCGGAACGGGGGCTGGTTTTGTTGATGTTGTTGGTTCTTCTATCGATGGCGTCTGTGCTGTAGAGATGTGATTTATTGGTGACGTTTGTGTTGTATGTCCTATGGTTTCAAATGGATTTGGTTTCTTGAAGAGATTTTTAATGAAGTTTCTTTTTTCTTTTATCCTGTTTTTAATTTTGATGATTACGTATAAGATGGAAGCTGCGACAAATATTCCTATGATTGTGTGGGTAGAGGTAGTGTAAATACTTGTTTTGTTTTTTAGAATTTTTATGGCCTCGAGGTTTTCCATGGTCCATTTATCAAGTTTGGTAAGATTTATTTTTTTTATTAAGCCCGTGTTGTTGATTTCCTGGTTTAAAGTGGAGATTACTTCTATGGAGTCCCAGTAGGTAACTGTTTTACTGGAATACTCTATTCCGTTGATGTTAATGGTGCAATTTTCAAAGTGGATAAGCGACGCTCCTATTAAGCTTTTTTTGTTGCTATTTTTGCTACAGGTTGTTTGCATTGTAGTCTCGTTTTCGGTGATTATTACTAGGTAGTTGGGTTCTAGTAGCTCTACTTCGCTATTGCTTCCTAGTTCGGTCAGTTTACATTGTGCCTTTTCGTTGTTAATAATGTTTGGGATGCACTTGTCAGCTTTAAGCTCCTTCAATGATGTACTTCGGCAATATCTCATCCTCTCGAGCGGTTCACATGGTTCGTCTATATATTCATACCTATATTCGTTAAGTAGGATGTAAGGGGCTTCGAGATTGAGGGTATAGGAGTTGTTAATAGGCAATGCTTTTAGGTGATAGAGGGTAAAAATTTCTGGAAGGAAATTAGGAATTTTGATGATAAATACAATATTGGAGTGATTATAGTAAGCTTGTAACTCTAACAATTCGTATATATTGTCGTCTGATATTATTGCGACATCTTGTTCCTCTAGTACTTTACGAATGTACCCGATTTCATCTGGATGTAAAATATGTTTGGATATTACGCTTAGTTTAGCTAAGATTATTGATTCCGAAATTTCTTTGAGGTGTTCTCTCAATATATCTATGTCATATACTAGTTGGTTGTGGTATTGATTCAAGGTAAACATTATATCTAATTTATCAATTTTCTTTGTTAGTTCAAAATTAATATAATTTTCTAATATCTTTTGCTGTGAATTAATATGTTGTGTTATATTACTGAAACGGTTTATCATATCTTGGTTTAGTGCAATTTGCTTATTCATTTGACTGTTTATATTTTGTTGATTAGTTTTGAGAGCTTCCAAGTGTATATTTATTTCATCCAGGTCGTTTTGATCTAAATTGCCGGTAATTGATTTTATAACGGTACCCAAACCATTGATCAGCCCTCTTTTTACCCTAGATTTTGGGTTGAGTTGTTCGAAGGTGCTACGCAGTAGTCTGAATCTTTTCTGCAATATTTTCGTAATGGACTTGTATTGTCTTTTGTTGTAAGTATAGTTAGCTAAATTATGTATATTCTTGTCTATTTGATTTATGTTACGCTCATATTCCGTTAAGTTTACCATATGAATTAACTTCGAGTATCCATTTTTGATCTTTGCGGGTCCAATTTTGAGTGGTAATAGGCCTTTATTGTTACTGAGGTCGTGAATCTCTAGTCTCTGTGCCTGGGATTTGGTGATCCTGAAATTTTCGTTTATTTTTAATTTTCTGTTTGTGAACTTTACGTTTGTTAGTTATAACTGTAACTTTTTTATTATTAATTATTTTGTGTTTCATAAATTTGGGGGCAAGTTTGTTCCTTCTATTCTCAGCTTCGTAAATTATTTCATCTGTTTCAAAATTTGGGGGTTCTTTCCTTCCTACATTTAGTTTGTTGATTGTTTTTTGTTTATAATCTAAGCTACGCTGATGGGCTAATTTTGCTAGGTTTTTGTATTGTTCAATATGTTGTCTTATATATTCTTGTTCTGTATTTGGGTTAGTTTGTATTGAAAAGGGGTTTGACTTACTGTAATGACCCGTTAGTAGCTCGAAAGGGGTTAATTTAGTGACAGAGTGAATAGAATTATTATAACTTATAACGGCTTCGTCTATTATTTCTCCTATTGCTTTCTTATTATTTTGGCTATAGATGATTCTAACTAATTCAGTTATGGTTGAATGAAATCTCTCGACTGGGGAATTTCCTGTAGAGTTCTTTGCCGTTGTAACATGGGATTCGATATTATATAAATTGATAAAGTCTTTGAAAAGTGTAGATAAGAATTCTGCGCCATTGTCGGTTATAATTTTCTTCGGTATCCCGTGGTGAGAGAAATAATGCTTTAAGGATTTGATTAAGCTAATGCTATTCCTACTAGTTAATAAGTAAATACTACCAAACTTGCTAAATTTATCTAGTATAGTCAAGAAGTTTTCCTTATGTATTGAATATATATCCAAATGCAGTATTTCTAAAGGTCTATCGGGGCTCTCTGTAATTTCGTACTTAATTGGTTGTTTGTTCCGTTCGTATTTGTTTTCAAGGCAAATTGTACAATTGTTGATAACGCGGGTTATTTGCGTTTTCATATTTGGAAAGTAATAACTTCGTTTTAGATGTTCGAGGGTTTCGGTTATACCTCTGTGAATTGACTTAATATGGTATTCCCTGATAATCTTTTCCTGTTCGTCTACGTTTGTGATATCCTTAACTTGTGTCATGCAACGAATGAGCTTTATTCGACTGTTACTGAAAAATTTGGAATAGGCAGATTGCACCGATTTAAAGGTGTCGTTATCTGTTAATATTGCTGTTAAATGTTTAGGGTGTGTATACCCTTTGAGAATGTTGGTAATGATATTTTCATCATCTATGTCGTTACGTCGAATTGTATGTCTTCGTTTGTTTTGAAATATAACCTTAAAACTGGTTTGTGGTTGAAATAAATTAGTGGTTTTTTCCAATATGAGTTTGTTTGAAAAGTTATTTAAAGGGCATTCTGATATTGGGATTCCGTCGTTAAGTTGTTCTTGTGCAGAATGGATTGTGGATGTGGAGGAAATGTCTAGGTTTCTGGAAGTATTACTTTCTGTTAAATGGATTTCAATTCTGGATAATGCGTCGGCATTTGTGTTTTGTTTTCCTTTTTTATAAATTACTTCGTATTCGAACTCCTCTAGTTTTAGGCGCCAACGGACTAATTTGGAGTTGGGTTCTTTTAAAGAAAAAAGCCAGGTAAGGGGTTTGTGGTCTGTAATAATTTTAAATTTCCTACCAAATAGGTAAGGCCGAAAGTACTTGGTAGCCCATATTATGGCTAAGAGTTCTTTTTCTATGGTACTGTAGTTTTGTTCTGACTTTGTGAGAGTGCGGCTGGCATAGCAGATGGGCCTATCTGAGCTTATAGGGCCTTGAGAGAGGATGGCTCCTAGTGCCACGTTGCTGGCGTCCGTAGTCAAATTGAAGGATTGACTAAAATCGGGGTATTGGAGGATTGGGGAATTACAGAGCAGATTTTTACAATTATTGAAACATTCCACGTACACTGAATTTAGGATCACTTCTTTTCCTTTTCGTAAACATTCGGTTAGAGGCTTCGTTAGGTTGGCGAAGTCTTTAACAAATTTCCTATAGTACCCCAGGAGACCTAAGAACGATTTTATTTCCTTTTGGGTTTTAGGTATTGGAAAATTTTGAATGGCCTTTATTTTTTCTGGATTTGGTTTTACACCCTCTGGTGTAACTACATGGCCTAGAAAGGCAATCTCCTTATGGAGAAATTCCGATTTATCTAATTGTATTTTAAAATTAGCGTTTCTGAGTTTTTTGAAAACGGCCGAAAGATTTTCTAGATGCTCCTGTAAAGAAGTCGAAAAGACGATTATGTCGTCCATGTAAACCAAACATTTTGTGCCTTGAAGATCTTGTAAGACGTTATCCATGACACGTTGAAATGTCGAAGGAGCATTTTTAAGCCCGAAGGGCATGCGGATATATTCAAAATGTCCGTTATCTACCGTGAAGGCTGTTTTGGGAATATCTTCTGTTTTAACTTCGATTTGGTGGAATCCCGAAGCGAGGTCCAACGTGCTGAAGTATAGGCATTTCCCAAGTTTATCTAAGATCTCTGTGATATTGGGGATGGGATATCTGTCATCTATGGTCTTTTCATTTACCTTTCGGTAATCCACAACAAGTCGCCATTTTTTCTTACCTGAGGCATCTGCTTTTTTTGGGACAATCCATAATGGAGAGGACCATGGGGAGTAGGATGGACGGATGATACCTTGATTCAACATTTCGTCGATTTGCCTCTGAACTTCTTCCTTGTGTATTTGGGGATAGCGGTAAGACTTTGTATAGACGGGTATGTTGTCTTTCGTTCTTATTTGGTGTTTCACCTGGTTTGTGAATGTTAAATTGTCGCCTTCCTGAAAGAAAATGTCTTCGAATTGGACACATAACTTGATAATTGCTCTCCGTTCTTCGTTGTTTAGGTGGTCAACACGTATTAAATCTGCAATTCTCGCGTTGTTGTTAGTGTTGTTGGGGTTACTTGTGATACAGAAGTTATGGATTTCTGCATACTGGTTTTGACGAAATAGTTCAACTTTTATAGGTTGTTCTACAATAAGGTTCTCTGGAGAGTTTGAAAAGTTAGTGATTTCCACAAGAGAAAACCATTCATTAGCTTTATATATGCCTTCGGAGATCATTAGGTTATTTTTTATTAATGTAGGTTTGATGTAGATACTACCGTCTCTAATATCAACAGGTACATGACAAATGAATTTACTTAATGGTGGAAGATTATATTGCTTTGACATAAGATTAGGTTTATAGAGTAATGATAACCGAGTTCTTCTAGACTCCAAAGTTGAGTTTTCTAAGTCTATCTTGATTCCTAACTGTCTCATCATTTGCAGACCTATAAGTCCATCGAAGTAATCATGAAACTTGAAAAGTAAGAATTGTAATTTTTCGGAAGTTTTGAATTCTTCGAGGCCTTTCAGAGTGATTTGTCTATTTACAAAATGTGTATTAAATGCGGTCTTAATTTTTATAGTTGTTATGTTCTCTACCAGGTCAGGGTTAATTAAGCTGGGATCTATAAATGACATGTTACTGCCAGTGTCAACCAGAAATTTTAGGAGGCTGTTGTCGGCGGCTCTGATGTGTACGTACGGTAGAAGAGAGGATTCGTGAGTATTTATGTCTAGGTATTCAGTTCGGAAACTGAGGCAATTTGTGGAAAATTTGGAGTGGCTGGCTCAGTGAGTTCTTCGTTTGCTCCTTGATACCAGTTGTCAAGATCCTGATAGTTGCTATTTGGATTATTGTTGGATAAAATTTCTGTACCTATATCATCAAACCCATAATTTTGTTCATGTTCTGGCTCAGGGTAAAAGGATTCTTCTGAGATGAAGTTTAGGTTACCAGACGGATGAGGGGTATTTCTTCGTAGAGATGAGTGTCTTACAGACTTTAAATTCGTATTCCCACTTGAGATATCCATTGGTTCTGGTTTTTGATATAAATTTTGAATGCCGTGGGGTGGTCCCTGGCTATTTATTTGCTGGTTATATTGGCCATATCGTGAAATTTGCTTTGATTTGGGATAATTGTAATCAGGTGCACTGTTAGAAATATTGAAACGATTTTGGTTCGAGGTTATGGGGCTATTGACCCTCGGCTGATCTAGTTTCTGGAATTGAAAAGGTAAATTTGGCAATTTATGGCTGGGGTTCACGTAAAAGGTATTTTGTTTGTACTGAGGCGATATGGGCCGTGATTTCATAAAAGAAGGTTGTGGTCTAGTTGGATATGAATTTCTTAAGTAGTGTGTGTTCTGTTCTTGTAAACAATAATTAAGGGCCTCTACTAATGAAGTAGGCCTCATAGCTCTTATAGTTGAACCCATAGGTTCTCTAAGACCTGAGAGAAATGTGTTTAGGCACATTTCCTTGTAAAGCGTCTGCTTGGAAGCAATAACGTTGGCATCATTTTCATGCATATTAATATGGTTCGTCATTGTGGATAAGATTTCTATAACTTTTGAATAGTATTTCTCTACGGTCTCTGGGCCTTGTCTAAGTTGATGTAAGTCACGGATAAGGCTAGTTTCATTACGTTTATCCGAGTAGTGGGTGATCAGGTTGGTTTTTATATGCTCCCAGGTTACAGATGTACCATACATGTTGAGCACTTCATTGGCTTGGCCAGTAACTTTATTCCTAATTGCCCTTATCAAAAGTTTTGCGTAATTAGTACCGTCGATTTCCCGAATTAAGCCTAAAATTTCCTCGACATTACTTATAAAATCATAAAGGGTACGTGGGTTACCGTCAAATGAAGGTAAGTCTTTTATCGCATCGGGGATTTTTAGAGAGTTAAATATGTCTGTGTGGTTTACGATTTTGTTAACACCGGATGCACTTGGCGAATCGTTGGCCATTTTTACTTGGATCTATTAAACAGTTTTCGTAGGACTTGATAGATTAATAAAACTTTCTAAATATTTATTATTTATTAACTTGAACTAAAAAAAATAGGTTTTGCACTTTCTATTCTATACTAAATGACTTAGTATTATTAATTTAAATGTTACGCTTCCTTGAATCAACACTAAAATTTATTTAATTTTCACTTTTTAATTTTATATTATCAAAAAATATATATATTGTTCTAATTCTATTGGAATCAATGATCCTGTATTCCTCAGAATCTGACTCGGTTTTATCCCTATAATTTAGGGAGAGTTACTTGCTCTACTTGTTCTAGGTGTAGGACTATGTGTTTAAGGGATTTAACGAATATAGTAAAACAATAGACTCACCAGATAATTAGCACGATGGTCCAGAAGTATATATTCATTATAGCAGGTCCTTGAAGCTAAAAGATTGAAATCCACCAGGTCTGTTGATGATCCTGTGCTTCTTTTGTAGCCAACTTCCAATTATATCGATTTTCCTTCGATTAAGCACTTAAATACAGCAATCCACTGTGAGCTATTAATTTGGAACTGATAGCTTTTATTTCCACTTTTACACCGCAATTTATTTCTTAGTACAGGCAAATCCACTAAATACCGATATTCTCTCGATACGAAGAAACTTTTTTCAAGCACTTCCGAATTTGCAACAATTACTAATAAGTTGCTTATATTGGATTATTTTAATCCCAAGACCGACTGCGCCAGTTATAGTTTTAGAAAAAAAGAGAGTCAACTTGATGTTAACAGATTATTATTTATTTAAAATCTTTGAATTTTGAATTTTTATTATAACAACTTGAACAAATGATTTAAAAATTTTTTAATTAGCCGAACAATGATTTAATTTTTGATTTAGATCCGAATTGAACCGAGTAGTGAGCAAGACTGACTACTTGGTCTTCACAAAAATTTCCATCTTGTAAGATGATATCTAAAAAATGCTTACATCTAACAATCATGTACTTGTAGTGCAACGTGACTTTAAAGAGGAATTAAAAGAGGATTAATTACCTTCTTTGAAAACATATTCTGCACTTAGTGCTGATATGAATTATTAAGAAATGATCTGCACTTGGTGCTGATAAAAATTATTAAGAAATGAATGAATATGAACTTAGTACTGATATTAAAATTACTAAGAATGAAATTTAGAATGTTAAATTAAAAAGGGTTAGTAGTCTAAACATATTATGTTAGTTGTTGTTGCTGCTGGGTGTAATTGTTGGGTGTGATTGTTGTTGTTGCTGGGTATATGTAACTCACGCACCGCAAGGTTATGTGGCGGGCGAACCGCTCGGAGTCAATATTCATCCGTACAGGGAGTTATTAGCCTAACATATTTTAACGCAGTTAATTCCTTCTTTAGAAAGCAACAGCGCATTTGCTGCTTCTTTCTATTAACCGCCAATTTCTATATTGTGCAGATTTGCAGATTTTAAAAACAAATATTTTTTTCCCAGAGAATGGTCAATCTGGCATGGTATATGAAGCCTAGAGATAGTCCATGGAAATGGTACTTTAACATTGCAAAAATGCAGGACAAGATTTTTTTCTTGGGTTGTTTAGGGGGGTCGGTGTTAGCTTAAATTTGAGTTTTCGAGTTCCCCACCCCCCCCCCCATTTGGCCGCCATCTTGGAAAAGGTGTGCAAATGGTTTTTCCACTATATCTCCGTAACAGTACATCTTACAGAAAATTTATACACAGACTTTTTGTTTAGAATTAAATTATCTACAATTTATTCTTTAAGCGTTTTGTCGTAAATTGAAGAATTAAGAAGTTATAAGCCTTAGAACACAAAAAATAGTCACAATATTTTGTTTTAAAGGCTATAACTTTTTTTCCTTCAATTTTAACAAAAAAAATAATAACAAGTTTTTTGTAGAGGGTTTCATAACGAATAATTTCCATTCATTCTTTTTTTAATTTTGTTCACTACGAAAGGTTCACAGCGCCCCGAAGGTTTCAAAGTGACAGATTTTCTGAATAATTTTTTACGATTTTACCTCCTCCTCTCCCTAGAATTTCTCAAAAACAGGTAGCAAGTACTAATAATGTATGAATGACTTTCTGTTTGAAGAAATGCCGATGTTTGAGTAATGCAATAAAATTATTTATTACGGTTTTTTAATTTAATTAATATTTTCAATTTTGGTAGATAGCACAACTGAATAACACGTACACTTTTATAAAATTGAAAATTTTACTAAGATCAAACTGAAATAACAATTTTGAAATTACACTAAAATAATTCAAAATTTTCCCACAAAATGAATACGTCCGTATTTTGCTAGATAATTAGCATAACTGAATGAAGCACTATTTTTTGCAGCCCTAACACAAATTATTTTCAAAAATTGGAGAAACTAATACATGTTATTATTCAAAGAATTTCATTTTAAACCATCTCGTACCTTGTAAAACATACCATAACAATAATAAAAAACCGTAATAAATAATTTTTTTGCATTACTCAAACATCGGCATTTCTTCAAACGGAAAGTCATTCATACATTATTAGTACTTGCTACCTGTTTTTGAGAAATTCTAGGGAGAGGAGGAGGTAAAATCGTAAAAAATTATTCAGAAAATCTGTCACTTTGAAACCTTCGGGGCGCTGTGAACCTTTCGTAGTGAACAAAATTAAAAAAAGAATGAATGGAAATTATTCGTTATGAAACCCTCTACAAAAAACTTGTTATTATTTTTTTTGTTAAAATTGAAGGAAAAAAAGTTATAGCCTTTAAAACAAAATATTGTGACTATTTTTTGTGTTCTAAGGCTTATAACTTCTTAATTCTTCAATTTACGACAAAACGCTTAAAGAATAAATTGTAGATAATTTAATTCTAAACAAAAAGTCTGTGTATAAATTTTCTGTAAGATGTACTGTTACGGAGATATAGTGGAAAAACCATTTGCACACCTTTTCCAAGATGGCGGCCAAATGGGAGGGGTGGGGAACTCGAAAACTCAAATTTAAGCTAACACCGACCCCCCCTACACAACCCAAGAAAAAAATCTTGTCCTGCATTTTTGCAATGTTAAAGTACCATTTCCATGGACTAAGAGCGTATATTAAAAGGTATAGTATTCCTGAGACCTGAATTTACGGTGCTTTTGTTGACATTGTAGATAAATATGGACACGAGCTTGATAGTTGAATTTTTAAATACCTTAACCAACTCAAGCAAGCTATGGGACGATGTTACCCCAATTTAAAGTAGAATCGTAATATGCCCCCAGAAATGTGTCAGTGAGAGTAATAGAATCCGGTTGATTGCGAAGGGACCAGACGTGAATGTTATTTACGATAAATTTATAACAGAATCACAAAAAGGGAGTATACATCTATTGCCAAGTATATCGTTTGATCCACTCGCATATCTTCCCTTATTCCATTTAATCTCTGTCGTAGGCAATTCCCAATTAAAAATGCATATGCTCTGGCGATAAACAAATCCTAGAGACAAACTTTTGATCGAGTACGATTTTTTTCCAGAGTCAGTATTTACACACACTGCTGACACTGTCAAGAGCTTATGTGGAAGGGATTCATTAAAAATTCAAACAGAAGATGTTCTGAAGCTGTGAAAGTTTGAAACAAAGTTGCCATGATAATGTAGTTTATATTGATGTTTTACGCACTTGACGTACTGAGTTAAGTTATATGTATTTTTGTTAATGTTATTTTTAAAATAACCTAAAAATGTTATTTTCTTCTCGATTTCGGTTTGTGAAATAGTGGTTTAAACAATATTTTTTCAGTAGTCTGAACCTGAAACTGTTACATGAAGTTCCGTTATAATATGTCACATTAAATATACAGTTTACAGAACTTTATTTCAAAGAGAGATAAAGAATCAGTGAAGTTTACGGAAAAATCGATATTTGGAAAAGGAAGATTCTGGTTTTTCGAATTTTTATCGACGTTTTTCTATTGTGACACTATAATTTTTTTACACCATCTGAAAATAGGGGTTTCAACGAAAAAATGCAGTCCTGAAAAATTGAAAAATCAATCATTTTTTTAAAATAAATTCTTTAAAAAAGAAACAAAATTATCCATCGCTTTAAAAAAAATTGCAGCTTTTACAAAACATAAAAATGAACATTTTCACCAAATTTCATTAAAATAGAATCATTTTTGTGAAAGAGAAAAGTGATAAATGAAAAAATTGGTTTTTAATGTTTTTTATCGTTTTTCTCCATTTTTTGAGATTTTGGCGAAAAATGGTTTGAATGAAAGTTATAGATTTTTGAATTATCTACAGCTTTTACATTAAACTTTTTTCGATAGGAGGTCCACTTTTGCCAGAAATCGTAAAAAATCGCGTTTCACCCCTAAAAACACACATTTTGGCACCCCCAGCCCCCTTCGGGTTATCTGTGGCGTGGCTCTCGATTTTTCCCCGTTTATGTACAATTTATCCTAAATTTTGCCGCCATCCCTATACTGCTAAGAGTTTTTTTTCTCAAAAATTGTTATCGGCACTGGTCTACTATGGCAGCCTTGCACTTGTTATAAGTGGTTGTATTTATGTTATTGTTATTTTTATTTAATATTAAGAAATTATTTAATAAGTTTTTTAGCTAAGATTTATCCACTGTGGTAATAAAATAATAGTATTCTTTGGCGTATTCTCGCGTTGTTGTTGCTGTTAGGGTTGTGATACATCTGTTTCTTATGTAGCACATTTTCAGTTTTCCTTTTAATTTCATGGATTTATTCTTTGAAAATCCCGAATTCTATAAAACATTGAAAGGATTTGAACCGCATTTAAAACTTCCCTGACTAATAAAATAGATGTTAAAAAAGTTAATATTCAACATATAAAGCTATCAAAATGTCAACGCATTCAATTGTGCTATTTGAGTTGAATTAAAGTATATAAAGAATACAAATTGCTGGTACCTTTTCCACTTTTCGACTTGTTTAATTAACTTAAGAGTACAGCCATAATCCATACCCGAATGCTGTTTCCTTTTTTAGATAAAATTTCAATTAATTCATCACGTTTTATGGCTTTAAACATATATCGAAGTTATTATGCAGTCTAGCGTGGAAAGAAGTTAAAGCAGCCAAAGTGAAATGTGCACGCAAACTAGTGGTTGAATATTTGTTTCTAATTTGATTAGAATTAACTTTGAGCATTGCGAGTTAATTAATTATTCAAAAATAGCTGAATATTTTTATATAATATTAGTTTTTATTGCCGCAAGCATAAAGCGTTTATGTCATGATGCTTTCATTTCTTTGTCAAAACAAAAATATTAAAACATTTTTATTGCCACAAAGGCAGTGTTTTCTAATAAGAGTTGGAGATAATAATTGTTAAAATTAAAAAGGAGAAATATACCAAACCAAACACAGTATCCAAATAATAACCTAGTGCAAAACTTTTTTGTTCAAAGAAGAATTGTCTATGAACGCATCTTTTAATTTTAATCATATAATGTGTATACATAATTTGATTTATTCAACAGTAGTTCTGTACAGCCTTCGAAGTGACGACGATCTAACAAATCTCCGCATCTTTACATCCTAGGTGACAAATATTGTTGAGGACTGTTTTTTGTAAAAGGAAGTAAATTTAAATTTTAAATTTAATAAGAAATTTTGTCCCTCTTTAATCACATTAACAAAATATTACTTGCAGAAATAGACTTATTAATATTCTCTTTCGCTAATCTACAAAAATTAAGTTAGGAATGTAAATTTAAAGAACATACATAGGCTTTTTCGGTAATATATTAATAGATTAGAATTAATACATTTTCAATTTTGTTACATGTTTACTATCCTTGAATACATTTGTAGGATTTCAATTAGCGACAGGATGTCTTTCCTTGAACCTTTCCTCGATAAATGATAGACATTCTTCATGGAAGGGGATTTCATTTAGATCGTCCTGTTTGCTAAGTAGTAATTTCCAATTGGACAAACTTTCAACACTCAACCTTTTGAGTACCTATTCAAAAGTTGTATTAATGTGTGTTTTTATTGCAGATTAACTTCTGTGACCGGCAGATGTCTAATTAATTCCTCAACCTCGACGGCAAGATTATCCTTTAAATATTGTAGCTTTCGAACTGACGAAATTCTCATGAATAAGAGACACGAAGCATATGGAATGATGGCCATGTGCTGTAACCCCACAAAAATTTGGAAAGGGTTAGAATTATTCTTTGAAGTTGAATTTCAACCTTCACATGACCTTGAGTGACATTCGTATACATTCTTTGGATTGAGTGTTTCCCTTGTTCTTTCAAAATGTTGGTGATTACTCCGATTGTCTAAAACATTTTATCTTTGACTTCACAAAATCTCGAAAATATTGTACTCCGGTGTGCGTTAGTGTCACTTATTTCTCCGCCATCGCCACATGATTAATCTTAAATTTTCCCATTCGTTTTCTAATCATCCCACTCGTCTTTCTAAGTACCCTTTTGCATTTACTCGCCTTTTTACAATTTATTTAGTCTGCTCTGATGATTTCCTTATTATCTACTCACTTTCCGCTTGCATTTTATTTGGCCTGAATTTTATTTGACCTTGAAACTTGTAACACGAGCAGTCTTAGAAGTAAAGGGAGTTACTTATGCCTTGAATGATTATACCTCTCCAATATGATGATTTAAAACCTTGTAGTACGGAATTAATTTAGCAACTTGTGTCCGAGAAAATAAAACAACTCACTCCAAACGATTTCAGAGTTTGGGATCCTATTTTAGAATACGATCAACATTTAATAAAATCTAATGAAATAACTAAACATTTATATTTAGCCCAGTTGTCAGAGACTTTGACCTCGCACAATATGTGATCTCGCTGAAAATTGGGACTTGGTACTTTTTTGGATGGAGAAAACGATAAAAAAATCTTTGCTGCGCTAAAGTCTATTCTAAGTTCAAATTGTTTTATTATGATAAAAAATTATTAAAAATAAGAAGCAAATTCAAAAAATCTAAGCGCGCCAAAAAGCTGAATTTAAATATTCTAGCGAGGTGTTCGGGGAAAAACTAAAGTATTTTTGCCTAAAATGTGCGCAAAAATAAAATTAAAAAAAGTATTTTAAAGAGGAGACTCTAAGCTTTCGAAGGAAGCCATTAGTTTTTAATTTTTTGTTTTCTTTCCCATAGAAAATTTGACCGGAAGTTATAATTTGTAAAATTCTCACTGATGCTTCTAAAATTGAAGATATATATTAATAGATACGTACGAAAAAAAATCCTTGTACATTTATCATCATTAGACATTTACTTTTGATGTAAAAATAATTGAAATGATAAACATACGGATACTGTTAACCACGAAAAGCTGCTACATAAACTTAAAAACTTTGGATTTCGAGGAAAAGTACTCCAACTTTTAATGTCCTATTTAAACGAAAGGACACAGTGTGTAAGAATAATGGATACAATTAGCGGTTCTCTAGTGGTAAAGTGTGGTGTGCCCCAGGTCACTGTACTGGGCCCCTTACTTTATCTGATATATGTCAATGATTTATGTCACATGGAACAAAATGGAATATCTGGGCATATAGTTGCGTATGCGGATGATACAGTCCTTTTGTTTAAAGGTTACTGTTTCTACATTGGCTAATGATGGCTTAAATAAAGTATACGACTGGCTTTGTCTGAACAAATTGGTCCTTGATTTAAAAAAAAACCCAATTTATCACTTTTGGAAACAAAAAGAATTTTGATCCTAATGGAGCCTGCATAAAACTAAAGGATACTAGGCTAAACCACACAAAGGAAGTGAAATATCTAGGGGTTACCATAGATAATGAACTGAAATGGAAAAATCATATATCGAACACTGTTAGCAGAATAAGACAAGTGTTAGCAATTTTCATAAATATTAACGTCAGTAATAGACATCATAAATATATAAATTTAACTTCTTGCCTTTTAAATATAAATTTAATTTCAATATAAATTTCACTTTATTTAAAATTCTAAATTCCGATTCATTTTTTTTTGTAGATATGTCAACACTGTATTATTTGCTCTTATCATTCTTAACATAATAATGTACCGTACATTTTTTTTTTGCTTTGATTTCATTTGATTTCATATCGATATGAATTTATTGTAAATTAAAAAATCAGTCATGAGCTGTAAGCGTACGAGATTGCCTCCAATAAAATTAAATAAAGTTCTTGGTCCCAATTAAGTTTTTGATTTTGATTATACCTTAAAAAGGCTTAAGGTTTACAACAAGTTATATATAAATTTAGAATATTATGGAACTATCTCGATCTCCAAATCTTGAAAAATGGTTACTTTGCGATTGCACAATCAATATGGCATAATAGCATGGGGTGCTACGCACAGCAGTACTATAAATGCTTTACATAATCTTCAAAGTAAACTAATTAAAATATGCCTTGGCAAATAAAAATACTACTCAACAACTCAAGCATTTGCCGAATTTAAAGTAATGGACATCCGACAACTATACTTGGTAACACTTTTAAAATTTATAAAACAAAATCCATCAAAATTTTCCACCAGAATTTCGAATCATGATACGCGTGCGCAACGAAGTACGCCGCTCAACATTCCAAGATGCAAAAAAACACTAACCCAACGTCATGCAAGTACACTAGGTCCCAAACTATTCAATAATCTTCCAATTTATATAAAAAATATTGTAAATGAATTTAATTTTAAAGTAGTATTCAAGAATTATGTAATACATAAAGACACATTTATTCAATGAATTAATTAATGAATTATGAATTTGTGCATCAGGCTTGAATTTTTAATTTTTTTTTTTGAAAATTAGTTTCTAGAGAATAGATTTAATTTTTTATGTATAGTAAATAAGTATTTTATGTTAATATGTTGGCTTAACTATTATAATTAAAAGTATTAATTTATCTAAAACCTTAGGCAGTCACAGCCCTCACGCACAAACATCTGTTTATGTGATGAGCTTAGCTTAGATTTATTTTAAGATATAAAAATTATAATTTATTTTATTAAGCTGCAATAAACAAAAAAAAACTTCTCTATAAAGTTAGCAAAGTTTAAAATAAATTAGTAAAAAGCTGTAAATGTTTCTCAGAATTATTTTAAAACTGCAGTTTCAATTAATAACCACCCTTGGACACCGACAGTTAAGAACTTTTTTAGGGTTTATTTAATTTACAAACACCACAGTATCTGTCTAAGAACGTGTAATTCGAATTTGTAATTTGTAGTTTGTCTTCATTCGCAATGTATTCAAGTCATTCCTTCCAGTTAAATCAATCTTATTTAATAGCTCCAGAAGGATATTTTAGATATATAGCTTTACCGAAAGAAATTAATTAATTAACTACACAAACCGAAACCATCACTGTTAAGAAGAGGTAGCAGGTGCCCAGTTGCGAAATATTCTTTATTTAACGAAGCATTAACATAAATAGGATAGCACTGTTTATGTTAATGTTTGGTTAAATCAAGAACATTTCGAGAAGAGACTTTATTGTATTAGCGAATTTGCGAAATCATTAAATTCGTTCATCTATGTGATAACAAACATTAAAACCCACCGATTAAACAAAAAGGTCACACTGCCGAGTACCGTTCGACTTATTATGTGCATAATCATATTATAATGGAATCTTTTATCCCTATAGTGATTATATAAGGTCTAGAAAAAGGTTCGTGACGTTTTCTTAGCATAATTCAAATTGTTTTCTTATAGTGTGAAAATGAACTTATTTATTTATTTATTCGCCAAACAAGGCACACTTAAGCTATACGAGTATAACAAAAGAATAAAACAAATCATTGTGGTGTCTATAAACAACAGTACCGTTATGTTTTAATTTATTTATTTAAAAAAGTTCAGGAAGGCCTACCGGCGCAAAACCGACCAAAAAAGACGCACACAGATTAGTAGTCCAAAAGGCGCTGAGTAATGAATATTTTTAAATAGAGTTAATGATATCTAGCGATCTTAGTAGTTCAAAAAGAGGATTGTTGTTATTCTGACCAGGGTCCAGTAAGGATGAGAGGACGGGGAATTGACCAAAGATGTCTGCAGTTTTAAGGCATTCTGTTAGTACCTGTCGGACCGTGCGAGTTGGCTGGTTGGGACAGTAACTAAACTACATGTGCGGGGTGAGGTTTTGGTAAAAAAATGCCCATGGGAGAATAAAGTGTGACAGAGTCTGGTCTTACAGATAATTAGCGCTTAAGATCTGTGAAGATCTGGGTTGTAATTTGGGAAAAAGGTAGAGGCATATGAAGGCGTAAGAAGGACGAGGAACTATTCCACGTTAAGGAAGCTTCGGCGTGAAAACTCCTTTGCGCATATCGGCCAAAACAGGATTCAGAGGGAGGAATGGTGAAGTTATTTTCGGAGGCAGGGACGTTTTTTGCTAAGGTATCAGCAACTTCGTTGCCTTTTATGCCAATATGTCCTGGGATCCAGCAAATTTTGATATGCCTGTTTTTTACAATTAGACAGCGGATGATAGAGCGGAGGTAGGATTTATTGTTTCTGTTTCTGATGGCTAGTATAGAAGACAAGAAGTCAGTAAAAATTAGGGGGGAAGTGTGCTAGGTCAAAAGACCTGATTGCAACAGGGACACCTCTTCGTCTGTTACCTTTGCAACAGCGAAAATGTTTTAATTTAGTTTTATTATTAAAATACTAATATTGGGCCCTATTCTGTAATTTTTCATAAAATAATATTTTATGTTATGTTATGATGATAAAATTTATTCTTCATAAAATAAAAATAAAATATTTTAAAAATTCGTATTCTGTCATGGTTTCATAAAATTATTTAAGAAGTCTGTTATGAACACATAACATAAAATATTTAGTACAATCCGCTATGGGTTCTATTACGTTTTGAATAGCTGATCGGTTAAAAATGAAAACAAATAAAATTATGAATGATAACAAACAAAATCAAAGCGCGCCTTGTTTCAGTATCTGACAAAATACTATTTTCTTAATGCGTTGGGCATATTAAATTTTAATTTAATTCAAAACTCAATTAAAACTAGTTTCACGCAAATGTCAATTCGCGTCTGTTATTTTCATAAAATAGGTTAAAATACCTCTAAAATGTGCTGCTTAGATTTTTATGTTATGAAGCGTAACAGGAAATATTTTATGTTATGATCAATAAAATAAAATAAAATTTGTCGGACAGAATAGGATTTTAGAGAATTCTTTTTGTTATGGCATAACTTAATATAAAATCATAAAATTTTATTGACAGTATAGGCCCCAATTATAATGTCATAAGAGATCTAAGTTTGCATGATGCTTTATTTATTGAAGGGGAAAACCATGATCTATAATTGTGAAAAACCATGTAGCATCTGTTGACGGGCTGGTTTCTGGCATAATCGGTCAGCTGTGGGTATTTCTTAATGAACGAGCTCTACATATATCTGTAGAGCGCGTGAAAAGGTGGTCTGTAAGGCCCGGTATACCGGTGAGCTTATCGGTACAGGACACTTGTACAGGCAAACCGGAGCGTGTGTGCCAGCCGCTGCTGGCCAAACTGCATAGTCATAGTAACCTGCGCAGGTGACCGGACAAGTATCAAAATTCAATTCTTTCTATCTACGCAGGCGTGTAGATTTGAGCGTGTGTGAGTCACTCCGGCACGCCTGTACAGTTTTTAGGTTAGTTGTAGCAAGTTCCTTTAGTAGAGAGCGTAAGCAAACGGAATAAGCCGGGCGCCCGCTGATCTGGTTTTGCTGTGGAGGCAAGAGAGTTCTTTTTCCGATGAAGCAATCGCTATGGTAATTGCGATAAAATTTTACCAGGCCTGCTATATTCTTACGGTAGGTCGTTCGTAGAGCAAACGGTATTGTCTCCGAAAGATTTGTGGTCTCCTTTTCCACTTTATCTAACCACGCCAAGGTGGTTTTGGAAACCCCGCATCAGAATTGTGGATCCTTGTTTGGAATATGGATCATTCTGTCGCAGGTTTTTGGCTACAGTCTCATTACAGCTAACTTACTCTAACTACTAGCCTACTCGCTGTCTTAACTCGTTCATTTGCTGAATCAGGCGATTTTGTGTACTACTACACCTATTATAAAATTGGTAATTTGGTATGCTGTTTTATTAGCCGCTTCGGCAATATATGGTACATTTGCTATTAGTGTAGTCGCCTGGTGGAATAATATGGTGGTAGATTCAAGCATAGTTTTAGAATTCTATTTTGTTGTCGTTGAAGCTTACTTATGTGAGTTTTTGCACAGTGATGCCATATAGGAGCAGCATATAACATTATCACTTGGAAGATTTGCTTATATATTATCAGCTTGTTAAGCTTACTCAACAACGACCTGCGGTTTATGAGAGGGTGGAGAGATTTTATTGATATATTCCCCTGCAAACAATTTCTCGGAGGCTCGCTTTCTCGGACCATTCTCGATTCGAAAAGTGCTTGCGAAGGGTACGAGAAAAAGATTCAAAGCGCAAAATGAAAGCTTTCCTGGTTGATTTGTTTCTCCCAAAGCCTTCATGCGGTAGAAAAATATTGAGAGCCAATTTCCCCTGAATGGGACTTCAAGTCTCCAAATTACACTAACAACATAACGTCATTTCACCTATTTGAAGTCCTATTGAGAGGAAATTTTGAGAGCCTTTGGTTTCTCTTCAACGATTTGTTTGGAAAGTTTGAGCTTTTGACTTGTTTTGCTCGGCGGAATGATTTTCGGCGCAGAAGCGATTTGCTATCGATACGAGCATGCGATTCGTTATCAGCACGAGAAAGTGATTCCATCTCGTGCCCCGCTTTTATTGCCTTCAAATTCTTTTACGAGTCGTTAACGAGTCCGAGATCCCTGCTGATTATCTATGCTGTGCCTGTGCTAGGTTGTGCTGTGCTGGGACCAGCGTTCGCCTAGCCTCAGGCTAGTCTTTATATTGTAATTTTACTCCATATTTTTTTTCAAACTTTCTCTCACATAATTTTCATTATTTGTATCATATAAAATTGAAAAACGCTTTACCGCTTCTTGACTGTGTCTTACCGACAGAGGAAACTGTGTTTCAATCAGAACCCGCAGAGCTGCAACAGAGGCCTCTGCGACTGCTGTACCTGAGCTGTCCATCTTCGAGCCTTGAAAGAGTCACGGTGGTGACGCCAAGCCGAAGTAATGCCTTTACGGTTTCTACCGTTCTGGACTCAAAGGTCATGCAAAAGAGTTTGTGAGTTTAGTCAGTAGAAATCTGACACTACCATCTAATTGCAGATGCAGACCCTCAGCGGTGTTTCCTGTCTTAGTCATGGTCCCATAGGCCTTACAAGCGACACATTCTAACAAATCCCTCCTAAGATTCTCACGACTCGCTCGTAAAAATAGATAGCCAAGTCCATATAAGCTCTAGATTCAGTGATGATTTTTTTCATTTCGTGTTATATAAATTTTTGGATACAAAATCAAATTCAGATTTTTTTTTCTTATTTCCAGCTATAAAAGCAAATCAGATATGTATATCCCATGCGCAAAACGCGGTTGACCGGTGTTATCAATGCATTAAAAATAGTTCCAGTCCAGCATTCTAAATAATCTATTTTTAAGCCCCGTGTTGTTGGCACAGGAAAATTAGATTAAATACGCCAAAATTTAAAAAAAAAATCTGACCAAACTGAATTTTTGTGCAGACATTTATTTTGATGTTCTAACGAAATCCTGAAAAGTATAATTATAACTCGAAAACTTTTAACACGAAAAATCACTCTTATACGTTTCCACTTAACAATTAATTCATTCTTCGCATGCAAACAAAGTGATATTGTAACAAAAAGTGAAAATAAGACCTGTTTCTGAAAAATATCTCTTTTCTGGTGTAAAATAAAACAAAATAAATACTTTGAAAAGTTTGCAGATTGTTTTTACATTCATAAATCGGAGTACTTTATTAATATTATAGTTCTCCTGTTTATCAAAACTTCTCGGCTAGAGGGATTCTTTTATCGATTAAAAAGTTCTTTCTAAATTTCACCCCGAATGAAAGTGTTTTCTCTTTACGTCAATCCCACAATGAACCTTCGAATTTGTTTTGGGCCGTCCTATCGACCAACTCCGAAAACAACAAATCGTCGACGCCAGAAATTATTATTTTTTTTCAACGATTTTTATCATAAGCACCCCTAAGTTATGACTATACATTAGGAGTGTTTTTAAGGTTTATGGCAAAAGAGGAGCGTAATAAAAACATTACGCGACACGCTGATTTTCAGGCTGAGTTGCGTGCAAAATGAAAAATAAAAAGAACCCAATTCCGCAGAAACACATAAAATTCAATATTTGTCTAAAAGGAGATTCAGTTTTATTACAAGGCGCGTCAGAAGTAACGCCAAATGATATTAATAGTAATTTTGCATAACGGCTCATATAAAGCCCAACAAGGAACGCAATCAGGAACCACTTTCGCTAAGTAATTAGTAAAGCTAAATGGTTGCAGGTTTTCCCCAAATGACGTTGCAAATAGACCAATACATCTGCATTTAAATTGAGCAATCTGGTCCCTGCAAACATTTCGATTCGGAAACGATTCGAGAACGATTTGCCAAAAGCGAAAGTTTGCTTCGATCTCAGACTCGTTAACGACTCGCAAACGAATTCGAAGGCAATAAAAGCGGAGCAAGAGATCGAATCGCTTTCTCGTGCTGATAACGAATCGCATGCTCGTATCGATAGCAAATCGCTTCTAGGCCGAAAATCACTCCGCCGAGCAAAACAAGTCAAAAGCTCAAAGTTTCCAAACAAATCGTTGAAGAGAAACCAAAGGCTCTCAAAATTTCCTCTCAATAGGACTTCAAATCGGTGAAATGACGTTATGTTGTTAGTGTAATTTGGAGATTTGAAGTCCCATTCAGGGTAAAACGGCTTTGGGAGAAACAAATCAACCAGGAAAGCTTTCATGTTGCGTTTTGAATCTTTTTCTCGTACCTTTCGCAAGCATTTTTCGAATCGAGAATGGTCCGAGGAAGCGGGCCTCCGAGAAATTGTTTGCAGGGGTAGCGGATATAATCGAATGTGGGAACCAATACCGGTACTTATGCTATATCAGATGTTTAATTACTGTTATCTAACTTCGGAAAACGGTAACGAAAACAGTTGAAACTATGTAATTTGGTGTTGGCTCTCATAAATTATACGGGAATACATTTTTGTTGATTTCCTTACTTGCAATTTTTAAATTGGTAGCTTTCAGTTTCGGCGCACTATTACTACATACATATCACGTTATTGCGAAATTAGATAAGTATCTGAATAATTTAATTTCAAGTAGTATCAAATCCTACCAAAAAAACATTAAAAATGTAAATTTGAAGTTCGTGGGTGCGGAGATTGTTTATTGGAAAAGCTTAATGCACACTTTCATATAACAAGAAGAAGTGATATGGATAAGTCAAGCTGAATTGTAAATAGCACGAAATAATTAATCGCGTGCACTTACGAACAAATTCAGCGTGGCTCAGTCTATAGTGTTTCTAATGAAATTTGTTACACCAAGATTCATGCTATTGAACGAACTCGACAGCCAACTTTTTCATGGTTTCGAATAATAATTTTTTATTGTTATATTTTACTTAGTTGTCAAAATTTTTTGTAGGTTTTTGGTACGTCCACATGACACCAATATACAGGGTGAATCATGAGGAGGGTCAAAGCAGCTGGCTCTGGATAGGTTATGGATGCACGAACAAAAAATCGTATGGGTGGGGGAATTGTAACCGTTTAGCAGCCAGGGCGTTTTGAAGTTTTCTTTTAGAGTCACCTATCACATATCACCCTGTATTTTTGTAACCCTATGACGTATTTTCATGAATACAATAGCAGTGTACGCATAATACTCCCACCTATCTAAAACTGTCAAAATCAAGGTTCTACCCTATTAGTCCAGCCAAATGGTACATTCGCTGAACATTTTCTGAAAACAGCAATTTTTTTTGTAAAGTGTAGGGTGGTTTTTTGGGAGTATAAAACCCAGTTTTCGGGATACGGAGGGGTGACGTTCGGCCGCCATCTTGTTTTGAGTGGTGAAAAATTGTTTTCCTTATTTCTCGGAAACCGTGAGTCCTACAGAATTTTTGCAAAAATATTTTTTTAGATAATCAAATTATCTACAACTTTCGTAAATAATGTTTTGCCGTAATATTAATAATAAAAAAGATATGGACGAAAAATAACAAAAATTTTGGAGGTGATGAGCTCTAAAGCGCTATAACTTTTTTATTATTGATTTTACATAAAATATGCCCTTTTGTAGAGAATTTTCTTGCGAATAATTTGATGTGGTCATCTATTGAATTAGGGTGTTTTTGTAGATTTTAGAGCAATGCAAACGGAGAAGTTATAATAAAAGTTCTGAAAGTTCTTTTTTGTAGAATTGGAAAGCTTGGACCATTTCCTATGAATTATGTCAATTTTCGCAAGATCTTATTCGCAAGAAAATTCTCTACAAAAAAGCTCTACGGAATTTTTTATCTAAAATCAATATTAAAAAAGTTATAGCGCTTTAAAGCTCATAACCCCAAAAATTTTTGCCATTTTTCGTCCATATCTTTTTTATTATTAATATTACGGCAAAACATTATTTACAAAAATTGTAGATAATTTGATTATCCAAAAAAAATATTTTTACAGAAATTCTGAAGGACTCACGGTTTCCGAGAAATTAGGAAAACCATTTTTCACCAATCAAAACAAGATGGCGGTCGAACGTCACCCTCCAGATCCCGAAAACTCGGGAGCCTCCCTACACATTACAAAAAAACATTGCTGTTTTCAGAAAATGTTCAGATGGCCCTTTTTTTGCACCATTTTACTGGACTATATCAACTTCGAGAGCAATGAGTCTTGAAAATTTTGGTTTTTTTCACTAAATTTCAACTAAAACCACCTTTTTCTCAGAGGAGAAGAAATTCGAGTCTGTGTGTGCAACAGATAACATAAACTCTGCCTTACTGCATACATTTTCTGGCATATTTTTGCTACGCTGTCGCCCAGAGTTTACTTTATCTCATTATACGGATACAAATTCACCATTAGAGGTGAATTACTTCAGATTTTTGTTGAATACCAAAGGGGTTTAATACGTGAGGTATTTCTGTTTTACGCTAGCGACATACGATTAAGTTTTTCCCGGACCGGTTTTTTCGTGCCAAATGGAACGCGACTAGGTTAGCTGCGACATACGTTAAAGCTGCTGACAGAAACAGGCGCAAACGACGTGCGGGCAATGACAGAGAGAATAGAAGTAGTGTATTCAAATGCGCACTAACGAAATGCTGTTTTACGCTACGCACACACCGCGCAAGTTGCTTTACTTTCTACTCTCTGCGCGTTGCCGCCGCGTAGTGTCAAGAGATGTTTGTGTTTTGAGTCGTGTTTTGATGGTGGTGGGCATATGTTTGGAGTCGTGTGTTGGTGTTGGGTGGGATAGCAAATTTGTTGGATTTTATATTTAATGAAAATCTTTATTTTTCCAAATTGGGGTAATTAAATTAGCACCTAAAACAAAGACAAGTCCTGTAGGATAGAAAAATTATATGTAAATCATTCAGCTTTTTCAATTTTTTTCCTATCACGTCCACTTGTCACTTTGATTTCGTTGTTGTGTTCAAAGTGAAGCCAATGTCCGCACCGCCTTTGCGCCTGTTTCTGTCAGTAGCTTAAGGTTAAACCCGAAACGGTTTCAGAACAAACCGGAGACAAACAAAGCCGGAGACGGTTCGCCGTACCGGGGAAACCTAATCGTATGTAGCTAGCCTTAAATTAGCATCCACCTCCCCCTTTCGTGAGCCTTAATGGACAAACCCCTCCTCTCCCTCCCGAGATTTAATTTTAAAATTACATATTTTTGTAACTTACTTTATAGTCCATTCAAAACACGGCGGGGAGAGAAGGTGTCAAAATATAACACCGTTATGAAAATCGCTCCTCCCGATATGTTTTTTGGGTCGCTAATTACGAATATTTAGGTCCCACAATCCTAAAATATGGGTGTCACCCTTAAAAATGAAAAAAAAACATTTCTAAGGGTTTTTCGCAATAATTTCAATAATAATCAAAAACAATTCAATGAAATACACATGTATTTGCGAAGCTGGTTGATTTATACCAAATCAAGCCAAATTTTATGATAAGGGATAATACTAAAGAGTTAAAAACACCCACCCCTACATCAACTGAAAATATAAAAATTTGTAAAATTTTTTTTCCAATTTTATGACTCAAATTCGATTGAATGCGTATTGTCAGCCTTCAACCCTTAAGGGAGTAAAACTACCCCTATATTACAGTTGAATTGGAAAATAGCTTGAAATTTAACTTAATAGAAAAGGTGCCGAAGTGTGATTCAATGAGAGATAAATTTCCAATACTCGAATTATTATTCAGTTTCTTTACAATAATTGATTTTCTCAAACATATGTAAATCCAATATTATTCAATGTAAATCACAAAATTGCCAATATACTTTAAGTTAAGTTTTACTATTATTTGACCTTTATGATTCGTAACTCGAATTTTATATTTATAAAAATTACTCTTTGAAAATGCTGGTTAGCTTGCAAGTTGTTTTCCTTTCAATAATCAAGAATTTGAAGATTGCCCAAAATATTGCCTAATGTTGATACTTTAAGTACGACTTATTTCACTTTGATGAACTTCAAATGAATTTCCTCAATGTTGCGAGATGTAATTCAAAACTGCCTCGGTATATGTCTGCCGAATAGCCTCTGATGTTGCCTGTTGCAGTGTGTTTTGATTCCTCGGAAATTGCTGCTGATTCTGCTGCAGTTTGCTGCTTTGCTGCGTTGCTTGCTTTTTTCTTCCTGCTCGATTTTGTATAAGTTCGTTCCTCTGGTTTGTAATTGCTGCAAATCAATTTTGCTGATTAAATATAACTAGGACAGATCTCAATACGGTCTCAGGATTGCCGACTCACTACGTCGGTTGGTTTTAGGAATTTGTTAGGAAAGACTTCAATACAGTCCTTTAGAATGCTAACTCAAAACGTTTAGCAGATTCTTTAGGATGGAAGAAAGCCTCAATACAGCTTTTTTGATTGAAATTGCTTCTAAAAATCTCAGTACGATTTTATATCTTATAGCTCAATTCACTAGTAAGATCGAAAGCAATCTTATCTGGCTTCGGCTGCGTGCCGGTATTTATTTCACTTCGAATAATAGCCTTAGTGGGGATGGCAATATTGCTTTATTTTACATAACTTCTGGTTATGTACTTGAGCTGTGCTCGATGTCTGTCGATCAGTTGTTCCTTGTTTAGCTTATAGACGTCAAATGGGGTAAGTATTTTCTATTTCAGTTTTTAGTTATTTACTAATTTTAGTTAATATTTTAGGTTTCGGAGACTTGGTGGGGTGCACTGAGGAGGAGTCTGAATCGTTGGATCGTGGTGTTGTCAGATAAGTATTTTCTTGGAACTTTGATTTCTTTGTGATAATGTTTTTGTTTTCCATTTTTAGGTTCGTTTGACAAGTTTGTGACGGTTTTGTTGTTATGGAGCGTTGGTTTGGTGCTGTTCATGCTAATCTGTGGGATTTTACGTACACATTCAGGTATTTTGAATATTGATTATGATGATTGTGTAATTCATTCATTTATTATTTATTTTAGAATCGACGTTTTGAGGTTCATGTGAGGACCGAACAGGGATTGTAAATTATTCTAACCTTTTATTTGTATACAAACAAAATAACATCAAAAATTTGAGGTTCGATTTTACTCATAAGCACAAACGCGTTCCTTTTCTGCTTTACTCTCATGAGTACTCAAAAGCAGAAATGGAACACAGCTATTATTTAATATTACGAAATTTTTGCTATTGGGTATAGGAGTTGTGTTAGTTGCATGAACCATGTATGAATTTTCTTACAATATATTATTATCCATTGTTCATTTATTATTAAAATATCCATTCATAATATTCAACATTCAATATACCTCTCACATCCGTAAAAGTACCCGGAATTTGTCATTTCAAAGAATTAAACGCGTTGCCGCAAAAATGGTTCCCAAAGAGCCTTTTCGATTCCGGCATGTTGAAATCTGCTGCCTTTACCAATGGTGTGCTTTAGCGGTACAGTTAGTAAAAACATAATAATAATGCACCTTACTATTTTTTTCATTCAGTAATTATGATTTTTATAGAAAAATACCATTATTGACCAAATTTTAATTTAATACTTAATCACTTGGTCGTTTTCAAAACCAACAAAAATTTATACTTCAACTTTCAAAGTTTTCCAAAAACCGCACAATACAACTTTTAAGCCTTTACGCACTTAAACAACCTTTAAAATATGTCACTGTCCGATATCTATAAATATGTGAAGTCCTTTGACTGTACCGCAGGCTTTAAACCGCAATTATACAGCAGGTTTTAAATCGCATGTCGCAATTAGACAGCACATCAACCTTTTCCACTTTGAACTTTCCATTTCAGAACTTTATACTTTAGATACATACAATATTTAAATCATTAAAGCAACTAATCTATGTCTGGTGAGGTGTGTTAATAATGACTTCAACCCCCTCGTCAATTGTATTTGCAAGGGCATGAAACAAGAGTGTATTGTGTGCCCCTACCGTAGTGTAAATAAATATGTATGGAATATCCTACGTTGCCCTGCTTTCTACTCGAAATGCCACAATAGCAACATTTCTTCAGGCGGTTACCAGGCTTTTGAGGATAAGTACTAAACAAGCTCTACCATTCTCTGAATTTACACAAGCAAACTTTTAATTGGAATATGTTTAGATATAGAATTATCAATCCTTGCGATGGATTTAACACATAATTTTACAATGGCAAGGTGGTAATTATTATAGCATGTTCACATTAACAAAATCTGTTTTTATACTCGTAATAAGAAAATAACACTGTCCACAAG
Organism: Thereva nobilitata; assembly: GCA_963855945.1. Taxonomy (NCBI): domain Eukaryota; kingdom Metazoa; phylum Arthropoda; class Insecta; order Diptera; family Therevidae; genus Thereva; species Thereva nobilitata. The sequence continues at coordinate 87,091,252 of OY979696.1, forward strand.
TTCTTAACAAATAGTCCAGGACCAATAGCGGAAAAGTAAAAAAATGACCCTGCGATTTTGTAACTAAGTATAATTAGGAGAAAAATTGTAGCAATTACATATATGAATATGTTTTTGGATAAATCCGCTCCTGGGGAACAGGTAAAAAAAAGTTAATAATAGTCGCGAATTTTTTTTAAAACAAAAAGTAGTACGCAATAGCGCTTAAAAAAGCGAAAAAATGAGTGAAATCGGTGAACAACTTTTGCAAAACAAAAAATTTAAAAACCGCCAAATTTGGCCGTTTTTTGAAATTTAATTACATAGTCCGAGAGCCGACCGCTGAAAACCCTATGGTATCGGGAAGAAGCAAACAAAACCTATTGTAAGTAACATTAGAGATAGGAGAATACATTGATTATATACTAAGTGGATATGGACAAACGCAAGTCAAAATAACATCAGTCTACGGCGCTACGAGCTTCGTGCGCTAGTATCGCAGGGTTTTGTTCTCCTCTATATGGTTAGTTTCCGAATTAAGCTTTTCCTTGTTTATGAAAAAGCCCTTCGCGCATTCGGAAAAAAAATCAGCCGCGGCTTTGATTTTAGTGGCTGCGGATCTAAAAATAGATTCCTATGCGCTTATAGCTATTGTTTTGTTCAGAAGGATGAAAAAATGATTATTTTCAAAAATTGGAGAAACTAATACATGTTATTATTCAAAGAATTTCATTTTAAACCATCTCGTACCTTGTAAAACATACCTTAACAATAATAAAAAACCGTAATAAATAATTTTATTGCATTACACAAACATCGGCATTTCTTCAAACGGAAAGTCATTCACACATTATTATTACTTGCTACCTGTTTTTGAGAAATTCTACGGAGAGGAGGAGGTAAAATCGTTAAAAATTATTCAGAAAATCTGTCACTTTGATACCTTCGGGGCGCTGTGAACCCTTCGTAGTGAATGAAATTAAAAAAAGAATGAATGGAAATTATTCGTTATGAAACCCTCTACAAAAAACTTGTTATTTTTTTTTGTTAAAATTGAAGGAAAAAAAGTTATAGCCTTTAAAAGAAAATATTGTGACTAATTTTTGTGTTCTAAGGCTTATAACTTCTTAATTCTTCAATTTACGACAAAACGCTTAAAGAATAAATTGTATATAATTTAATTCTAAACAAAAAGTCTCTTTATAAATTTTCTGTAAGATGTACTGTTACGGAGATATAGTGGAAAAACCATTTGCACACCTTTTCCAAGATGGCGGCCAAATGGGGGGTGGGGAACTCGAAAACTCAAATTTAAGCTAACACCGACCCCCCCCCCCCCCACAACCCAAGAAAAAAATCTTGTCCTGCATTTTTGCAATGTTAAAGTACCATTTCCATGGACTATTAACAATTTTTTGTTCTGAGTCTTCTTAGCAAGACATGGTATGCTCTGTTTTTCTCCATTGTCGTTTGACCGCATTCTTCATCAAACCAGTCTGCTCTTCGTCCTTATTACACGAAACCTAGAATATCTTCGGCTGATTCTTTTATAGTTTTTGTATCATTTTTCGTCTGTTTTAACCATTGCTAATTTCATTTATTCTTACGTTCAATATGTATTTATATATTCAGCCGTGCCATATTATTTTTTGTGTCTATGTCTGTGATAACTAATGCGTAAGCACTAATAACAACTCGTCTGATACCTTTAAATATCTTCACTTCAGTGGGCTTACAAGGATATTTTCCAGCAAAACTTACAATCTTTAAAAGGATTAATTTATAAATCTTCAGGTATTGAAAATGTTAAATCGGAAATATATTCACAAATTTTGATGTTATTTAACAAATTACCATAATCATATGACTATTAACCCAAGTGTTCCCGTAGAAGTTCTACGTTTATGCATGAGTAATGTGTAAGGATTAATTTTATACAAATGATGTTAATGCTTGTTTAATAGGGTTAATTAAGCTGCCACTTTGTATAAATTAGTTTTAAAGTATATCAGAATCGGTTATGCCAAATTAGCCCAAAAAGTACAACGACAAAAATTTGTACGAAAATTTGTTCTGTTATGATTACTACGAAATACATTCTTCTTTCTCGTTACATAAATAATATCAACTCTGATTTCTTTGTTACAATGATCGTTTTAGAGAAATTAATACCTATACACGTAACTTTTCTCATATTAAACCAAATGTTGTGACAAGATACTGTAATTAATTCAGCTCTCAGACGCCTACTCTGTAGGTATAGACTTTGATTAACTTGGCTATACAAAATTCTTACACCCTCACCTATGTTTATACCCAAATAGAAGCGTATATACAGCATTGTTCCAACATAAATGCTTTACAGTAAGCGAGTATGAATTAGTATGCCATATCGACGTGTCATGCTAACCATAATCAACGGCGATTACTTTGAAATACATGGAAGCACGTTAGTTATCTACGATAAGGTCGAAATTCTCTGCCATTATCGGCAATGTATCCACCCCTTAATTGTATGAAAGTAGCGAAGATTGAATTAAATGGCATGTTGCACTGTTATTACCAGCGAAAGTATACACGAAAGGCACCAGTGTCAGCGTTGATAGGCCTTATTTAGTCGCCAGCATGAACTGTTCGAAAAACAGCAGAAACATGTTTCCATATGCAGTATTTGCTACAAATTTCCTCACTGGAGAATTTTCATTGCGTGATTTTTCACACTTTATTTTTACACTAACTAACATAGGGAAATTTTCTTCGGTTTACGTGGTTCCGGATTTCTTGTTGAAAAGTCATAATTTCAATTATTGTTTACAATAATTGATTATGTTACTAATTTCCTTATTGCCTTCCAGAGCGCAAGTTCCAAATTATGATTATTTCACTGTGGCTGCTGATGCAAAAGTTAGAGAATATTGCAGTGTCATGGTGTACGATTACTAGCAAAGAGTTCGATTCTTGGACAGAAAATAAAAAAATGTTAAAACATGAACGGGTTTAATTTTTAGGGTAAACTTGATTTTAATTGAAATCAAACTTTATAAAATACAACTTACTTTAATTAAAAACAAATTATACTGAACACTCTGCTGTTACCCTGACCGCTTTTATATAGGGTGTATTGCATAAAGTTACAAAGCAGCCGAATTTTTATGATCGGTCAAACATATGTGTCAGTCAATTTTGGAGATATCGATTTTTATACAATCATGTCTAACTAATTCTCTAAATAGAAAACTCTATCCGAACTCTTTATGTCAATTAAAAACAAAATCGCGAATTTTTAAAAAAATTGCAATGAATTCGTGAGTTGCATTTTTGCATTCTCTATTGATTTGGGTGTCGAAACAGAACACCGGTCATAGACTACTTTCCCTTTATGTTTCTTGGGTTGCAGTCTTAAAATTAATAATCAAAAATAAGTAGTTCAATAAACTACACTTTAAATATGAAATTTGCGAAGTTGGTTGATTTATACCAAATCAAGCCAAATTTTATGATAAGATTTAATCCTAAACCACCTCTAATTTGAATGAAAATAAAAAAAATATTTAAAAAAATTATCTTTGATTATTAATTTATCCGCATTCACTTTTGTTTTAAATATTTTCCAATTGTTTAATTTTATCTTAGAAAATCTTTGATGGCTTTACCAAACCACCTTCGGAAAAGTTGTTTACTCACGACCAAGAATTCGAGCTATCTTAACCGTTGGCTAGCGCGTATTTGACTTACTTAGCCATTTAATAATATAACCAACTAAATTTTATAGTGCATCTTCCTGCAACTCCTCGATTTGGACACTGGAAATGTCACTCGATTTGGACACTGGAATTTCCAAGTATTTTCTGCGATCCAAAAAATTTAAATTCAAAACTATTTATTATTGTTTTTCGATATTGGTGCCTGTGTCAGATTTCTTCGTTTCGCCCTTAGAAAAAGCTAATTAAAAATAAAAAATGAAAAATATAAAGTCGAGATAGTAAGTTGTTTATTCCAGAAATCGGCTTATGGTTATGAAATGGTTTCTTTAACGTGGTGTTAAGGCTCGTTTGCAATTTTAAAACATAAACATTGGACGGTGGAGGATTGGAAAAGAGTCATCGGTCAGATGAGACAAAAATAAACCGCTATCAGTCCGATGGGAAGCAATATTATTGGCACCGATCTGGGGAAAGGCTTCAGAAACACGTTAAAGAAACCATTTCACATAGTATAGGAAATGTGATGGTGTGGAGTTATTTCACTTGGTGGAGTCTCGGCTGTACTGCTTCTTTTGTAGTCCTAATATTTTTTTCTTTCATTAATCGCTCCATTAGCCGCGCATCTCCATTTGATATCTCGCGTGGACAACCCGCGGACCCTTTCAGTGGCCGTAAATTACTCCTCTTTTATATTGATATAACGGTCCTGTGACAAACATGCTTTAATTTTGCAATGTCATCTTCTTTATCCTTAGAAATTTTCTTCATTTTAGCTTGCCTTTAAATATTTTTACAGAATTTTTCAAATTTCTAAATAATACACAAAAAAAAGTATATACCTCTACATAAATTTTATTTTCTACTTTTTAGTCTATTATATGTCTTCCGCCATTTTGTGCTGGGCGCCATATTAGATTTAAAATGACGTCACACAGATTAGATTAGTATTTATAATTGTCATACCCTTTCATTTAATACTTATACGGAGGGGGTTGTGAAGGAAAAGGTAATCCGCCATTTTGAATTTGGAATGACGTTACACAACTAATTGTATTCTACCTGTCATGCCCTTCCATTTGATACCCATGTCGGTGGGTCGGGGAACACTATTGCAAAAATCGGCCGCCATTTTGGAACCGCGTTCTTGATTTTTTTACAAATTGGTCGGACTGTATTGTTAGGCGAACTATGCGTTTGTGCAAAATTGGAAGTTGATTGGTTATATTTTCTAATTTTTAATCTCTTGTTGTCTTCCACCATTTTGTGTTGGCCACCATTTTGAATTTGGAATGACGCTACACCGCTAATTGCATTCTACCTGCCATACCCTTTCAATTGATACCCATGTCGGCGGTCGGGAAACACACTGCATTGTGAAGCAATGTGTCAAGCGGATATGTGCAAAATTTTAAGTTGATTGGTTTCAAATTGTGGCATTAATAGTTTTCTACGTTAGCCGAGATATCAGGCGAAGAACTGTACGAAAAATTGTACTAATTAATTAATTAAAAAAACTAATTAAAATTTCTAAAAACGGAAACTTTTAGTCACTTGTTTGGGTATCCAAAGAATTACGAATATAAAAGTAATTTTTTTTAAGCTGGTGCTTTCCTATTACCCTTCCCTATCTAGCTCCTGTAGGCACTTTATGTGATTTGGAGTCATAGATTTTAATTCTGGACAAACATACTTTCAGCTACGAAATAAAATTTGACTCCTCCAAACTTTAGCATAATTTATTTTTTATTTTCTCGGCATTAAAAAAATGCTTCATTGAAGTCACGATTTTTTTCAACTGACTCGCAAAAGCTTCACTTTTAAATTTTGTCTACATCTAAATGGAAAGTTAAATAATTATGCTTGGTTAACATTTCACCAAGATAATTTGCATGTACGAAATATGATTTTTTTATGAAATTAAATTAAGGACAGTCCTTTACTATTAAAAGTTATAATAAAACTTAATGTCTCTAAATCAAAATGTTACCTTACGTGAGTACATTAGGGTGAATGATGACACTACCATCGTTATAGCAGGACCGGTATCTTTTTATTGCAGATTGCCTGGGTAATGAATTTCTTATCTGGCTGAGTCACGAAAACTACGTCGCTCCTTGAAGTTTTCTTGCGACTTCTTTCCTAGATTTTAATAGCTGTAAATCTAAATTATGACTTTTCCTTCATCCAACTTGAATTTTTTTGCTGAATATTTTAAGGACGCTACGGAAGTTTAATAAACGAAAATGAACTGGTATGTATTTGAAAAGGAGATATAAATGAGGTTTTTCTAAAATATGTGAAACAGCATTTCCGACTTATACTTTTTGCTCTTGCTTTCATAACTTTTAAGTCGAATTTGTGTGCACACGTATGTACTTACACGTACATATTATAGTCAGTTTTGAGAAATGCATTTAAGCATAAGACAAATATAGCTTATATACAAATGATAAAAAAACTTTATAAAATAGATACTTATAGTTTATAGATGTTCGATTCTGGAATCCTTAAACTTTGCCAAACAAAAATTCCAGGGACTGTTCTTGTAAGAAAACTTGCAGATAAATTAAAAGTTACGATAAATTTAAATAAAAATGTTATACTGCAAATAAAACAAACTTTAAATAACAATTCATGTATCAACTAATAAAATATTATCAGTCGCAAAAGTTCAATTTGCGCTTTGTTTTCCGTAATATTTAATGTTATCAATAGTTAAGATGGTTTCAGAGGCGAATACAAACGTAATTAAATTCTAAAATAACTAATTCGATTTTACGGCCGCAGGATTTCCTGTACATAGTCTCATCTCATGCCTATGGAAATTCTTATAAGTCAAATTTCTAAAAATGTAAGATTAGTCAATATTTCTAAAATAGTCGAGTCAATGAAGGTTTTTATTTCTTAGTCCCCAGGGACAGGTCCAATGATTTTTTTTAAATGTTTGTGTTTATATATTATAGCTGGCTGCTGGAACCCGGTCTGCCTCGCTGCCCCCATAAGCCAATAGTAGCTCCCGTTTATTTTGCAGTTGAGGTGATATGAATTTTAATATACAGAGAAATTGAAAAGGGGCAATTTTTTCGTATATTTGATTCCAAATAACAAAATATGAAACATGGCCCCCTGAAAACCAATGTGAATCACCTCAAACGAGTGAGCGTGAGCGCGTTTGAATAAAATTATGTTGGAAGGTGAATTTCTCCAGTCCTTTTGACTGTTAATAAAAATAATAGATTTGTTTATCAGTATAACACTTACTTAAGACACGTTAAAATCTTTTGATCTAGTCATATTCATTCCGAAACGTATGACTGATAGCAGCGAAGATGTCAACAAAGTATTGTCATTGGCAATCCAATATAAGGATTTCCTTGAATTGCCAGATGGCAATGGAACTGAATCCTTTAAAATAAATACAGAATATGAAGCGTGACAAAAGTCTAACCGAGAGAAAGATAAAGGAACATCGTTACCAGGGTTTGAAAGCAAAGTAAACTTAAAGCAAGCACATATTGGGCCAAGTCAATAATGCACGTTGCGCGAGCAAATGACTTCTTCAGCAATTGGAAGTCTGCAGCTGAATAAGTCAATTGCTCTCTTGACTTGGCCCATTTTTAAACTTACTTTGCTATAGACTGTGAAAGCTGTTTGTTTCATATTGCTGCGAATGCTGTTGCTTTCAAATTACTTAAAAGCTTTCAAGAGCATACTGCTCCAGCTTCAAATGCTTCGGCTTTAAAATACTTTGCTGTGGTGAAATGCTTTTTGTTTGCTTACAGTTTTTCAAAGCTTTGCTCTCAAGGCTGTGAAGTACTTTGCTTTCCTTCAGCATTTGTTTTTTTCATTGTCCAACTTTATATAGTAAAATGGTATTTTGTGTAGAGGGGTGAGAGCTTTTTTTATGTGTTTGTGAAAGCATTCGTAGACGGACCAGCATGCCCCAGCATTTGTAAGCAACAGCATTCGCAGCAATATGAAACAAAAAGTTTTCACAGCATGCAGCAAAAGGTTTGAAAATATGATTGGTGTAAAGCAAAGCAAAGTAAATTGCTTTGGTCTTCTTAGCAGCAAAACAAAGTCAACAGTAACAGAATTAAAAGTTCTGCAGCAATTTAAACCCTGATTGTTACCTGAAGCGGCTATTGAGACCTTCAGTTATTGCAACAACCATCAGTATACTATTATAAACAAAATGATTCACTCTCTAAAAATGAACCAGTGAAAATTTTACTGGTTCATCCAATAAACAATAATTCCACTGAAAAATTAGTTAATTCGCGTCTGTTTACTGATTGAAGCAGTAAAAAGTTCTCTCTATACATGAATTAGCAAAAATTTCAGTGGTTCAGCCAGTGAATTATAATTTCACTGGGAGCTCATATTCTAGGCAATTACCTTCATGACTGTAAAGGGTTTCCTTTAACATACTTAGTAAACCGACTCTCATTTGATTACGTAGGTCAAGCAGCGTTTCAGTACTTAGATGGGGGCCCGCTAGGGAAAACGACACTCGCATTAGAAAAAACTTCTTTCTCTTTTTCACTGGTTCAACCAGCGAAATTTTGTTTTCCTATTTGTTGACTAATCTAACTCATTCGTTTTTAGAGAGCAGATATTGCTTACATTTCCGTTTTTATTTATATTTGTCGAACTCCACCCCTTTCACCAATTTTTATGCTACGGCCTTTACATTTGAAGTTATTAGCAAGTTTGATGTTAAAATTGGCCTTGGTATTCTGCGTACACTGATACCTTATTCATGAAAATAGGTCATAGGGTTACAAAAATACAGGGTGATTTGTAAAACTCTAAATAAAAAATTTCATAACGCCCTAGCGGCTAAACCGGTACGATTTCACGCCCCCCCCCTTCGATACGATTTTTTGTTCGTCTATTCAAAACCTATCCACAGCCGGCCGTTTTGTAACTTTATGCAATACACCCAATACCAGATGACAGAAACGTTCAGGGCCTTGCAGTAACCGTGCTCTGTTCGACAAAAAGGTCGCCTCATCTTTTAGTCTAAAGCCATACTGCTGTCGTCTAGCATTTGGTTGGATTCAAGATATTCCATAAGCTTTTTATTGATTATGGTCTCTATGATTTTGAATAAACTAAAAGTATTGGCTATTGGCGGCAGTTATAAGGGCTGTTGGAATCACCGTTTTTGGTGGACTGAATGTTGGCTTTTTCCAAGAATCAGGGTAAACTGCGGAGAAGTAACACAGGGGAAGAGTTTACGCAGAGGTTTAGCCAAAGATGAAGAGAACTCTATCCATTGAGTGTTTGGAACACTCGTGGTAGGGGTGGCATGGCAGACTCGGCTAAGTTGCTTGTAAGTCGGCCTTGGATTGCTCTCTGTTATCACTTTTCCCTGTTAAAAGAAGGGCTGGTTTGGTTAATGAAGTGAAATTTTTCTTGATGGAACCAAAGACCAATGGCAGTTCAAATCTTACTTCTCAGGAAATCAATCAAATGGATTACAGGAATTACTTAGTTTGATGCACTTCCGACGGAGTGACTCATTCGGGCAACATTTGCGGCCTCTTTAGATGAAAGTTTTTGGAAAGGAGGTACAGTAGGTAAAAATGAGATAATTAGTATTAAGTATTTAACTAAGTTTATATTAAATTAGAAAAAATAAATGCTTTTGAAAAGTGAATCATTCTATCATGGCAAAAATGTTCATACATATTTTAATTTTTATACTCGTGTCACGATTTTTAATAACCCCAACGATACCTTAAACTTTACTCCACACTAAATTCCAAATAAATTTATATATGAACAATTTTAGTTAGTCAAAATCAGGACAAATAAAGTTTCTTATCCATTATTGATCCACTCCGGCCAATCCAGTTTTTAGTTTAATGGAGCTTTAATTGATAAAGAAAACACAAAAAAGTCTGGGATAAATTATATCTTCCGAAAATTTCATATGATTTTTTCAATGTAGTTTTCTCGCGAGAAATTTTATCTACAACATACTTATGTACATCTGCCGAAAACGAGTATCTTTATGCTTACGAAATTTAAACTCGTTTTCGTTACTTTTTGAAAGTTGTAGGCTTAAAAAAGCATGCCTAAAAAACAAAAAGTGCTGTAAAGTAAAAATGCAGTAGTTCTATTACTAACAGAATTTGTTTTTTGCACAAAAAATTACACTAAAATTCAATGAACAAAGAAAAGGCAGTTGTCGCAATTCTGCGAATAACGCTACAGTAGTCCTCGGTTACTTCGGCTTTGAAATGCCTACCTTAGTATAACACAATTGAACCAAATTAGTGCAACTGCAAGTACTCTTAGCTCTCTTTCAGATACTAACGCAAAAATATTTTCAAGCAATTTAATATTTCATTGAAAATTATTTCGCTTTTATCATCTGTAGTATGTTGTTTCAAGCACAGTTATTCGAACTAAGAATAATTTCCATAACATCAATCTAGTTTTCAATAATTACGCTGAAGGAATAACTCCGATAATTACAGGCAGGCCAGGAAACAAGGTTCTTTAGTTCTAATAACTCGCATTCCTCACTTAGCGAATTTAATAGGCCAGGATTGAGTTGGTGGGATTAATTGGCGGCGGGCAATAATTGAATCATTCCCAGGTAGAGTTCTCTGTAGTTCTTAAACTTCCGGCAATCATCCAATTGCATTATCATAGTCCGTACAATCAAAATGCTTCTTGCAAAACTACCGGCTGACAAGAAAATTACAGAATTTATGCGTTTGTGTACCTTCATATTGTGGGAAACAGGCATGGGCAACTCGTCTAAAGAGCAATATTTCAAACTCACATCTTTCAAATTGAAGCAATAATTGTTCCTGCTTCACATTACTTTTGATATTAAAATCCACCAAAAAATTTAAAGAGACCATTAATGGAAGACCGTACTTAAGGATAATTAGAATAACGTACATGCAGTACTCACAAGGATACGAGAATACTTAGATATACTAGGGCTGTTCAACTGAAACTTTTTGTGGGAAAGTTTAATTATTTAAATTGTTGCAGGGTGTAGCGCTATCAATGTTGAAGAGGATAAAACTTTACGTAAGTTTATTGTCACAACTAAGAGCATTCAAATTCAACTGAGTGAATTCTGTAGAAAAGGGTACTGTTTATGTAACAACTTTCGGTGGAACTACATCTTAATTTTCGACGTCACTAAAGAGTTTTTCTTTCTGGTAATAGTTCAACATATGGATTCAAAACTAAATTGTGCCAGCGCTAAATTTGATTGAGAAAATATTTTTGTTTATTAACACATTTGTGTTTATTATTTATAGGTGATAACTTAGGGTAGGAATTTTTAATCAAAGAATTATAGAAACGCAACTATTTGATTTTGTTTAAAGGAGGAAAGTTATCGAACCTGATATACGTAAAATATGGTGGTATGAAATCAATAGCAAAGTGTGAATGACCTCGGAAATTTTTGAATAATGGCATCGTTACTAGGATGGCCAATTAAAATATAAGAAAAGGAAAATTCTTCTCTTAGTCGATAACTGCCGCCTCATCCCAAAGTCCGCAATTTACCGAGTTTAAAAGCTTTTACAAATGCTTCAGAACATTGAGAACGGCGAAACTAAAACATTGAACGTTTTGGATGCTATTTTGTTAATATCGGAAGCATGGGAGGAAGTGACGCAAACCACTATATCCAACTGCTTTCGTCATGTAGGCTTCAGAGATTTGTTTTTAACATCACAAGATGAAAATGTTCCTCTAGTGAGATTTATTCCCAGACCTCTAGCAAAATGATTTTCAACGGATGATGCTGATATTCCACTGGGTCACTTAGCTAAACAGTTTTTGGGATTTTCTTTGTCAAGCAGCGATGTCGAAGAATTCATTAAAGTTGACAACATTAGCCGTGTTTTTTAATTAACTATATAGTTCTTCCCCATACAAATCTGAAAACCCAGGTTTCATTGGGGTCTCTATCGGGGTTTTGGGAAATTTCAAAATTTCCCTTTCTTTTCGGAATGTAGCATACTGACCTGCTGTCGGAAAACGTCATTTAAAATAAAAACTACAGGGAAGTGATGAGAGCAAATTTGTAGGCATGAGGAAACAAATAATTTATTTTTTAGAAACTTATTTATTATTTTCTAGAGGGGAATTCGTGTACCAGTTGTTAACTGACACGCAACTTCGGTTTAATTTTAGTATATTTAATGCACTGAAGATGGCGCTTAGTAAAATTTCCCTTGTCGTTTTTTTAATGAACTCGATGGAAGAACCATATAGTTCATTAAAAAAAACACGGCTAATATTGCTGTTTGTGCGAATATAACTGAGGAAGATATTTTAGCAGAAGTGAAGCCATCCAGCCAATGCAATAGAAGGAGAAGAAATAGAAGAAGTAGTGGATCAGTTTCAATCACCAACAGCTTGTGAAGCTCTTGGTGCAATAAGGACTTTGCAAAGATTTCTTATTTTCAATGAAGAGTTTAATGTAAATGATCAAGAGGTTTTTAAAAGAAATACGATGTGAAATGGAAAACAATTTTAAAATTAATAAGTGTAGCAAACAAATCAAAATAACGAACTTTTTAAATAAATAAATAAAATAATTTTGCACACGCACATTCTTGTAATCTTTCTATATAGATTTACATATGATTTTCATATAATAAAGTTATTTGAATTCCAGTATTTTTTGTTTATGTCTAGGGTTTCTGGATAACAAACACCTTCTTACAAAATAATATTTCTTTTATTCATTTAATTTCTTACTTACTTACAATTTTATTCTCCTAATTCTAAGCAAGTACGTACTCATCACCTCTTTATACATGTCTCTTAATGGTAGGGTTAAGCAACTACCTACTTATTTCCTCTCTATACATGTTTCGTACTGGAATGGCTAAGCAACTAACTACTTATTACCTCTCTCTATATGAGTGTAACGGTTAGTTAGTGATATTGCTATTGAGGTCTAGGGGGGTATATACCATGTATTCTGTGTAATGGGTAAATCGGTACCATTCGGTACATCTCGACACTGTTAGGTAATATTGCCAGGAACTTTGTCGGATAATACACCTAGGCAATGCCTGGGAAACATCCCAATACACCTCGACACTGGTACGAAACATTACCAAGAACATGGTCGGATTGTACACCTCAACAATGCATGGGCAACATCCTAATGGAAACATCCGGTAAGGAAACATTGCCAGGAACATTGTCGGATCGTCGACCTCGACAATGCCTGTGCAACATCCCAATGGTATTCGGTATGTGGTCGATCTTGGTCGGGTCATACACCTCGACACGGTTAACGAGGCAGGAAAAAAGACTGAATTTAGGCTGGTGAAGCGGTTTCTTTTATAGCTGGAAAGCTCTTCTGGGTAGGAAGCTTAAAAGCTTCCAAGTGAAGCTTTCAAAGAGAGAATACCTCGCTTTAGTCTGGTTTTTTAATGGTTGTTTTCTAAAGTTCTTGTAGAGGGATTGCAGTAACAAATCGTGGTTCGTTACAAATACCCATTCATGATATTCAACACTCATCATACTGAGAAGTTGATCCCAACTAAGTAGTTTTTATAAAGAAGCAAAATAAAGTTGTACATCGTACAGTTGTTCAAAACGCCAAAAACACGGCCTCACCTGGCAACCTATTGCCAGACATTACCTGAAGATCATGGGTAAGTAGAAATAGAACACGATCTATGGAATTGTATAGCGACGGAGCTTACGCCAGAAAAGCAAAGTGCGGTTAATGCCTAAAGAACTATGGAGCACAAGTTTGAAAGCTATCCTTAGGTTAGATCTGTAGCCTAACTGCCTGTTCCCAATGAGCCCGCCACCGATATTTTCCATATAAATTGTTGTTGTTCTGTCGTTGGCGGTGAATTTAGATTTAATTTTAATGCTGTCGGTATAACCCTTCCATGAGCAAAAGCTCTCTCATTTTTTCGCTCAATTTTCTATGTACCTGTCACCTAGTTGTCGATTTATAGTTGAGTTACATGTGCTTTCTTATTTTTGTTGTTGCTTTCTGTGTTATTTTATGTTTTTTGTATTTATTTTATTTTAATTTTTTGTGTTTAATTTATTGTTATTTTACGGCGACAGCTCATTTTAATAACTTATTCAACACTCTAATTTTTATGTAAATAATACACAATTTTCTTGCACAAAAAATGACTTCTGTCAATTATAATTTACGGTGGCGGTGTCGGTATCACTGGGAATGCTCTCACCGTGCGTTGAGGGGAAATTATCGTTGACGGCCTCATTGGGAACAGGCAGTAAGACAGAAATTTATAGTTAAAGAAATCTTATAGTACCTAATATGAATAGAGACTTCCTGGCTATTTATTATTTTTTTTATAACGAATATAAAATATCATTAACTTATATTCAACTAATTGATGTTTTTGAATGGTCTAAAAAAAATCGAAAGAAGGAAAACGCTACTGTCAAAATAACCTTTCCACTTATAGAATAAACCCGTGCTATATCCAAGGGCTTTTTTCATTAAAAAAAAGTATACAATAGTATCACATATCTCATAGGTTCTTCAATAACCAGCAATGGTAAAACGCCATTGGGGATAAAGAGACTAAATTTACAACTTTCAGTAAATTGAACCCTTAAGAGATTCCTCTTGTACACGAAGTACACCATTATTCTTTCCTGAACGATTCCGTCCAGCATACACACACCTATGTATATGTAGCCAACCCTGTTGTGTATGCGAACACACGCTTGTACACCGATACTGGAAATTTTGCGACCTATGATTTGCCATTCTTCAGTATATCAAAGTTTATCACTGTGACAATTTTAGTTTCCTTAATTTTTGTAAAATGGCTACCAAACCCCTTTTTGGATAATAAAGACATTTTTTTTTCAAAGGTAATGTTATTCGGGTTGAAATCACTTTGAGTTGACCTGGTTCATTAGGAAGAGTAACAATGGAGGGATGTGATTTGTAACAATTGACTGTAGGCTTTATTTATAACAAAAAGTTTTATAAAGCATTTTCAAAACAATCTCACATTATAGTAAAATCTTATTGTATGCCTTTCTGCTTATAATAAAGATGTTCATTAAGCACGAAGTTTCCCACAACCCTTTGGTAATTAACCTCCGATGTAAGAATTTGTTTAACAAAGCGACAGGAAGAAAGAGTAAAAAAAAGGCGAATGATTAGGCTTACCGCAAAATAACAAAAAGTAAACAACTACATTCACAAGGTTTCAAGAAGGTTCCCTTCCTTAGCTAAAAAAAATCTCAATTTCGCTTCCACAAAATCACTCAACATTTTCCTTGACTTCTTTTAGCCTGTTGTTGACGTACCTTTAAATTTTTCATGAGCATAAGTCTAAAAGTACCGTCAAAATGTATAACAAGCAAAATTGTCATCATCTAGACTAATATATCAAGCTGATAGGAACCTTTTAAATATTCCTTGATAAGCATCTTTAGTAGAGGTTCAATTTTGGCCCTGAAATGGTTCCTATGTTGCCTGATGGCTGAGTTACTCAAAGCTTTCATTGATAATTGCTTGAAGGAGAAGGTTGAACAAGTGATAAATTGAAAATCGAACAAGTACCTTCCAACTGGAGATGTCCTTTTCCTGGGAATGTAAATGCCTTCTGCAGACAAAAAGCCTTTTGATGCCATAGAAGTATGCTACATCCCCGTCGTGTTAACTTTTAACCTTACCTATTTTATATTCAGTCACTACAGTAAAGTTGATAGTTGACTCTTTTGTTTTCAGATATCGGAGATAGGCAGGAAGTAGGACATTCAACCGTCACAGCCTACGGAGTTTTTCTATGAGCCCTTGTCGTATATATTTTATCGTCATTTCCAGCCGACATGAGCAGAATTTTAGTCTGTGTGAAAAAGCACCTGGAATATCCAACAAGTGTGGCAAAAATTTAACGAAACCTTCGTAAGTACAGGATGGACGTTGAGTGGAAAAGCTTCTGCGCTCTAGCCACCTTACAAATGGAAGGGTTCTTGGAACTGTGTCGTGATCTGGGCCAAGAACAGCTAGAAAACAGTCATCGTGTTACTCTTGATGTACCAAGTCCGGTTCGAGCTTATTCGACTCTAATAAAACTCTGCAAGAACCAAAAAAATATATAGGCATAGACCGTTTATAAAATACTTGTTATAAAACTGATGGTTCTGTGAGAATATTGAAGGTGCGGTTAATATCGCTTTTTTGTTAATGAAGAAAACGGATGAAATTTTATCAGACAAGTGTAAAACCAATTAATTATAACCTCAAAGTGCGTGACACGTAAATGCCACAGAAGTTTGTTAGTGCTAGTGTTATGGTTGTGTAAGTGGTAAATACTCCGTTGTTATACACTGCTCCACGCTTTTGAAGTAATGGATTAACCGGCATCAGGCTCTCGACACTGATATTGTAATTAGTTTCCTTCTTTTTACGCAATTAATACAGCTTTAAGAGTTTTGTGCTTTAACACCTTTAATAATACGAAAGCTGATATGTTTGGCTTGCAATAAACAACAGATTTTATTTCCAGGTTTGTATCCATTTGAAAGCAAATTTTTTTTATCTAGGTACAATCTACCAAAATCATAATTGAAGTCATGATATGCCTTGGAAGAGTGCCAGATACAAGTCCCTTCGCCAGAATAAGAACATCAAGAATATTATGTGGAGGGTCCAATTATATATTTTATTGCATTTTTCATAGTCGTTTCGCTTTTCTTCCATTTTCTCTGTGCAATAACATGAAGAAAAACTCGAAAATCCGTTGATTGTCTGAATTGTAGGTTAAATGATGTGAGCTACCACCGAGAAGGGTAGGCAAATGAAGGAATGTTCAGAAAAAAGGAAAAAGAAGCAAGAGAGGGTGGTTAATGGGGGATAACAGAATGAAATTGCTCGAAACGATTCTGAAACTTTTGTTGTATTCCACCCCTTTTTTTTAAAACACGTTCATATATGTCACGTTATATCCTCTAGAGAAGGTATGAAAAGAGGTCTTCTAATTGTGTACAAAATTTACCTCATTCTCGCAGACGTTTAATTGTGCGCTTTTCATTTTCATTACTTTCAAGTGGAGCCCGCGGGGTCTGCGAAGTATGATATATGCTTAATTAAAAAGTGTAACTGGAGAGATTTAAGTGCAGCAGTTTTATTCACTCTTTCTGGGAAATGTCGAAGCCCAAGTACATTTTAATTTATAAGTCATTTTATGACATTGTGTAATGTATATAAAGACATCTGAGAGTAATGCTCATCATTTGTTACCGAGTATAGTTAGAAAGGTTTCTGCTGACATTGCAGGAACGTTTTTAGGATAAAAACATAAATCCTTAAGGGATGGAGGTCGGAGGAGAAAATTATTAAGATGAAACATAGTGAGCGAATGTAACTCGATTATGATATTACATAAGAACTAAATTATTTCTAACAGGACTGGAAAAAAATAATATATACGTTTACGCTTATACCCAGTATTAATTATAATAATTCACAAGTGAAATTTCCCTTTCATTTGCTCTACTAAGTACGATTGAATTACATTTTATTTCCTTGAGGAACCGCACATTTTCATCATGAAATTTCCACCAGGTATGCCTCGCTTTGTCCTACCTTTTACCTATCTGTTACGGTTTTAATGTGGGGAGCCTCTGTGTATATTTATATATCTATAAATATATAGATATATATATTTATATACGTATATATATATATGGCGCTAAAGTGAACTTTCTCAAACTTCGGAAAATGCCCATCTTAAAGGAAAACGTCTTAAGCATCGAGGACTGATGGTATATCAAACGAACACGGGTTCTGAAAACCACTTGGGAATACCGGGCTCAGGAAAAATATTTGTTCGATTTTTTCGTCAGCGATGACATGTTCTAGGGATATATGTAAAACTTTTTGTGTGATTTGTGCCACATTTACCGACGGTTGACGGGATATCGGGAAAAATATTCTAAGAATTAGGAATTTTTGAGAAGTTCCTAGAATTCGTATACGCTAAGTACATAGGTAGTGTGGGATGTGATTTTCTTTTTACTTGGTCCTTTTTGTTAAATGAAAGACGTCTTCAAATATTAATGTAGCCAAATAAATTAAAACCCTGGGAAAATATGGTATGTAGGATTTTACATTCTTTTCATTTTTTTGACTGCTAGTATTTAGTAACTCAAATTAGGGCTGTTTTATTGTTTACTCTTATTTTTAGTGGTAATCTGATATTATATGAAAATTCCGTATGTTATATGCTGTAGGAGAATAAAATATTCTCTTAATTTTTCACCACATTCAAAATACTTTGATCTTGTACGTACCTACCTTAAATAGTATTGCAAAAAAGAAATTCACAAGAATCATTTGTATTGAGCAGACTCACAAAAATTTTGAAATTACTCATTAGTTCGGTACTGAAAAAGTGAACGATGACACGAGACCAACTAGCTTTTAATTTGCTTTGCGAGCAATCCAATGCCAAATTTCGCACTGGACGTGCCATAAGCGATAACGACGATTAAGGACTCATTCTAAAGGTAATTACTAGGACTTTAAATTTGTTAATGGGCATTAAGCCAAAAGAATTAACAGGTGGCGAGTTATTTGCAAAAAACTGCATTCCACACGATCATGGTTGAACTTTGACCGGCCATTACTTTGAGCCAAATCAACTTACAGAGCTCGTTGAGGGCTCATTTTTTAGATAATTTTATTCTCTACAACTTTGCTATTGATCATTATCAGCTATCATTGCATACAAACGAGCTATTTAATATAAACAAGCTCTCTCTCTATTTTTCAAGATGGCGGCTCTTCCCAAGCCACTGCGACCCCACAAACTTGGTTTTATCATTGTCAGATGTACCCGATCAAATGCCAAAAAAAAAATTCCGTACCTCTTAAAATGCAATTTCATCCTCTTTTTTCGACTAATTTGACTGGACTATATCTGGAAGTGACTAATCAAAAGGTCGTATGTCTCACAATCCGGATCAAAAAGGCCTATTTCTAAACAAATAATTAAGAAAAATATAGTTTTAATGTGTATTTTTTTAAATAAAAAACCCATATCATATCATAGTCTTAACCTTGACATTAATGTGCATTTAAATATATTTTAGCATTTTATTTATAGGAACAGGTAGTGTTTTTCGATTTCTGTAAAGTTTGTTTATGATGGAAATACGCCCTTTTGAACATACACTCCTCAATTGTCAAATTTATTCTAGTTTATGTAAATGTACCATATTCCGGCCTATTAAGGGTTTTCGAAAATTGTATATTACTTTGTAATTGTTGGAACGAAGGTAGCCACGTGAAAATTAATTGATCATAATTACATAACGGTTCTATTGAGAAATTAATGCATTTCAGCCATATTAAATGGCAAATTATGTTTTTTATTGATAAAATTTGAAACCACTTGTTTGTCTCTAATTCCGTCCTACAAAATTCAACTCTGCAACCAATTCCGTGCTAATAGGCCCCTAATTCCGGCATATTTATAAAAATGACAGTTCTGCAAATAAAACGAGCGTTAAGTGCTTATTTTATTTACTTAATTTAGAGAATTAAGTGACATTGTCAAAGTCTGTGATACCTTCTGGCTATAACTTGGGGTTCTTTTTAAAAATCTCTCATACAAGTGCCTGCTGGGTAGACCCTCTTTAAAATTATTAGGACTTTTGAGCTAATTTTGATAAAGACTGAGCTGGTGATCTTTGGTGATTCGAAACCCAATTTCTGTCAAATGCTTCACTGATTAACCAATTAGGTCCTCTTCATTTTTATTTTACTATTGAGGCACTGTATATTGTCATAGTTCCACGCTGGATAGACTCCAAAGCTTTTGTACACTGTTCTTCAATGTATGTTTGGGCATTTTTACACGGGAAACAGGTGTATTAACGAACTTGTTGTCAGCAAATGCACTGGCCGTTCAATCAAGGTGATATTGGATGGCGTCACATCTAAACCTCACACCATTTCTGCCGGAGGTTCCCCGGGTCCTAAAAAACAAAGTAGGTACTGTCTCATCTTAAGTAAAACCTGCACCGACCTTCCTTCTGTCTTAGTGGACGGTGTGAATCTAATGGCTGATCCATTTTTTAAAACCTTAGGCATAACTTTAACTGAGGATCTGTGATAGAAAGATCACATTTTCCAAATCGCCAAAGAAGCCTCCCAATGCCTTGTATTTCGAAGGAGATGCGCGTTCCCTCTCCAGCTAGCTGGCCTGGCTACAATCTACATTTTCTACTTTCGGTCCCGTTTTGAATACAAGTCGTTTATCTACGCAGGTAATTCAAAATCCAGATAAGGTGCAAAACTGCGCCTCGGTTATCGCACCTTTTGCGCCTCCATGGGGTCAGTAAGCCATAGTAGGAATGTAACAGCCCTTTGCAAAGTTTATCGCTATTCCACTGAAATTAATAACTTTCTGCTGGCATAGCAACATTATTTCCGCAACACAAGACTAGCCCGCTCGGCTCACCCTCGCACGATACTGAGCTCCTATTCGCGCACACTACGGTCAGTAAATTATAAATAACTTGATTGTGGAATAAGAGTCCAAGCTTACTACTTGACATTGCACCATGAGTTGAACGACCTGACAGGGTAGTTGGTGATCCTGGTACAGATTTGTTATTCCTGGTAACATTTATCCTGCAAAACACGTACAGTAAAATGCTGTGTGAACCCAGCCTTACCTTGAATTTCTCACAAAAAAATTATGAATTTGTAATATACTTGGAGCACAATTCGGAGCAAAGTGTGCTTGAAAATATTATAATTGTTTAAAACTTGTTTAAATACCTTAGCACGGAATTAGCTCTCACTAATCACACACATTTTTCCTAATTCCGTTCTAAGAACGGAATAACGTACATGCCTAGTAAAATCATGAACGTAATTCCGTCCATCAAACTATTGGCTTTTTTAATTATAAAAACACCTAATAACACGTTTAAATTACTATGAGTTATTAAATAAAATCGTATTTAATAGGAAAAATTAAAATACTGCAAAAATATACTTCCTAATGCTACTTATGATCTTAGGAAGAGGATCCCAACTTTTTGTTATTTTACCTAACACATTTGCTTCGCATGAGGTTTTCGCGTTGAACGACTGATTCAAAAGGAGGTCATGCACTCCAAATTAAAAGGACGATTGACTAAGGTCAAATATTTTACACCCAGAATATCATAGATTATTTCTGGTTATTTTATTTTCCAAAATATTCAACGATTTCCTTATTTTATAGCTTACAAAAAAATAGACCGTAATTATGTACTAGGCCGGAATATGGTACATTTACCTTAATTGCAAAAGTGCGTTAAAATTGTTTTGTTTGTTATCTCGGAATGAAGAAATTTTTACTGTCAATAAAACCATTCGACAAGTCTTGAGACGGTGAAAACCATAGAAATGCAGAATCATCTGCAGAAACAACCGCGAAAAGACCCCGTTCTGATGCATTAAGTTATGAAAATCCGATCAATCAAAATATACTACGTCATATCCCCCCCATCGCTGAAAGCTACCTACGCCACTGGGTAGAGATGAAGTTCAACAGTGGCCGAATACTGATGAATGCGAAAATTTGTCGTTACAAGATGAATTGGACATGCTGCCTCAAAAAGAAGAATCGTCACTACAATTCAAGCGGCTCAAGTCGGATTTTACAAGTTTCAAAAATACTGGTCAACACACAGAAAATCTGCAAAAATTATGAAATACAATTCTTTGTATCAAACCAACATCGACCGATGTTGAGCGTGTGTTTTAGGTATGCACTAAGTTTTGAACCAAAAGACAAATCACTTGAAATACTATTATTCATTAATTGTAAAATTAGAGAAAACTCGAAAAACAGTAAAAACGGCTGTTATCAGCAATTTTTTATATGAAAATTGAAAACAGTAACAGCTATTTTTTGAAAACCACTGATTTTAAAAAAACCCTACTTGGAACCGGACCTCAACGAAGTCGATATCTTTTTTGGTTCGCACGAAATCGTGCAGGTACAAAAATCACTTACGTCGTCTAAACAAAGAAACCGCTCAACCGAATTTTATGAAAATCTTTTCAGATAGTAATTTCGGTAATACGCTGCGATCGACACCTCAACGAAGTCGATATCATTGTTTGTTCGCGCGAAATCGTGCTGGTACAAAAATCACTCAAGTCGTTTAAAAAAAACGGCCCGACCGAATTTTATGAAAATCTTTTCAGATCATATTTCCTTTAATACGCTTCGAACGGCATCTCAAGGAAGTCGATATCTTTTTTGGTTCGCGCGAAATCGTGCAGGAAAAAATGACAGACGCACACACACACACACATATTTCTTCTCAAATTTTTGCTTAAAATGCTATTGGGACCTTGAAACATGAAGATACGTTGAAAATTTCTATTTCGATTTTCGGACCGATTACAATAACTTCCCTATAAACTGGGAAGTTAACAAATTCTGGGTTTGCTTTACCTAGATTCAGCTGTTTTGAGATACTTATGCTTAACCAAAGAACTATTAAGCTATTAATCCACTGATAAAACTGGTAAAATTTCGAAGAAAAGGTTTATTTTATTGTTATCATATCGGTTGCTTGAGCTCTAGCACAATGGCTCATGCCATTATCAATACAAAGTATTTCTTTCAATAATGGTTAATTATCTACTTTCTAGTAAGCGTTAACATTATGACACAAAAAAACTATAAAACCAATCGCTGAAGATTTTGAAAATCACCCAGACATTTTTAGAAGTTATCATCTAGTGTTGAGTGTCTTCTAAAACAATATCGACTCTTTAATTTGCTACGTTATTTTTAATTTATGTAATTCCAAATCAATTTCCGATCAATTTCCAAAATAATGAAAATTTACTTTTAGATTATAGATACTAACTAAAACCAGGCAGAGCACACTAGGCAGGTACGTTTTCGAATACTTAACAGAGATCTCCAGGCTGAAAATTAGTGCTGCACACGAGACGAGACTTGTCTCGAAATCGTCTCGTCTCGAAAATCGAGACGAGACCTCCAGATTAAAAATCGATACGAGACCGAGACTACCATTCGAGATCTCGCGAGACATCTCGAGGTCTCGAAATCAAATCGTTATTTTGAAACCTTATCGACACCAACTATTTCAGTACCTTCACGCTGCGCTCTTTGACGAGCACAACATTCGGCACCAATACATGACTTGAGCAGGCTGCGGAGACAAGGCAAAGTGTACGCATTCCATAACCATTTAAATGCAGAGTCCATTCCAAAACAGAAGAGGTATTTTACTGTCATTTCATTTCATTTCAACGCATTTAAAATGAAATGCGTTGAAATGAAATGAAATGAAATGAAATGACTGTAAAATACCTCTTCTCTTTTGAATCGGACTCTACGTAAATGTATCTCTACATTGATGCCCTCTACCCCCGCCCTGGTGCCACTGCAAAGGGCAGATTTTCGTGTCTACGTCTGGGAAGTGACTAGCATGGAAATATAAGGAAAATTTGTATACAATTAAATACAGAAGACTGCGCAATTTGTATTATTGACAGTGAAATGCGAGATTTTTCGAGACGAGATCGAGACGAGACCTGCAAATACCCATTTTTTCGAGACCGAGACGAGACTGGGCCAAATCTCGTCTCGTCTCGTCTCGTGTACAGCACTACTGGAAATCAGATCACTAATAAGCTTCCTAAATTCCACAGGATGGCTTTAGGCATCCGTCACACCTCACCAAACAACCACTGAACACGAGGCACACAAGTTGTGGCAACAAAACGGCGCGCCAAATCGGTAATTGGGCCTGCGGTTGCACTGGAGTGCAACCCTACCTACCTTTAATCCGGTGGCATTTTCCAAATGGTTCCATTATTTTTTATTTAATATTTTGTTCCGTTTTAGCTGTGAAAGTTAACCAGAAAAAAATGCTTTCGAACATATGGAGTAAACGCAATTATTGTTATTACTATTATTAACCTTCGTCGCCCCCGTGTATTCCCGGGCTTAAACACAGTTTCTTTATCGGGCTCTGTTTTGAGCTATTATTTCGGTTTCAGTCCATATTTTGGAGATTCCTTTCATTTCTGTTCTTCTGGGGGGTCTTTAGGCTCATCTGCTCCCTTCCGGATTCCATTTGAGAGCTCTATTTCTTAAATTACTATTCTGTTTTCGCTGGATACCACCGCGGTAATTGAATTGAGTCATATCTTGTGGCGTATTATCTCTTATTATTAAAGGGTATCTCCTGTATATTTTGTAGTGTGAATGTTACATTTGTAAGTTTTCGCTGTATTATTGATATAAACTCATTTTTTGTTCTTCCTTCGTCCGCTTTCTTATAGTATATCGTCTTCTACATACATGCAATAGCCCTATTTCCCTTGTGAGATCAATTATCTGCTCCTGTTACGTTTTCCTCCAATAACCAAGTTGTAGTTCTCACAACTGCAGGGGGAATGATAATTACATCCAAAAAATGTTAATTACATCCAATAAATTCGTTCCATAGACAAGGTACGCGATTGCCCACCCTAAAATTTCTTCGCAATGTGTTACATCTTCCCAGTGAAGTATTTTAAGATTTGGCGCGACGGGCCTATACGATTTGCCACCCCATAAATTAACGAAAAAAAGCAGAAATATTTTAATAATGAAAAAAGGGCATACATAGGGAATAAACACCATTAATTAAATATTTACATTTTTGTGCGATGCGCAAATTGGTTAACAAATTCGTCAATAACACTATTGTTCAAACGTTCTTCGCTTATCCGGAAACATAGATCATTTTTTATTCTTTTGAATACGAAAAACGAACGCTCCGAACTGCAAATTGTCACTGCAGTGCAGAGGAACATTCGTATACGTAATGCTATTTCTGTGTATGTAAGTGCTTCTGCTTAAAAATAGCTTAAGGTGCAATGTAACTTTGTTGGCTCTCATGTGAAATCAAGAATTAATTTAAAAGAACACATTCTTCTTGTAGATCGACCAACAATTGATCTCATATTGGGAACAAGGTATTAACTCTGAAATGGTGACGTCCTTTTAACAATACTTCACCCTCACGATACTCATCGTGTCGTTTCTTCCTCTTAATAATTCTCTTGTGATCGGTTCTGTAGCTTTCCTTATCAGCCTCTTCAAACGCATCAAAAGATTCCTGTTTGTTTTCTATGAAAGTGGTAAATGATTCGTAGAGCCTGGAAATTACCCCTGTGTCTTTGTCGACACCATGAAGAATTAGCCGTTTCTAGAGAATTTAATTGAGCCAATAGTCCTGTCCCTTAATTTTTAACCAAAGCTCTTTAGCCTGAACCAGATATGACGTGCCGGACCGTAACCGTACGTACCGTAACGTACGAACATGAGTGTTTATATGGCACCGACCTAAATTGACTTAATGAACTTGCCGGATGTTCGTTAAATTCTCGAATGGTACGTACCGTACGTACGGGCGCCGTAAGAATGGCACAAAACCTTAGCATTCGTTAGCTATTGAGAAAATCTGTTCACATTTCAACAATTTTTTAATAAATTTGGAGCAGTAAATGACATAAAACAGATAAAGGAGATATTGAAGGCCTTCTAAATTGTTTAACCAAGAAACTATGACATATGGAGTATAAAAATTCAAAGTTTTTTTTATTTATTCTTGTGTGAATAAAAAATTGTGCTGAGCCCAATTTCTTTATTTTTAAAAATGTAACACGGTAATATCCGTGGCTGTTCCTCATTTTGTTGATTTCGCAATTCTTTTTCTTTTTTTTGCCGAGCACTTCTAAGTTTTTTATACTCTCATTTGCATTTGCACTTTTCACTGCGGTGTCACTGGTCACTTTGCACTTTCATTTAGGGCTATCTGTCAAAGTGCCGTAACTGAGCTCAAATTCGTTCAGTTTTCTTACGGTCCGGCACGTCATATCTGGTTCAGGCTTTTGCTGGGCAGAGTCACGTTTTATAGTTCCAAGAGCCTCTTTTTTTCGTTCTAATCTTTGGCTGGCACACGCATCGTTTCTAGCTGACCATTGCGTCAAGTTTAACGAATCTACGGCGCAAGCACTCATGTTGCATTCTGACACTTTTCTTTGATCCTAGCCTGTAGGGCATTATCGTGCCAGGCATATTGCTGGCGTTGTCATAAGATTGACCTCTGCAATAAATTGTTAATGTCGATATTTAGAATTTTGAAAGTGTTCATAACGTCTAGCCAAGTGCTTTGTAACCACTTTTTGGCAGAACGCAGAGGAATCGTTCAACTTCAATTATTTTGAACAAACCTCACAAGTAACGAAATTTGATCTACATTTGTTATATCATATCAGGGGTTGAATCTACTAGGCCAGGCGGTGAAGTTTATTTTCTCTTCAAAATTTAAAAAAAATCCTCACACTAATCTACAAACTTGACGCTTTTCGGGAGGTTAAAGTACACTATTCAATGAACAAATTAAAAAAATGAGTGTCAGGATTATTTTTGAACTAAATATCTCAATATTAACTGGCCTATACACTGACAGAAAAGTATTTAGCCTTTTGAATTTATTTCATTACTAGCTGGAACCCGGTGCCCCTCACTACACCTATCATTGCGAAATAAGAGAAGTTGTAAAAAATATTTGGAAAACGAAGATTTCCCTTCCATGTAAGCGCCAAGTGACTCAGCTGAAGTCATTAAAAGCGTGAAGCCATTGAACAGCATATCCAAGGTGCTTCTTTTTGAAATTTTAAAGCATGAAAATATTGTCACCATTTATCCCGTTGGACCGGACCAATCAAAACATTCGGGTGCTATTTATAGTTATTGAATGCTTCCATATTAAAATCGGACTGTTCTTAAAGCTTGAATTACGTCGGCCCACGGACATTAAATAATAACAAACGTAAATAAAAACCGTTGGTGGGATGCACTCTATAAATCCGCCCTAAAGCATCGTCGAGAAAAGATTCGGATGCCCTTCAAATGGTGTTTCTTGTTTGCGACGTTGGAATGTTTTTGAAATTTGATTCCAAGTGTATTTCACGTGGCATTTCAGAGTAAACCAAAGTTCTTGCAAATTCATCAGCTTCGCACATCGCGAAGAAACTTGTCAATGTGGAGGATGGTGGTCGTTCAGCCCTTCCCTTTCGTATATGTATTTGATTGGTTTAACGTATGTAGATTTGACGGAATTGCAAAATTCAACATTTATGTGAACATTGAACGTCTTGGACAATAATGGCGAAAAGCGTACGACCCATCGATTGACAACTTCAAATTCCCGCCCATTAAACTTCCAAGTTATCTATTTGCCCTATTTGCCGTTGACCTCAGTCGATCGACGACGATAAAACGGGTAGCTGTCATTCTCGATTACAGTTTTAGAAATCAATGCTCTTGGATACCGCTTTGAACATTTTCCCTCTATCATGCATGGTGAGTTGGGGTTTAATGCTCCATAAGGCCCATGAATCATGTTTTTTGTTATCACTTCAAACAATCATGGATCAGTAGCTTCATCAGTATTTCAGCGATTTCATCTGGTCTTATTTTATCAACCAACCAGATTAGAATGTGGGCATGTGGCAATCCACGTTTCTGCCACTCAGCTGTGTACATCCAGCAAATACAAAATTTTTACACATGATTTTTATAATTAAATTATGCAAGATTTTTTACAATCAAATCAAGGAGTGATTTTAATTTTCGTTTGAAAACTCGTGCTGTTATGTCGTGACGATCCATTGGCGATTGATCCGGGAATAATAGATTGAATCTCCTCTAATTGTGGATTGCAAGTAAAAGTCTTAAACAAATCTGGGCGACCATATTGACGGACATATGCTTTCCTACACACACACACAATGTGTGTAAGTGTGTGCGTGCATGTACGTTTATCGCGATTTGTATCGAATTTTTTTGATCCACCTATCTAAGATTGTAAAAATGACGGTTCGGCTGCACCAACTTCCAGATTTTTTTGATCTTTCTCACGTTTCGTTTAATGCGTTTACAATTCGACACCACTATCGCTGCTGCATTCCTTTTTTCAGAACGATTTCACTTTTTTTTTATTTCATTTATAACAATAAACCAATTTCAAATACAAATCATATCAATATAATGCGAAAATAAAATAAAATAAATGAAAATAAAAGATTTTCCAATAGGGATATCGCCAATTTTTTTTCAAGTACCATTTCAAAAATACCAACACACATAATCTTGAAAACTATAAGTATATAAACCTTGGTGTTGAGATCTCCTAACACAAACAACTCTCAATCAGTCATTTCATACTGCCAAATTTTCAAACATCGATTACACACAAAACAATGATTCATTTTTATATATTATAGATTTTTTCAGCAAAAAATGATTTTTTTACAAACTGTAAATCCTGCGTTGTCATTCCAAAAACAACTGGATATATTTTATTCCCTGACACAATTTTTCTTTTCAAGGACCTTCTATAATTTTTTTATTTATAAAAATATTAATTTATAAAGGTGTTTTTAATAGTTCAGTGTTGCCGTAACAAAGCAAAACAAGGCACATTTAAATTAAAATACATATCGCTGGTTTGCGAGAATAACGACGCAATTCAAAATTTTGAAAAATTAAACTAAATATGCCAATTGACCAACAATCTTTGATAATTTATAGTAAACAGACACGCAACGCCTATTTCGCGTCAACTATCGTTAGAAAGATATATCGTCATTATTCATTTGAGACAAAACATTCTCGAGTAATTTATAAAAAAATTTAAAAACGTCATTCACTAAAATCAATCATTTTTAGTTGCGTCACTATTCTCACAAACCAGCGATATGTAGTAGTACAACAGTCCTTATTGTAACTATAATTAATTTGGAATGACGCCACACAGCTAATTGTATTCTACCTGTCATGCCCTTTCACTTGATATCCATGTCGGTGGGTCGGGGAGCACAATTGCATCAATCGGCCGCCATCTTGACTTTTTTACAAAATGGTCCGATTGCTTTGTCACGCGAACTATGCATATCTGCAAAATTTGAAGTTGATCGGTTATATAAAAGTGGGTCAAAATCAAGTTGCAATATTAGCATGTTGGTGACGCGAATCCATAGGTTTTCCCCCTACGAAAATTCGCTCAACGCGCCTGAAGAATTTTTTACTTCAAAAATTACTTTATACAATATTTAATAAACGTTTCAATTAAAAAATGCTTACGAGTGCCATTTTTTACCAAAATGTAAGTACGAAGCTTCAAAACGGGTGCTTTCAGAAATCTGCGTAGGGAGCACATATTTTAGTTACGCCACTGAAACCACCAGTGCTTAATTTCATTATTGTTATCCAATCTAGGTATTGGTTGTAATTGCATACCTGTCTCTAGAATGTACGTTTTTGCACTGTTTTTGTTACAACCAAAAAAAGGCTTCTTCCAAATTAATCAAGTTGCTAACTATCAGTTTGGTATTTTTATTTTACGCGACAACGCAGTAATTTCACTTGGCCGGCCGTTAAACGCATACATAAGAAGAATATATTTATATCTGAGCAGAAGTCAGCTTAAATACTTGCATAATTCTTTTCTGCATATAATTATTCCAGAAAACACTCGCTCACTCACGATATCAAGCCAACTTCTGAAAACAAAAGCGTAATTTCGTGTGAAGAATTAGAAATAACAAATGATGAAAATACATCCGTTTTTTCTATCTAATTTCACGAACATTAACAACTTAAAGAGTTTTCTGTTAATGATGCAATAATCTATCAGTTACAAGCACTAAGCGACAGACTGTTCAGTAATATCAAGCAACACATAAACTAATCAACAATAATAAACTAATTAAGAAAATTTCGTTCTTGACGATCTGTTGTCAGAAACAATAAGACGCCTAGAATGACCGTTGTTATAAAATAAAGAAGTTGTTGGTTCTTTCCCCACAAAAGTATCATTAAGAAGCAAGAAATTTTCTCAACAAAAATTCTGATATCAAAATGAAAAGAAGCTACGTCCAAGTACTACAACATTAATCCTAAGTGAAAATCAATCATTTTGAAGTGACAGTTGACGAAGTGTGTTTAAAATTTCGATGTTAGAAGAAAGTAAATATTTGTAAAATACAAAAAAGCAAATTAAGTCCAGTTTATCGCTTTCAATATCAATTTTGATTGATCTAGTGTACATTAATACTAACTGGGATGACTTTAATGAAATCATCATCATTCAGGTGTAATTTAAAGAGAAAATTTTCCTTTTTAGAATTACTTTTATTGCTGGTTTAGCAAGGTATAGTCACATTGAGAGAATAGATTTTCAGTTTTTTCCGTCTTCATTAGCTTACCACGATTACGATACTTACGGATAACGTAACGTTATCATGAATTTTGCTTGACGAAAACCTTTATCTTGGGTAAACATGAAATGATTAAAAAACGAAATGGTGTGATTGGGCAGCATGCCAAGGGAAAAAACAAATTACTTACCTCACACATAGGCTTTTTCCATAAAAAGTAAAGTTTTTTGTTGTTTTTTTTCGTCTTTAAAAAAAGCGTATACCAGGGCACTGCCCATCCGGCGATAATTCAATTTCATCTAGGAAACTACTGCCGCTAAAAACACACGTATTATATCTGAAATCGTAGATCCATGAGGAGTAGAGCATCATGAGGTCTCGACAAACTCGAGAATCTCGTCTTGGTATCGACTCGAGAATCGAGACGAGAGTAAAGTTCGGTCTCGACAAACATGTTCTCGTCGAGACGAGATTATTCGCTCGAGATCTCTTCGGTAAAATAATAGCAAATAGCCCAGCGGAAAATGTAATGGCTAGTTAAACGAGGTGGTAATTAGCTGGACCCATTACCTTTGTGATGAAATAATAGGTTACTTTTACATAGGGATGTCCTAGGGCGGTAAGTACATAACCTAAATTTCCAGTCGAATTTTTCGATTACTATGTATAGGTGGTTATAGTCCAAGAACCAGCGCCAAAAAAACTGTTTGAATTTACTAAGCCTAGTTTTTTTATAGGTGATTACCATGGTTGTGTACGCAAACATACTTCGGTCAGTCAGGCGAAACTGAGAACATGTGGCTTCGGTCAGCTATCAAAGATGTCGTACCTGAAGAGGTAATAAAATTAATTTATTAAGGCTGAAAATTATTATACAACTTGTATACTTTATATAAATAAAAGTTGTGATGGTCAGTCAGCTAAATATGGGGACAGAGCTGGTCAGTCGGCCGCAATATATGTGCAAAAAAAATGTGCAAGGCTAAGTATCACAAGCATTAGTTTAGCATTAGTTTTTCTAAAACTAATAAACTCGTTGGAATGAAACCCGTTCTAAATAAAGTTACCTGTTCTGGATACCGCACAACGAGAGCTACCCAACAAGACATCACTTGTCAAAAGCCGAGCACTCTCGTGCAAAATCGTACGAAAATTACGTTACCGTTTACAAACATCAGCAATTTTTCAAACCTTAGATCAGTACTTTTTGGACAGGGAATTGTTTTGCACCATCGACCAGGCGCGAAGTACGAAGGAAATGTTCGTTTGCTTACGTTTAGCACGATTTACCACTTCATAATATTCAACATTAATCATCCCATCATCATCCCAACTAGTTTTTTTAGACTTGTTTCAAAGCAGCACGAAGTGCAAAGCAGGAGGGAAAGTGAGTCAGCGATACCATCTATCGATGTATTAGTCATTAATGTTTTCGTTTCACTACCAGGGGCCGGATTCCGCAATGAAATTTCCTTTGTTTCGTTGTGCGCACAGTCGTGCTCACGCTTGCGGAATCCGGCCCCTGGACTATATGTAAGTACATCATTGTACACTTTGCAATGACTGGACGGATTCATTTTAAAAAAAACCACACGCAACTTCATCCAAAATATGGCTTAATTTTAAAATTAATCTATATTAAATCCAATTTAATAATAAATCGTTCACAGGCCAGCAAAATTTTCGTACGTGCTATCTGTTAAAAGTCACGTTTTGAAGCGAAGCTTTTTTCCGGACGTTGTTTTATGGGGAGTAAACCTGGAAAATCGTCACCGCTAACTTTTAAAAATCATCACCGTTAACTTTAACAAAGCACTCCGATTTTTACGAGTGACAACTTATGAATTAGTGTACTGAGTGTAAAGTGTACTGTGTACTATATACTGTGTACTACTAATACTATGTACTATGAACTGTGTACTATGTACTATGTCCTATGTACTATTTACTATGAGCTCTTTACTACGTATTAAGTATTATGTATATATGTCGCAACTAAAAATGCATTACGAGTTGAGTTGAGTTGAGTAGTGTGGAGTTGAGTTGACTTAAGTGCCCTCAAAGCTGGTGCGATTGATCTAAGGATCCAAAAAAAATAACAGAAGAGTTCGAAGTACGAAAAGCTCGACGCTGATTCAAACGTCTGATGAGCAAACACGAAAATAAGAAGCTCAGTCAAGAGCATGTACAGATCGACTTAGATTAGAGATGCATTCAACTCAAGAATCATCCGTACTCCAATCACAAAGGTTAATGTCATAATCATATCAAAATTGTTCCCCGGAAAATTCTTTAATTGTATAATCTACAATTACAGAGAAAATCCGTTTCTAACTGTCGCATTAATCCAAGCGGTCAGCACTCCTAGTACGCATGGCAATGAACAAAGCACAAATTTGGATAAACAACGACAAAGGTATACAATATGTTATTTAACAAAAATTAGCTCCAAAATTGAAGGGAGTAAAATGAACCATAAACATGATATTGTGTTTCAGTAAATTTCATGAATCACAAGAAGCAGGAACATCCGCTGGATTTGGACAAATTAGAAATCGGACGAATACTACTACGAATAAACATACCGCTCGAGTGCAGTTTAATAAACAATTTGTACAAAATCCTTCAGACCGACTTAGATTAGAGATGTATTCAATTCAAGAATCAACAGTACTCTAATCACAAATATAGAGGGGTTGGGCGTTTGGGTAACTACCGGAGCCCGTAAAAACACACCAGTTAAGAAATATATAACATATATACAAAATAAAAATTGTGTTGAATATTTGGAAACCTCTAAAATATTAGCAGCCATATATTCTTTACATACTTTACATGCGTAAAAGCTTCGCTTCTTTCAGGAGTCCCGCGACACCTCTACTATTTTTTTTAAGTTGTTAATAACTTTTGTTTAACGCAACTAAGATATTTGTTATTAGCCAAAAATATTGCGTCTTGAAATATTGGACACTTTACTTGAAATTTCACCTTTTGTAAAAAAGGCGTTCTTCTAAAAACGCTCCTCTTCGTCTGCCGATTCTTCTAGAGTGCCGTTCTAGAGCTTAAAATTTTCTTCAAAACTTGTACTATCACGTAAAAGTAACAAAAAGTCTATTTAAAGGTTTTCCATTGCTTAAAATGACCCCCAAAACATATTAATAAACAGACGTTCGACTGTAAAAACTAACTTTTTGAGTCTGTTTTTTCACTATCATAATTTAATACCTACAACTTTATAATTTGATTTTTTTCCATCCGAGCTCAAGTTTTTTCGTTATTCACAAAAAAGCGTTTTTTTTCACTTTCCGGGATTTTTTAGGTTAGGTTCGCCATTCCAAATTCAAAAAAAACGCTACCTTTTTTAGAATTTTTTTCCTATATAACCATATTTTTTGTCTCCTGATGGCAATTATTAGATGGATTTGTGTAGATTGATTGGACTAGTACTGGGACCTTGGTCGTGTAGACCGCAAGAATTTGTAACAAACGTCGACTTCGTATAGCCCTACTAATACAAAGGTAGTGTGACGCCCAAGTTCAAACCCACTCCATAATTAATTTTTCTCGTTTCAAAATCTCACAAGAAAGTATTATCTAATTAGCAAAGCTTCTCTTTGACAATAGAAAACAGCTAAAGCAGGTGAATAGGAGTGGTCGAGAGTAGCTATTGAACTGCCATAAAAACAGACGTACAATTAATGCAAAATCCGCAAGAACAAATCGATGATACATGATGGCCACGGAAATGGAAATCACTTTGAATGTTGACTTACCCCCGGTTAACAATCAGGCCGACACTGGCAAATTTCCAAATACATTTTGTTGGCGTGGAATTGGATTTAATTTTCACAACCGTGTACAAACATTTTTTCTTACATTTCCTGTAGGGGCAGTTCTACAAATGAAAGAAGTTTGGTGGACTCGCGTCGTAAATTCATCATTTTTCAAGTTATGTCCTTAAAATCAAATTCAAATAAACGTTTACATCGGTTTCTAATTGGGCATTCAAAATCAGTTATCTCAAACAAATATTTATAGCTCAAAACTACCTTCAAACAGTCAAAATTATCAATTCCCTGTGGTGCGTCATTGCAACATTTAAGTCCAAATACTGACGAATTTTAAAAAAGTTATACGATAGCAGTTCGGCAAGCATCAAATAAAAGGTAAAAGGCAATTCGTTTAAACTTGGAAGAGGAGTTAGCCAGGCAGACCGTCTTTCACCAGCGCTATTTTTTCCGGTGTTAAAGGAGATATCAAGATGTTTGATTGAAAAGCTTTTGATATAAATATTTTAATAATCTTCGTTTCACGGATGACATATGCGTTATGGGAAGCTACTTTGAAGAAATAAAAATTATGTAAAACGAACTATGGGAGAAACCTAAAAAAGTAGGTTTGAACATAAACAAAAAAAAACTAAAATACTAACTAATTCTGGAGGAATAGATTTATATCTAGAAAATGAAAAGTTGGAGTAAACCGAGGATTTAATCTATCAAGGTCAACTAACATCCTTTAAAAAAGCCAATAAAGGAAGCCGATAGAAGAATAACCATTGGGTGGAAACAAATATGGAGCATAGAACATGTATTTAACTCAAATATAAATTTAGCAAAAAAAAATATTTATTTGATGGAGCAGTGCTGCCTGTCCTAAGTTATGGGTTGTGAAGGAACAGGTAATCCGCCATTTTGAATTTGGAATGACGCCACACAAATAATTGTATTCTACCTGTCATGCCCTTCCATTTGATACCCATGTCGGCGGGGAACACAATTGCAAAAAATGGGCGCCATTTTGATTTTGACGTGAATACGTCTGTAAGTTTACTACCATGACAGAAAACCGATGATAACGAAATTATGGCATACAGTTTTGAGTTGCAGCTCAAAAACTATTGTTTATATCGAAAAAAAAAATATACCATGACGTTGATGAAGAATCAAAGAATTTTATTGTTTACTTTCAAAATGAAATTTAAAATTGTCGCCGAAATATGACCGAAATTCAAAAGAGCCGCCCAAATATGGTTGAATTTGCCAATTGTGCCAATTTGCCAAATCCAAAATGGCCGCGCCAATATGGCAGACGAATTTTGTCAATTGTGTTCCGGTTCCAATGAAAGTGCCTGGAGGTCTCCCATGATGGCGCTCGAAGTCCGTTTTTCGAAATTCAAAATGGCCGCGCAAATATGGTCGAAATCTGTATCTAGGGGTTTTTAGGTTTTTAACGTAGCAAATAACGAATTTATGATCAAAACTTTTAGATTCAATATGGCGGGGCCAATAAGGCTGACGAATATTGCCAATTGTGTTCCGACTCCAATGAAAGTGGTTATCTAGGGGTTTTTAAGGTCGCAAATAACGAATTTATGATCAAATCTTGTAAATTCAAAATGGCCACACCAATATTGCCGACAAGTTTGTCAATTGTATTCCGATTCCAATGAAAATCGTTATATGGGGGTTTTTAAGGTAGCAAATAACGAATCTATTATCACAACTTTTGCAGGGCCAATATGGCGGACGAATTTTGGCAAATTAGTGTCATTTTCCGGTCAGCTGTAAGTAGGTTGTTCAAGAGTTGGAAAATCTGAAAATCTTCTCATCCTAGCCCCAAATGGAAGCACATTGAACATAGTGTATCCCGAAGCTCTCTAAGTAATCGGTTCAGAATTGATCAACATGGTTTTTTCAATTTGCTTTTTATTGTTTATTTCCTACCTTTTTGATACCAATAAAAAAATAAAACGATCTCTTTCAGAACATTGTAGACGTATTCACGTCATTTGTCCGTATCCGTAATACAGACACCCGCTTTTTTTACGAAATGGTCGGATCGCAGGCGAACAATGTGTAGGGGAGAGGAGGGCATAGGAGTTGACTCTCATTGCAAAATATATTCTGCATTAGCAAAAATGCAGAGAAACGTGCCAAAAAGGTATATTTGAGCCTAATATAGTTTAGAAAGGTTTATGAAATTGATCTCCCAGCCCTTACAGAATATATTTTTGTCAAAAAAACTCAATTTCGACTGCAAATTGTAAAAAATTGAAAATATATATGAAAATTCCGACTCGACAGATCGATAGAGAATTGCACAACGAACATTTTTAAAAAAAAGCGAAGTTGATTCGATGAAAATTGGCGGCTCCACCGGTTTTGAACGGTCCTTTTTTTCTGACCCCACTGTGCATCGTGGGAAACTACCCTTTCATGCAAAGAAAAAAAGAAGCAAAAAAGTTATTGCTTTACAAAGTTATGCGTGAACAGGACCGAAAAAAATACCTACGCGTCGAATTGATAACCTTACTAATACTAATGGGGCCCAACCACGGGCCAACTAGTTGCGCAAACTGAGTTGTGTTGTCACTGAATCGAAGCGTTTGTGGGGCAGTTGGCAAACTTATATGACAGTTGGGGTTTCAGTTGAGATAAATCAAAATCTTTTAATTTTATGGGGGCGGGGCCAAGAGTTTGGGCAACTAGTCGCACCGTGTGTATTGCAGTTTGGCAAACTGTTTGAATGAATTAAGCCTAAATAGTAGTACATATTTAATTTATAAGTTTATTATTTTCATTATTTTGCGTTACTTCTAATTTCAATTATGAAAGTTCAAATAATATTAAATTAGT
Source organism: Thereva nobilitata (assembly GCA_963855945.1). Lineage (NCBI taxonomy): Eukaryota > Metazoa > Arthropoda > Insecta > Diptera > Therevidae > Thereva > Thereva nobilitata. Next base: position 87,127,857 of record OY979696.1, read on the forward strand.
TTCAGAAATTATATTTTTAGAATTTAGTTTATATATCACATAAATATTTATATTAATAATTAATAATACCTGTAAATCATGCTCATCTTATAAAACATAATCGCGGGTTTCCTAAAAATTTCACTTCACTGTCAAATTGCCTGGCAAATATCAAAGTGACAGTCGAAGTATCTGTTCAGTTGAAGTGTTTGTGGAAAACCACCAACTCAGTTTCGGCAACCAGTTGGCCGTTGATGGGCCCCATAACGAAGACACATTAAACTATATCGATTTCGCCATTTAGGCATAATGTTATCAGAAAGAAGTTTATAATTATTACATATATTATTGTTTGATGCAAAGGCGTTTTTACCACATCTTGTTCTATTTTTCTTCATACAGCGCAGTCTGAATGCAAAGGAAATAATTAGAGACCTGGAAACGCGATCAAAATAATTAACCTGAAAGGTAGAAAGTTGAGGGAGATTAATTTTTTACATGTGTTCTATGTATCTCTATGGAGTAATTACCAGCCCCAAGGAATCGCACTGTGCGCTTTTTCGTTATTGGCTCTACATCTTATTAATGAATTGCTTTTAATCTAATCTTGGAGTTTTTAAAATATCAATTTACTTCATTATTTCTTAACTGTAGGTTCCATAATTACCAAAGAGTCAAGATAAATTGTAATCGCCAATAATCAATTCAAGTGCACATTTTATACCTAAGAAGATTTATTTGTGAAAATATTATGTAGGAAATATACTGGTACAATTTTAAGTAGCTGGTAATATTCTGTACCAAGAATCAATAATCCCAATTAGTAGATAATTTGATGCTTGAAATGCTTGAAGGGCAGAAAACAACAGGAGTAGGTTCAGTGAACAGTAAAGCAAAATAGATAATGCGGAACAAATGAACTTTCTTCCTCTTGTATTTTTAAATCCCCCTCGGTCCTGCCTTTCCAAACATCCTGTCACATGCTCTTGACCTAAAATTAGTAAAAGTCGAAAAGCTTCTAGGAAATCCGTTAATAGAAAAAAAAGGTTCACATAACAAAATTCGCGAATGTTGCTAGGTTTGAAGTTGTAATAAAAACATAATACGGAAGAGTGACCATATCGCTGTGGATACGTTTTTGATTTGGGTACACAATTGACATTGTCGCCAGTAATTTCCGGAAAATCCTTTAACGATAAATAAACCCCAGGGACAAGCTTTCCATCGTGTAGGATTTGTGCTTCTATAACTAGTTTCCCTGTTCAGGGACGAGATGTAACGTTTTATTAAAATAGGATGCGCTGAGTTTATTGGATGAGCTGAAACTAAGTCAACGTGTAATTTTTTTAAAAGATTATTTTTTAATTTAAGAATTTCGTTATTTAAGAATTTAGAAGAAGTTAACATTTTCATCTCGTCTGTGACATTAATTATTGGGTACATAGAATGACATTAATTATTAGGTACACGGAAGTCAAAATAGCATCCAGCTAGGACGCTACGAATTGAAATAAACTTTTGCTTGTTTATCTAAAATCCATTCGCGAGTTTTGGGATAAAGTCAGAAGCTGCGGCATTTGATTTTATAGAGCAACGGTGGGCAATCTCCAGCCCGCGGGTCATCTACGGCCCGCGAAAAGTTTCTACCCGGCCCGCGAGATGTTTAAAAGAAATTATAAAAAAATATTTTTCGAGGTCGCAGGGAAGTTCGTTTTTTCCTCATTTTGCCTCAGAAAATTGTTCAGACTCACCCATCCATCACACTAACACACTTATAACATCGTTCTCGGCGGTCTGAGAAAACTATGAGAAACTCCCCGTTTCATTCGCGTTTATTGTACAACAATCGTTACACGAAAAAGAGACAGAAAAATGAATATTTAGAGGTTTATACTATATTTTATACACAAACCTTTTTGAGTTGATGACTGAGTGATGGATAGTGTGATTTACACCATTAAAGCATCCTTCTCTTCAAATGAAGACTAAAGAGTGATTTCTAAGCTTGGTTTTACCACATAAAAAAAATAAAAAAATTGTGTTGGGTATGACACGATTATAAAATGAGTTGGTAAGAGGTGCCTCTTTTTTCTTTTGAGCCAATACAATGTCATACATACTTCAAATTATGCGAGGGGTCATTGTAATCCCAAAATGACAAAAACCAGCAAATTAAAGAAAGAAGCTTATATGCATTAAACTGCCTCAGAATAAGTAAGAAACCTATGCCTCCACAATGAATATTTATATTTTACAATCTCACCTCACCTAATTTCCAGTTGGAACTTTTGCTGCTGCAAAAATATAAGAAATGTCTCTCGTATTTACAGCCTCACCTGAACCTCACCATGCCTCATTTTAAGTTGAATTTTATTGCCCTAAGAAAGAAGAAACTCTTGTCTCTCCACTACGTAATTACAATTACACCTCGCCTCATTTATCTCGATACACACTCATTATAAAATTGAGGGCTCAGTAAAACTTACCATCGTGTAAGGGACAAATGTACTGCATTGTGTAAGTCCGGCTCAACTCTAAAAAAATTACAGGTCACAAGAAGGTGCCACCAATTGATTGACTACTACGGCCCGCGGAAAAAACGTAACATTTATTCTGGCCCATGTTAAAAAAAGGTTGCCCACCCTTGGGGGCCATCCATAAATTACGTCACACGTTAAGGGCGAGGGAGGGGATCGACGAAGTGTGACATTGTGTGACAAGGGGTGGGAGGGGTACTAAATTTCGTGACGTCACATTTCAAAATCTAATACATATGTTAACAACCCAAACGAGAAAGAAGTGTTTGCTACGCCAGTTATAAATAACTTAAAGGAGAGGGTTCAAAGTTCATATAGTCAAGATGATTAAATTTGTATCTTTCATTAATATCTATAATTAATCGTTTTTTGTTTTGTTAACTTTTTCAAATGTTTGATTTGATGTTGTTTTTATTAAAAAATAATTTAAATGGAAATAAAGCTAATTTCGGAACTGCTCTTTTAATTTAATAATTGCTAGATGTAAAATTGCAAAACATGTGACGTCACACTAGGGAGGGGGGAGTCTCACAAATGTGACCATCTGTGACAAGGACGGGGGAGGGGTCAAAAAATCATGAAATTTGTGTGACGTAGGGGCTTATCGCGAGAGTCGATCCGAATAGAATAGACTCGACTTTTTCTAGTCTACTGCAGAAAGAAATGGTATCGCGTAAATCAGTAGACTTTTAAAAATAGGATTGCCATTTAAAGCAAAAGTTTTCTATTGAATATCTTTCAAAATATTATAATAAATACAAACGAAAATAAACACACAAAATTTACGCAAGCTTTAAGTCGTGTAAATATTTGTCATAGATTTGACAGTTCTAAATTGTAGAAAAATTTCTATTGTAGTCGACATTCATGATACCAACTATCGACTTTAAGTCGATTCGACTGTAAGTCTATAGGAAATAGCAGAGATAACGTAATGTATAAAGATGCGACAGCTAGAACAAAAAACTCAAACGCATTTCGCATCTGCAGACTTCTGAGATTGCCTCCACCTTAGCAACATGCAACAAATTAAAGTTTCCAGCTACACTACGATGCGAACGTATTCTTCTCAGCCATGGTCCGCAACACAAGAGATGCGGTGAGTTTGTGGATAGGGAAGCTGGCAGTTTAGGGGGGCAAGGAAAGGAACTGCCAACAGAATATTTTTCGCAACATTGTGATCTTTCGGACTTTTGCCTCTAGTGCTGCATTGAAGAATTGTGCTGGAGTTTTGTATTTTAATCATTTGTTAGAACATTCAGGGCGTCTATTAATTACGCGAGGCGATTTTTAGACCCCCTTCACCTTGGTGAGATGTCTATACGCCGTCAGAATTAATGATTTTAGGTCGATTTTTGAGATAATTCTTGTCCATCAGATTTTTTTCGATAGAATGATAGTCTAGGCGTAAATACATAACTATAAAATCATAGTGCGTAAGCACAGTTTTGGCTCTCGGATAGTTTTTCAAATAAAATCGTTTAAAAATAATTAATATTGACCAGCATTTTTTTATTTTACTATCACATAAACTTTATTGTGCATATAGAGTCGTTTCTGACCCTCCAGGTGCACTTTTAGCCCTTGATTGCATCCAAAAGTGCATTTTATGAATGCTAGACCATTCAGAACGCGGAGAGGAGGAGGTCAAAACATAACTTCGTTTTCTATATGCTTTTTAGATCGCTGATTACGAAAATCGGGGTCCCGCAGTCCTAAAGTATGGGCATCAACTTAAAAAATGCAAAAAACAACCCTTTTTAAGAGTTTTTCGCGATAATTTCAATAACAATCAAAAATAATTCAATGAAATACACTTTTTTCAACATTTATTTGTGAAGGTGGTTGATTAATACCAAATCAAGCCAAATTTTATAATAAGCGATAATCCTAAAGGGTTAAAACCAACCCTAAATCCACTGAAAATAAGAAAAATTTGTAAAAAATCATACATTTCTTTTAGGTTTATTACACTGGTCAATCCTCCTTCAATCAAATAAAATTGAATATGAAGGTTTTAACGGGTTGAATCTAAATCTCAGTTTTTTTTGTAAATTTCTCAAAATTCAGAATATTTTGTGTTTCGATTTTGCGTTTACGCTACTTTCATCTATTTAAATAGTGAGCATGGACGAGTTCTTAATGATAGAAAAAGACAAATACTGGCTGCCGAAAAACTGTTGCAGAAGTTGCTCAAGTATGTGCTTTAATGGGTTGGCTCGCAGGAAATCATAAGACCATGCCATTTGCAACGACCATAACAAAACCATAGAAATTATTGTTACTTTTGTATGACTATGACGCTAGGATTCATGAAGACCAGTTCCTCAACAGAGTCATTCGCACAACTGGTTTGTAAGCACTGCTTCAAGCCTATGAAAAGAACCTCATCTCCTTAGACATTGATTTGAATGATCTTGTTCGAAATTTTGGTCTCTCAAAATCGAAGGTTTTAGTTCTTACATTGCTTCAGAATGGTAATATATGCCCTTTCAATCCCGACAAAAGTCATGGTATTCGTGGAACATTTGTGCTGATTCAAAAGTTTCGTTGACTAGAATGCTGCAGATATACTAAGTTTTGTTGTTTGTTATGTGAATGGGACATTCGCGCAAGAGATAAACCCTACGTAGTAAAAACTGGCCAAGAAGTGCGAGTTGAACTCCTGGAGTCAAATATATATCTGAAGAGTCTTTAGTGAAAAATGAAAAAAAAACTTTAAAATTCAAAATCTTGGTGCAATATCAGATGAGCATGGTGAAAGGTTTCATCAAGACATATTGCACATAGAGAGACGATAAAACGGAAAATGGTCAGAAGAAATGCTTTCAGATTTTTGTTGGTCGATTCGCCGCGAAACTCCAATGGAAAATATGAAAAGAAAGTATTTCATATCGCGATTTGTAATTTTACTGCACGAATTTACCCTGCGAATTTACATTTTTTTACAGTGTCTCAAACACGTTACGTTTCTCAAACACAAGCTTTGTTTATCTCGTATGCACGTTCGGAATTGTGTCTTGTATTCTTTAGGAGTTATCATTTAATATCTAAATAAATGAACACATTACTGGATCTCGACGGTAGTGGCGGCGCCCTCTTGGACCTGGCGCCCTAGGGCGGTAGACCGGGTTCGCACAACCCCCCCCCCCCCCCCCCGATTTCGAATCTGGCAGGAAAATTGGAACATTCAAAATGGCTCACCGTAAATGGCCCAAAATTTAAATAAAAAAGAGCTTTTTTCGGGTTCTTTTTTTCACTTAAGGGGACATAGCACCTACAAATTTTCAAAAAATCTAAAATTTTGTTTTGATAAAATTTGTTAGAATAAACCTTTACGAAATATTTTTTAATAATATAAATAAAAGTGAAAGGCATCGTAGATTGAATTTTGGTAATGTTTTTTTAAAAAAAATGTTGTATTTTAACTTGAACGCGATTTTCTTAAAACAACGTGTTTCAAGTTGGTGGGCAAGATTAAAAAAAATATTTATTCGATTGTTCTAAAATTTTAACACGTTAATCTACACATGTTAATGTACAAAATGAACTACGGATGAAAAAATCGGCGTACAATTTTTTGAGTTACAGGATGTTTCCGATGGCAAAAAATTTTGATTTTTGAAAAAATGCCGCCATTTTGTTATTTTTCAACCAACTTTTTTCTTTTTAGTTCATTTTATAGCGGCTTTGATGCTGATTAAAACCGCTTTTTTGTTTTTGTGTCCGACTTTTCTAAGAGCGGAAATCCTGCCCACCGTGATTTTTTGGGTTTTTTTTGAAAAAATTCCAGCAGACGACGCGGGACCAAAAAAAATTAAAAAAATATTTTTTTGTATAGTTAAATACTAGTAAAACATATGTGCAAAGTTTCATTAAGATATGTCTATGTTTTCATTTAAAAATTTACATTAAAAAACAAAAAAAAATTGAAATTTGAAGGTGCTATGTCCCCGAAAACCATGAAAATTGCATCCGAGAATTTCCTATTAGGCTGCCCTTCCCGCACACTGCATCAGAATTTTTACGAATTTGTGCGAATTCTGATGAAATTGTATCGATTTCACCCGAATTGGCACAAATTCGTACAAAGTCTGATCCAGTGTGCGAGCAGCGTTATACAATTTTGTACGTGAAGACAGCAGTGAGTCTTCAGATGGTGAAGGTCCATCAAAAAAAATAAATTTTAATAAATAATATGTACTTAAAGTGGCCCTTATTTATATGGGCGATTTTTGTTTACATTTTTGGTGGTGCTAACCCCTAAAATGGTTCACTATACCAAAAAAATACTATAAAAATTTTAGCTGAATTGGTACAGTCTTACCCGTGGCGAAATCGCGGAAAAAATAATTTTTTTCCAAATAATAAATTGAAAATTTTTTTACAACTATTAATATATAAATAAAGATCTCTTCATTACCTTTAAAATTATACCTCATTTAACTCGACACGATAAATAGAACCGGAGTAATAGCGATTTGAAAAAGGGCATAATCGGCGAGTGACGTAAACTTTACCCCCACCCCGTTTTTTTGAAAATATTAACCGAAAAAGAGGAAAAAATACGTGTCCGCTTATTTTGTATAGAGACTCCGTAAAAAAATTTGAATCAAATCAAAAATGTTGATTAATAAAAGTTTTCTCATAAAATAACAAACTTTACCGCGTTTTCGGGACGAATTAACTTCAAACAATTGAGATGAAATTTTTTGGAGAATTATTTTTTCATAGTAGAGAACCATTTCAGGGATTAGCATGTAGGAATTTCCGACTTTTAAAAATAAGGGCCACCCTAATGCACATGCATTGTAAATATAATAAATTTTATCCTTAACAAATAATAAAACATTTCTGTTCCATTCTTTTATTTATAAAATACTAATTTTTTTTGTTTATAACATACTTTGCATCTTATTTGATATCCTATAATTATTTACTTTTTTTATATTACTATATTTTATATTTTTTTTTGCATTTAAATTTTATTTATATTAGTTATATTTATTTAATTTTATCTAGGGGTAGTTTAGCCCCTTAAGGGTTGAAAATAATTTATTTTTGGCTGTTAAAAGGCATTCAATCGAATTTGAAGCATATAGTGGGAAAAACAATTTTAGAATTATCCCTTATTATAAAATTTGGCTTGATTTGGTATTAATCAACCACCTTCACAAATAAATGTTGAAAAAAGTGTATTTCATTGAATTATTTTTGATTGTTATTGAAATTATCGCGAAAAACTCTTAAAAAGGGTTGTTTTTTGCATTTTTTAAGTTGATGCCCATACTTTAGGACTGCGGGACCCCGATTTTCGTAATCAGCGATCTAAAAAGCATATAGAAAACGAAGTTATGTTTTGACCTCCTCCTCTCCGCGTTCTGAATGGTCTAGCATTCATAAAATGCACTTTTGGATGCAATCAAGGGCTAAAAGTGCACCTGGAGGGTCAGAAACGACTCTATATGCACAATAAAGTTTATGTGATAGTAAAATAAAAAAATGCTGGTCAATATTAATTATTTTTAAACGATTTTATTTGAAAAACTATCCGAGAGCCAAAACTGTGCTTACGCACTATGATTTTATAGTTATGTATTTACGCCTAGACTATCATTCTATCGAAAAAAATCTGATGGACAAGAATTATCTCAAAAATCGACCTAAAATCATTAATTCTGACGGCGTATAGACATCTCACCAAGGTGAAGGGGGTCTAAAAATCGCCTCGCGTAATTAATAGACGCCCTGAATGTTCTAACAAATGATTAAAATACAAAACTCCAGCACAATTCTTCAATGCAGCACTAGAGGCAAAAGTCCGAAAGATCACAATGTTGCGAAAAATATTCTGTTGGCAGTTCCTTTCCTTGCCCCCCTAAACTGCCAGCTTCCCTATCCACAAACTCACCGCATCTCTTGTGTTGCGGACCATGGCTGAGAAGAATACGTTCGCATCGTAGTGTAGCTGGAAACTTTAATTTGTTGCATGTTGCTAAGGTGGAGGCAATCTCAGAAGTCTGCAGATGCGAAATGCGTTTGAGTTTTTTGTTCTAGCTGTCGCATCTTTCTACATTACGTTATCTCTGGAAATAGACTCTCGCGATAAGCCCCGTAATTTATGGATGGCCGCTTGTTATAAGTACTATAATCAATTAGTTGCAGATCTAAAAATAGATTCCAGTGTTTTTTGATCAGGGAGGGCGAGAAGGCCGAGTTCTTGAGGAGTAACAAATATAAACCTTCATTGATTCGACTTCATATTTCTGATGAAGGGTTTTTAACGAAAATTCTGATTTTTTTGTACTGTTTTTTATTATTGTAAACAAATATTTTCAAATAGTTTACACAAACTAAAAGGCTTAAATTTTCTTTATAAGCGACAATAAAATCAATACAAAAAAGCTACAATTTTTGTTCAAAAACCTATTTCATTTTTCTCAAAAGATAATAAAAATCGATGATTTCCCATTACGTTTGCATCTTTATTCCCTTCATTATTTTCTTCATTGTTATAATAATATAAACAAATCAAAAGGAATACGCGCCTGGGCTCTTGAATTATAAAGGGCTTTTCGATGCGATTTAAACGTCAGTCAGTTTTACTAAAAATTAACAAAATTGAATAAATTTCTGTATTTCATAATTATTGTGCACATGGTCGGATCCAGGATTTCTTTCTGGGAGAGGCACAAGGGACACGTGTTCTCATTTTTGAGATTAGCAAAATGATACAACATTAAAAGAAATATATTTGTAATATTAAAATAAGGTTTAGTAAAAACATTACATATTTGATAAAGGCAGTTTTCTTTTATATTTCCTACTGAAAATGTCCAATACATCATTAGGGTTCATTTGTGGCACACGCGGAATGTCCTGATGGATATAAAATGCATTAAAGCTTAACCATATAAATGATCTTCTGTCATCCTACTGCGAAGATATGTTTTTAGTCGGCGTAAGGAGGAGAAAGATCGCTCGGCAAGATCGGCTAGTAGTTATAGGAAACGTGCACAACAATTGGCACAGAGTTCTAATATTTAGCAGCACCGTTGCTCTTTTGTAAGCATCTGCAGGAGATTTTGGGTAATTTCCCTCATTTCTTGCCAAGTCTTTAGCTCTTCCTTCAAAGCTAAATAACAAGGAAGGCACTCTTTATACAATTCAGCACCTTACAAAACCACTTCTATATCTTAGTCACTGAAGTTATGGGACAGCAACTTTTGCAGACTGAGTCTAAATATTAAATCTATTTGTTTGACGGCCGGTAATTCTGCGGGCTGTGATTTCTGTGCCAATTTAGTTTCCAAGGGCCTCAGCCACAGCGAAAACCTTTTGAATGCGTCCGAGCTAGTTTCACTTTGGCTCTGCAAACTGGCTGTGGTCGTATTGATAAGCTTAACTGCAAAAAGTATATCAATTTGGCTTGTAATGATTGAGATAAATGCAACGTGTTTCCTAAAATATCGGCGAGGATTATCAAGCTTACAAGAAATTCCGACGACATTATAGCTTGAAGCAATGAAAATGCAGGTGTAGCACGTCTATCCCCTTGATTAGGCATTTTTCGCAAAATTTCAAGGAGATATGGCAGGACGTTCAAAAATGTCAAAACAGCTTCATGTCTTTCCACCCATCTGGTCTCACACATTTTTTTAATATATTTTGTTTTTCTTTGGGCAGATTACCAAGAATTTATTTTCTGAGAAGATGTATTCGTTAAGCCGTTTCCACACATAACAAACATTTGATAAACATTTGACAAACACTTCACAAACATTTGACAAACATTCGATAAACGTTTGACAAACATTTGTATAATGTTTGTTATGTGTGGACGCGATTCTTGGAGTTTTTGGATTTTTAAAAATGTTTGGATTTAATCCAAATGAAATGGAAAACATCTGATGTTTGTTGAAAAATTTTCAGTACTTTTATGCACTTTTATGTAGATGCACATTCATCTCCAGTGAGAAGTAGGATAAAACCACAATAATTATAGGTGTGTTCGATGACTGCTCCATCTCAAGCTGGAGCAGGAAAAATCAGCAATTTGCGTTCATTGAGACTTTTGACAGTTCTTTTCTGCTCACAATTTCTCTGCTCTGTGTTTTTTTAGCCTGCTCTGGGTTGAGAATTCTCACTTTTTCTGCTCCACCAAATTTATAGGAGCAGGCAGAGCAGCAAAATTCTTCTTCTTCTTTTTCTTTTGACAATTGTAAAATCGAAAACATGAAAAATCGGAAAATTGATTTATGAATGATTTATTCGGAAAATACTTGGAAATATTAAAACTTAAACATTAATATTTATAAAAATAACATTTCGATATTGTTCAGTTGTTTTTATTAGCATATATTTCTTCTTCTAAAATTGTCATTCGTATCTAACCTCTAAAAACGGAATTTAGAGCAACGTTGAACAGAAAAGTGTTTTTTGAGATTGTTGCTATTTTCTGATTTTTTCTGCTCTGACATCAATTTGGCAGCTGCTCCCAACTGGGCTGCTCTGCTCTGCTCTGAACTTTTTAAGCAGTCATCGAACACACTTTATATTTCAACTTATCGAAATTTGTGGGATAAGTCAAGTAGCGACTATAAAAATAAAATAAAGAAATAAAGCGAACTGATTCATCAAAATTAATTGCAAATGACTTATCATTTCTGTGGAAGGGAGCAATAGGAGGTTGTGACAAAGAGGCACACTGAAAATCTTTCCTGGCTGTGAAAGATATTAAAGCGGATTCAAAGAAAGAATATGAAGATGGCACTAGTGTTGGGTAGGACAGGATTACATAATGAGTTTGTAAAAGGTACTTCATTTTCTTTTGATCCAGTACAATGTCATACTTCAAATGAAGCGAGGTGCCATTGTAATGTCAAAATGACAAAAACAAGCAAATTAAAGAAAGTAAGAAAATAAATACCAATGAAGGGCTTTTTTCACGAGTTTGATCCTAATATTCATTTAACTGCCTCAGAGTTAGACTAAAAGAGTAAGAAACCTACGCCTTCACGATATATATTTATATTTTACAATCACACCTCGCCTCATTTCAAGTTAGATATTTTACTGCGCCAAAAGTAGTAAGAGAGAAGAAACCCAACACTACTTATTTACAGTCCCCGCCCCTCATTTCAAATTGAATTTTAATGCCCCAAAAGAAGTAAGAAAGAAGAAATCCATGTCTCATGTATTTACAATCACACCTCGCTTCGCTCATCTCGATACACGCGAATATACCAGAAGGAGATTATTTTTGAACCGGGACATTTAAAAAAATTGAGGCCTCAGTAAAATTTACCAGCGTGTAAGGGACAAACCTACTGCCCCTGTAAGTCTAATTCAACTCTAGATTATACTGACAAAAATCTAAACGAAGGGAGATATTCTATAACAGTGGCTTCTGAAGTGAGAGATCAGGAAGAAAATCTTGTCGAAATTGTTGCAAATAAAAAATCTATTTTTCCTACAGAACAGACACAGGAAATAACAAACATTTCGGAAAACATTTTTCTCGCAAAAACTTCACCAAATGTTTGACGAATGTTTGTCAAACATTTGTCAAACATTTGTCAACTCGCTAGACAAATGTTTTTTTGCAAATGTTTGTTATGTGTGGACCCGCCTTTGGGCTGACTCACTAAAGATTGTTGCTAGATTTGAGATCATCCCTACAGCATTTCATATATAGTGGGTACGATGCAGACTGTACTGATAGCTAAGTTGAGTAATAGGCTTGCACAATGATTAAAGTAAGTAGGAAGTGTCATGGAGGCTACACAGTAGACAAAACAAAACGAACACAATTAAATAAACTTCTCAGTAGGGAATGGATATACTTGAAAAAGTACTTCTAGAAACAGTCAAGTACTTCCACTCAGTACAAGAAAGACATTACATTAACACAGCGATGGCCTAGGCGAGGAACGACTGGATGATTAATAAAGAAAACGACAAGCTACGAAGTTTTTGTACACGCTTTTTGCGCCTTTACTCTTTCCACACGTCACCGAAATCTTCTCTGCATTACTAATAAGCCATTACAGAAGTACTTCTTTGGTATGCGCCCCATCACTGGCAAGCGATGATATTGAAACACTGGAAGTGCCAAGTTTGATTTATGGCACGCCATTTTGCTATTTAATAGCGAGAATTCCATTGTGAAAAAACTAAAATAAATTATTTATTTACAATAAAAGAAAAAATTGATTCGTAACATTTTTATTATGTCTTAACATAATAAAATTAATAAAACTTATGTCTTATCATAAAATTAATTTCATGTATCTACAGTACATACGAGATGATCGGAGAATCCCTGAATTATTATTATTGTATAGACTTAATAATTATTATTTTTGTTATGCTTCGGGCTTCCTGTCTAACAATAGAAGAAGTCCATGAACTATTATGATAATGTAGTAAAAATTCATCGTAGTTTAAACTAATCAAATGAAATCGTTGAATTACAATTATACCATTACGTTAGTGTAAGTTTCACTTATCGAAATCAATTATCATTGTATTTTAGAATAATTTCAAATAAGATTATTCATTATATCTTGCTACAAGACGAACGAATTTTTGTTATGTACATAAATTTAATTCATAAATCATTATTATGTATCTACTGTACATCAGTGGCGTAGATAGGGGGGGGGGGATCAAGGGGATCAATCCCCCCCATGAGCCTACAAAATTTATAATAGAATTGAATAAAACTCTTCGTATCTACGTATTTAAGTATACATGAAACTTCTTAAGCACCAGCACCTCTTTTGGCATTATGTAATGTGCAATTTTGTTTTTGCGCAATTATAGTTTAGTTTTTAGTTTTTGTGACGGCTGTGCAATTAACTGTTGTATAATTTCCGCGCTTCGAGCAGGCCGACCAATCAAGAGCCACGAAAAGGCTTACTATAATTATTGTTGACACATCTTGAGCACATCTAAAGTAAATACAATGAGCCAAGAGTGGCACCTCGGTTCCTAAATACTCAAAATTTTAACGTTATAATAAATCAAGAAATTTAATCATTTTTGGTGAAATAACTAGTAGCTATGATCATATTTTATTCAATATTTAATATTTCGAATATTTTTTAATGTAGTAGAGTATCAAAATGTGAGCTTCCTAAAAAAATAGGACTAACTTTTGGCTTTGATTGTCAATTTAATTCCTTCTAAATAATTTGAAGTTTATAAAAATTGCCGTATCAGTAAAAATATTAAAGTTCAAGAAAATATTCTACGGCAAAATTATGATAAACTTTAAGTTATAAGTTCGGGGAAGCTTTGACTTCATAGGTTGTTCTAACTCGATACAATTTTATCGAGCACAATACACAGTACACTCAATGGGTGGTGTGAATAAAAACTGAGTGCAAGTGTTCACTCCATTTTTTGGAGTGAACACTTAGTTTGGCGTGAATAAAAATAACCTTCGTGAGGTTTCGTTAAGTACTTCACTCTGTCATTTCCCCATATAGAGTGAACACTTCATTTTGATGTGAATAAAACAAAGTTTTAACGTTTGCCTGTGAGTGAACACTTGTAAAATTTGAGGCTGGTTGCGAGGACCTTTTTTATTCAAGTTAATAAAATAAATTAAAAAAACTTTTAAAAAAAATAACTTTTATAAATAAAATGCACTAAAAAGTAAAAAAAAAATTTCTTTGGCAGTGATAGGTATACACAAGAAAATTTTTATTGCAAAATAAGAAGTTTAATGTGTATTAACAATTTTAAAATTATATTCTCGTTTGACTTTAAATTTTTGAACTCTTATCAATGAATTGTGTAAATTTACAGCATTTCAAGTGCATTAATAAAAGTTTGGGCATGAGTTGCAGTTAGACAAGTGTGATTATAGTTATGGATGTCCAAACTTTTATTAACGCATTTGAAAAGCTGTAAATTTACATAATTAATTGATAAGAGTTCAAACATTTAAAGTCAAACGAGAATATAATTTTAAAATTGTTAATACACATTAAACTTTAAGATAAGCCTGAGTTCTAGCATTTCTTATTTTGCAAGGAAACTTTTCTTGTGTATACCTATCACTGCCAAAGACAAAAATATTTTTTACTATTTAGCCACAACTATAAATAAGTAAGATATTTTTAAATTGATCCATTTTAAAAAGCAGCAGGTAAGTTTCTCATGCGCTCCATTTCTTCAAGAGCATCAGTATTTCAGGGTTTTTAGCCTGTTAATTGCACTAGTTTTATATTTTCAATTTTCAATCCGTTTAAAGATCTTAATCTACTCAGCATTACATAAATGCTTGACCTCGCAACAAAACCACCTTTTGGCCAAACTAAAATCCCAAAAGGGCAGATTTTTCCACAGAACTACCTTTTGCACCAACTAAACCCCCCTAGCGGATTCGGCAGCCAAACCACCTTTTGCCCAAACTAAATCCCGCAAAGGTAAATTTTTCCCACAGAACCTCATTTAGCCCTAAAAAAATTTTCCAAAGTAAAACTCCATGTAAATCCATCCACGTTTACTAGCCTACTAATTTCAAAAAAAATGACATTTCGCTTTAATCCCAAAATTTTCCATGAGTGAACTAAAATATCCCATGAGTGAATAGTATTTGAATGGCAGAATTTTTATTCACACCAAATCGAGTGTTCACTTTTAACGAATCACTCCACTCAGGAGTGTTCCCTTTAAGTGTACACTTAGTTTTTATTCACTCCACCCAATGTCTCTGGCGAATCAACAATTCGAAGACGTTCCTTGGAGCTAATTTACTCTAGTTTATAATTGACGAATGTCTGTTCAAAAGGGCGTATTTCCGTTTTCAACTTTTTTTTATTTTAAAATTATTTTGAAAATATGGCATAAAAGTCCATCGAATGAGCCTAAAAACTTAATCAAATGGAGCGTACTTTCCATATAAAAAATTCCAAAAAATTAGGAATCCAATCAAAAAGTAAAGTACGGTAATCCGCCATTTTTTTGGTGGCCATATTGGATATATTGAGTATACTATATTATGATCGGATAACCGGAACCCCCTCAGCAAAAGAAGGTTTACTTCAAAATACGATCTGAATTTTCGTTTCATATAATTGTGACTGTAAGCGAAAGGAAGACCCAATTATAACACTGCTTAACAGTGTGACTGTTACATGGAATATTTTACATCACTCTAAACTAATTTTTGACGCTGATTTCAAATATATTATCAGTTTTTTTATATCAGCTTTAGTTAATGAATTACAGGGAAGTGTGTTTTTTTTTAGAAAAAATACTCTCACCGTACTAAAATATTTTATTTAAAAAAAACTATAAACTCCTATCCTATCTAAAAATGTAAAAGTGAAGGTTCTACCCTACCACCTTCCAGAGTAATGAGTCATCAAATTCAAAATTTTGTGTTTTTTAATAAAACTATCAACTTCAACTACCTTTTCCCCCAAAAATACGTAGTTAGTCAATATTTTTTTTCCAAAATTGGAAAGCACGGACAATTTCCTATAAATAATATCCAACAATTTTTGTGTTGCGGCCTTTATTTTTGAAGATATGTATTAGCAAATTTTGATCTTAAAGTTGGCTTTATTTGGTAGTTTGGTACTTTGGTATTAGAGCCCTAACACAATAGAACATTTAATTTTAGCTCAGAGTTATACTAAGAGTGGATAGGTGGACATAAAAATCTTGCTAAAAGGATTTATGCTTTTGACAGAACCCCAAAAAACTTCACTGCAAGTATTTCCAAAAATTCTATTCAAAAAGGCTTATTTCTTGAAGTGTCTAATCAAAAGGTCGTATTTCTCACAATCCCGATCAAAAAGGCCTATTTCTAAATAAATTAAAAAAAATATAGTTTTAATGTGTATTTTTTTAAATAAAAAATCCATTATTGTAGTCTTAACCTTCACATGAATGTGCATTTAAATATATTTTAGCATTTTATTTATAGGAACCGGATTTTTTTTTCGATTTCTGTAAAGTTTGTTTATGATGGAAATACGCCCTTTTGAACAGAGACTCCTCAATTCTCAAATTTATTCCAGTTTATAATTGCAAAGGTGTGTTAAAATTGTTTTGTTTATTATCTCGGAATGAAGAAATTTTTACTGCTAATAAAACCATTCGGCAAGTCTTGAGACGGTAAAAACCATAGAAATGCAGAATCATCTGCAGAAACACCCCGTTCGGATGCATTAAATTCTGAAAATCCTATCAATCAAAATATACTAAGTCATATCCCCTCCCATCGCAAAAAGCTACCTACGCCACTGCTGTACATAATTCTAATTTCTGAATTTTCTTTTCTGAATTAAACTTATGTACACAATGACAATTCGGCAACACTGTAAATGCGATGTAAAGGCATACATTGTTGCCCTATTTCTATTATGTACATAATTTTAATTCAAAAATAAAAATTCACGTATTAAAATTATGTACATACATATGTATGTAATTCTAATTCAAGAATAGAAATGTTCGAATTACATTTCATAATTTAAATTAAAAAAAATTAAATAGATAATTTTAAAATTTTCAATTATTTTATACCGAAACATAACTAGAAGAAAAGGAATTTTAATTGAAATTTAAAATTTGAAGTATCACTATTGTGATTTTAAAATATAATAATAAATTGACTGAATTAAAATTTTATTGCAAAGCAATACAAATTTAAATTTTTTTTCCATTCATGATTTTAATAATTCAATTATAGTGCTTTAACATAATTGTGATTAATTTTTATGAACACTGATATCCCTGTGAATAATTTTCTTTTCAATATTTTAGTTCTATAAATTTTTTGTTATGTTATTAACACGTTGAATGCCACGCTAATTTTACATGGCTTTCCCTTTTACAAGAGACAAGTTAATTGGTGTTATGATTCGTGACGCATTTATTTTACTAAGGTCACCGGTTACCCCAACGGCCAGGCCCGACACATAACCCTTTTTTAATATGAAAAAATCAAACTTAAGGTCAAAACAGAATTGCGACTGCGACGGCGGACGGCGAAGTCGGTCGTTTAGCGCAAATGTAAAACAACGTTGTATAACGAAATTACAACTGCAGCGGCACTGCGCCGCAAAATCGAAGTCGGCGTACAAAACATAATTTTTTTCAAACACAATTTTTGGATATGCAAAACCTCACGTCTCAATAAAAGTTGCGGTTGCAATTTTGTTATACATTACGGGCTCCGCCCAAATATGACAAAAATCGGAGTTGCAGTCGGCCGTCGCAGTCGCAATTCTGTTTTGAGCTTTAAGAATCACTCTTCGTACTTCGTATTATTCCAGTGGGATTCCAGCGCTGGTTTCGATCGCTGGACTGGACTGCTACTGGAATAATGTGAACCATGGCATTAAACGTGTTAAATAGTGAATAGTGCTATAGTGATTCGTGAGCCTAAAACCGCGCATAAACAAAAAAGTTTATTATTTTCCCTAGACACCAGAAGTAAAAATCTATCATAGTGCTTTTAAATGTATATACACATTGGAGAGTGTAGAGCTCAATTAATTATAAAATTTAATTACGTGAAAAACTACTGCTCGTAGTTGGTAAAAAAATAGCGTCATATGTATATGTAAATCCGTAGTAGAATGGACTTGAACTTGCAGTCCAGTAAATCTGTGGAAAATATCGCGTTTTCTTGCAAAAACTATTAACAGACTAGCAAGGTATGTAAAAAATTTGGAAATTTTCCGAAGAATTAAATTAAGTGTTTTTAAAACAAGTGATCCGCTTGCGAAAAACAGTTTTTTATGTTTAAAAAAAACTTGGCGTTGTACAAAAAAAATAGCGCGTGTACCCAGTGCACGTGAAAGATGTGAAACATCTTTGGCGATCTTTATCTTTTTTTAAATTGAATAATTAGTAAGAATAAGTGCTAGTGGTACTTTATTTTCTCTCTTACCAATAGTAGCACAACCTACATTACTATATACTAGTAATGAGCGATGTATAAAATATGTAATGTCGCGCTTTTGATTAACAGATACATAAATAGCTACAATGACAATTATTTTCCCATTCAGAGTTTTACACTCAGTAATACAAAATCACCAGTGTCGTCACTGACTTTTGCAGTTGAGTCATCTCGGGGTTTGGCGTGATAATGTTCACCTTATCAAGTTGATTATGATAGATTCCCACTCCGCCTGCTCGGACGTTCGGTCATTTATATTTAACAACACAATTTAAGTTAGGTACACTAATATCCTCGAGTTCATTTATCCAAGTCTCAGTAACAATAACGATATTCGGCTTTTGTATAAAACAATATCCGTAAGATCCTGGGAATTACTTCGAAACTCTGGTAATTGAGAGTGTATATCGATAATCCATTTCTCTGACGTATAAAATCTAGCATTTGTTTGTCAATAGTTTCCAAACCAATAGCAATGATGAAAGGTCAGATCATTTCTACGTGTAGTAATCCATAGTCCTGTATACTTGTTACCCCTGACAAAACCACTTAAACGATTTTCCTTGAGACTTATGTATAGTTGTATCAAACTGTCCGGGGAAATTAGCATTTTAAGGAGACAAAATTCCCAAATGGCTGAAAATTGGACCACAGCTTCCTTGGGGATTTTTAAGAAAACAATTATGGAATCGCAAAAAAAAACATGGCCGCCGGAGATATAATTCTTTGATTTTTTCGAATATCTAACCCTTTCGAAGTTATTCAAGGTCAAAGTTTCCAAAAATCACTTTTCGTCCAAAAAATACTTTGAATAATTCGGGAAGGTCAAGGTTTTCGAAAAAATTTCAAGAGGGGTATTTTTTAGGTATAATAATGTTTCGTATTGATTGATCAAAATTTTTTTTCGAAAAAACCAGTTCTAATACGGTATCACTGTACGCAGAATACTCCCACCTATCTAAAACTGTAAAAGTCAAAGTGTATTCTGTGTACACTGATACCTTATTCTTGAAAATAGCTCATAGGGTTACAAAAATACAGGGTGTTATGTAAAACTCTACCAAAAAAATTTCAAAACGCCCTAGCTACTAAACGGTTACGATTTAACCCCCCCCCCCCTCCCATACGATTTTTTGTTCATCTATCTAAAACCTATCCACAGCCGGCCGCTTTATAAGGTTAAAGGTGTACACCCTGTATGTATTACATATTTAGTTTATCGCTTACATGAGGCCTATAAATCCAGCCAGAAGACTATAACTATCGATTTCGTTACTTCCGCCCCATAGGCTTTGGTAGGGAAAAACATTCCACTAACAATTTTAATTTTGGGTGTGTACTTTTTTGGTATCATTGGAATCGCCTTTGAAATATATATTACCCTTGTCCAAAAGTCAAAAATCTGTAATTATTTCAAAATTTTGAATTCAAGAAAGACTTAAGTACATTGCATACAAATTTCAAAGGATTTAAGAACATATTTTCAATTATTTAAGAAAACACTGTTACTTTTTCCATTTAATTAATATGCCGTATTTTACTAAAAAATTTAGTACTTTTTCAATTTTGACAAGAAATTTTGTTCGGTGTAGGGAATATTTGTTTTGAAATTGCAATATTTGCAGGGAATTTTAAGAAATATTTCTTTGAAATCAAAAGTATTATGGCTTACAATTTAAATAGCATCGTATTTTTTTAAATATTTGAAATAACAATTTCATATAAAATATTTTTATAGGACCTACATAAATATTTTTATAGCACCGACATTATAGCAACGAATGAAAATTAGTTGTGTTAACTAAAATGTTTCAATTTTTAGCTGCCGCTATATGCTTACAATAAAAACAATAGATTGACTTTTGCGCATTATTGTGCTAAAAAATACAGATATATGTATGTACATGAGTGCATAAATCCATAACTCAAATTTTTATATAAAAAGAATACTAAGAAATTTTTGTAAGTTATTGTAGTTTTAAGAAATTTACTGTCTCAGTAATATTTTGTGCAATTAACATTAGTAAGAGTCCTTTTACGTCCTTTTAAAATCTTATGCACCCATTGCTTTATTATACCTTTTTGGAAATACATAATTTTAAATTAAAGCTTTGAACTATAAATAAAAAATTCAAATGCCTCGATCAAGAATTAAACCTGCGACTTTTTCGGAATATCAACGTCAAATATCATACACTCAACCAACTCGTCCATTCTAGGATTCTTGGTTTGTTACTCTGGCTCGTCGCATATAAACACTTTTCTTTGGTGTTACTCTTTTTTTTAATACCTCTATCTTATTCTGTCTTCCTCAACACAGATCTTCCGTCGTTTTCGAATCGTTGCAAATTGCATTAAGCCAAGTGTTGCAACCTTGAAAAATTCCCAAGTAAAAATTTGGCCGAGTTTTATGCATGGAACTATCCAGTTTTTACTAGTCTCTGGCCAGGCTCTGTCTAGGAAAACGAACTAGGCACTGTCTAGCAACGTCACGCACTTCCTGACTAGCCGCTAGCCAGACAAACTAGTCTGGCACTGGCTAGTTTCTGGCAAGGATCTGTCCAGTTACTGGCCAGATATTGACCTGCAATTATTGCCAACTAGTGGTCTAGGCACAACTAGCAGAAATCTAGTTCACATTACAAAATGCTAAAAAAAGTAACTGCTGAAATAAATTATTGTATTATGCAATTAGTCCGGGGAAATTAGCAAAAAAAACGCACGAAAGGAGACAAAATTCGGAAATGGCTGAAAATTGGACCACAGCTTCCTTGGGACTTTTTAAGAAAACAATTTCGGAATCACAAAAAAAACAAAATGGCCGCCGAAAATATAGCGGTTTTCCGGTGTTTTCCTTGTATCTCGGTTTCTATAGGTCGTACCATCCCGTACAAAGGCCCTAAATGTTGACAATGAAATTTTCTACAACTTTTGTTCTTACAAAGATGTTGAACTGATTAACCCTTTCAAAGTTATTCAAGGTCAAAGTTTCCAAAAATCACTTTTTGGCGAAAACATCACTCAAAAGCTGGTTTTTTCGAAAAAAAATTTTGATCAGTCAATACGAAAGCTTATTGCCTACAAAAAAGCCTCCTGTCATTTTTTCGAAAACTTAACCCTTTCGAAGTTATTCAAGGTCAAAGTTTCAAAAAATCGGTTTTTGGTCAAAAAATGACTCAAAAACTGATTATTGAGAAATTTTTTTTGTTCTATTTATACAAAAGATTATTGCCTACCATAATGACACCCTTGCCATTTTTTCGAAAACTTTTCGAAAAATTTTGCAAAAATCAATAGTTAGTGATTTTTTGGTCGAAAAGTGATTTTTATATTGGGATTGTACGACCTATAGAAACCGAGATACAAGGAAAACACCGGAAAACTGCTATATTTCCGGCGGCCATTTTGTTTTTTTTGTGATTCCGAAATTGTTTTCTTAAAAAGTCCCAAGGAAGCTGTGGTCCAATTTTCAGCCATTTCCGAATTTTGTCTCCTTTAAATGCTAATTTCCCCGGACTAAATGTTTTTGAACTTATTTATTTTTTCTTGATTCTTGACTCGGAAGGTGCAATCCCACGCAGGCGCAGATCGATTGTTATATCGACTCCGATCTTGCACGAGTCTGTTTCTGGGCGGGAAAATTTAGCAAATACTTTGCGCATCAGAAGTGACTAATTTTAATGTAAGAAAAAAACACGAACATCGTACAACTTTTGTTTTTATTTTTTATTTTGTTTATACAATAATTTTTTATTAAAAAAAGTCTTTCTAAAATTCACTCACTTTTTTCCATTTATCTTGGAAACAATTTGCGATAATATTGTAATAAATAAATAAATAAATGAAATACTTTATCGTTTCAAATTTCAGTAACAATTTCTTTCTAAAAAACAAATTATAAAATTAATTAGTCTTAGAGCAAGCAGTATCAAACTTTGACAGACGAGATTATGGATAGTATCTGGCATGAAATCTCAGCCCAGTTTTTGCATACAAAAATCTTGACAAGTTTTGGATAGAAAAAACTTGACAAGTTTTTAGATAGGAAAAACTTGACAAGTTTTTGGATAGAAAAAACTGTAACAATTTGACTGGCCAAAACCTAGCTAGGTTCTGACCAGTCATAAATTTGAATAGTGTACACTGGCTAGGAACTGGGCAGTTTCCGTTCAGATTTTACTGGGCTAGTTGAACTGGCCGAAGTCTGGCTAGTGCCACTTTCGGACTGGGAAAAATCTGGTCAGATTTTTACTTGGGTTACTCTCAACGCGCGCAAAGATGTTTCACATCAAAAAATGGCAGAAGCTTTAAAATTCAGTAAATACTTTAACTTTTATTTAAATATCGCCGCATTAATTTTGCATACCACGAAGCAGGGACTTTACATATTTCGACTGGAGAAGTCAAGTTCAAAAACAACCGCTTTAGAAATCAAATTAAATTTAGCATATTTCTGAAAAATCCTTGAAGGACGACTGTAAGCTGATTAATTTGTATTTATTTCTCAGAAAGATTTATCTTGTTACGTAACACCTCGTTTCATCCAAAATACTTTACTGTCATAAGAACGCACTTAAAAAGGTAACAACCTACATACCTACAGACTTTATTTCTTCCAAGTAGGTTGAACATGCGAGTTCATGTCGGCCGCATATAACCGGGCGACTTTGTAAGTCGTATGCGAAATTATGCCCGTTTCCAAGCAACGTAACGTTTCGTTGATCTTTTTTTTTAATTTTGCCATTTTGAAAAGTACCACTGACAATTATTCCAGAAGATTAAAGAACGAATGTAACTTAGCAACGGCCTTCCCGCCATAATTTTTTTTAAAAATGTCATTAGCTTGCAACTAACCCTAAAAAAGTCTATATATAATGGAATAACTGCCAACTTCGAGATAACTCATTCAATTAAATATTAATCGAAAATATATGATATAACAATGGTAGCCGTGTTTTTTTAATGAACTATATACTTCTTCCCCATACAAATCTGAAAACCCAGGTTTTATCGAGGTTTTTATCCAGGTCTTGGACATTTCAAAATTTCCCTTTCTTTTCGGAATGTAGCATACTTACCGGCTGTCGGAGAAACGTCATTTAAAATAAAAACAACATAGAAGTGACGAGAGCAAATTTGAAGGCATGAGGAAACAAATAATTTATTTTTTAGAAACTTATTCATTATTTTCTAGAGGGGAATTCGTGTAACAGTTGTTTACTGACACGCAACTTCGGATTAATTTTAATATATTTAAAGCACTGAAGATGGCGCTTAGTGAAATTTCCCTTGTCGTTTTTTTAATGAACTGGATCGAAGACCTATATAGTTCATTAAAAAAACACGGCTATTATAGGCAAAAATAACTAAAAATTACTGGGCGGATCATACCAAAATTCTGTTTTCAACGTGCTCAAATGCTCTTGTCATCCATAAACTCTATTATAGAAACGATTAGTTTTTCTTTTCGTTATCCAAAGTTACGAAAAATATGATACCTAACTGTTTATCTATTATTATGCTAGTGCCGATAGTTTTTTGGGAAAAAAAATTAATAGCAGGGAGGGACCAGCAATGAAATGTCATTAAGGTTATAACTGAAAGAAAAAACAAATTTTAAACTCGAAAAAAGGGAAATGGTAAAATGGGGATGCTATTTAGGGGTTGAAAACGGTTTTTTGCGATTTGCGGTGAAACATGACCTCCTAGTGAAAAATGTTTAATACAAAAATTGTAGATAATAAAAAGATCTAAAACTCTTGTATTTAACATTTTTTGACATAACCTCAAATTTTCCAAGAAAATGGCGGAAAATCGATTTTTCAGTTTTTAATTTTTTCTCCCGTAAAAATAATTCAATTTACGGATAGTTTCCCAAAAATATACATTTTTCGAAAAAATACCCTTATCTTGCGTGGACAACTTTATTGATGTTTTTTTCGAATTTTGATATTCAATAAGTGCTCATTTAACCATTGAAATATCTAGTTTCAAATGGTCTATACATTCTGATACTTTATTTTCATTAAACCGCTTAATATTAAGAAAAACCGAACACCTGATTTTTCAAATCACGTACATATTTCTCGATTTTTTCAATTTTTTTACTTTTTTCTGTTAATGAGGGATTACATTTTAATGACAAAACGTAGTGTCATATAATATTACTTACATTAAATAAATTTAATTACAGAAAGTGTGGAAAAACCATCCTGAAAATTTTAAATTAATAAGAAATAGATTCGTCGATTGAACTTTGTCTATTATAACTAGCTTGACATTTTCGATGAATGTGAGCGGCGGTTTTGCCAACCTTTATGTAAGTAAATTTATTTAAGTTCTGTCATTAAAATTTAATCCCTCATTAACAGAAAAAATTAAAAAAATTTAAAAAAATTGAAAAAATCGAGAAATATGTAGTTCCCGTGACAATGCAATCTGACCATTTAGTAAGAAAATCAAGATGGCGGTCGGTTTTTGCTATTGTGTTCCCCGACATGGGTATCAAATGAAAGGACATGACAGTTAGACTACAATTAGCTGTGTCGCGTCATTCCAAATTTAAAACGGCGGCCAACACAAAATAGCGGTTTACCTTTTTCTTTTCAACGCCCTCGGTATGGGTATCAAATGAAAGTGTATGACGAGTATAATATAGTAAGCTTTGTGACGTCATTTTAAAACTAATATGGCTGTCACTAAAAAATGGCGGAACACATACATATAATAGACTAAAAAGTAGAAAATAAAAAATATAGTTTAAAAAAACTAAAAAATACGCTTTTATTTTAAAATGAACTAAAAAAGTAAAAAATAATTTTGAATGAAAAGTTTTTATTGCTTCAACCAGTATATACGGAAACAACCTACCTTTCGAAATGTAGACAGGCGGTCGCACACATTCCCTGTTGCTAGACCGATATAAGATTCCCACCACTCCCTTGTAAAAAAGGGGGACAACTGGGACGAATTGCCCCATGTTCCAGGTAAGAGGGGTCCCGAAAATAGATTTAAACCCAAAAAGTTTTTTTTATATAGCTTAAAAAGGCCCAATAATTTTTCAGCCCCCGGCACGGCAAGGTTATTTGGCGGGTGTTCGTATAGTAACTCATCAATGACTTGAAACTTGGGGAATTTGATTAGGGTATAATGTGACTTCTTTTCACGATGACCAGGTCGCGGATATCAGCTATCTATATATATAAAAGTGAAAGTATGTCTGTAAATGTTCAATAGACTCCGAAACCGCTCATCCGATTGGCCTGAATTTTTGTATATAGGGGTTTTCGGGTACGGCGGGTGTTCCTACGAGGTCTATTTTGCTCTATCTCGAACACTTCGGGTGGCTGTAGTGTACCGATATCCGTAAAATTCGAACTTTTGTATGGGAGGTACTCTTCGAATTACTGCTAAAGAGCTCAGATCTATGTATATTATTTTGGTTTTTTCCGAAAAAAATTCCCAAAGTTTCAGATCGATCGGTCCAAATTTAAAATGGCAGCCAACACAAAATGGTGGATTACCTTTTTCTTTGCAAGCCATTCGGTATGGGTATTAAATGAAAGGGTATGACAAGTAGTATCACCTGATTACTACTATTGGTTTATGGGTGCAGCATAGGCGCGCCGGCTCCCAGCTAGTTTAATATAAAAAAAACTAGAAGTTTAAGGCACAATTAATTGCTCGCCTACTATGCGTACCAGTACAGCGTATCCCTACCGCTATATCGTCCCTCACCGTGTAACTTATACCCGAGAGAAGGTCAGGTACCATATGCTAGTACACTATACGTACTATTTTGAAAATAACCGTTTTATTGTTTTTGATTATTATTGCTTTTCTGATGAAATTTGCTTCCATTCTGGGCCTTTCAGAGTTTTATTGCTTTTTTCCTCAAGTAACCCAATTTTTGAGGAAAAACATAGGTATTAAACAACATCAATTTTTATTAAATCCCCACGATTGGAATTTCCGTATTCACGTCGATTGTCGACAGTACAAAGGGCTTTCCCTGAGCTCTAGTCTTCCACATAATTGTCCGTATCCGCGATACAGTCGCCCGCTTTTTATCTATGGATGATTGCTTGACCAATGTACAGAACGGCACTTGCCATTATGATATTAATAACTATATTTCTATGTCACTTTCGAGTTTTTTGCCTTCTTGCCTATGCCGGCCTATTTGTTGGACGAGCATTAATTTATAAAATTTCAGTTTTATGTAAAACTTCTGTCAAATTCATTTATAAATTCGATGTTGTCACATAAACTGTTAGTAAATATTTCTTATGCGAGAAATGCTTTTCGCATAGCATTCAAGAATACACAACATTTGAAGAATACGAAACTAATCGAAATTGAAGAATAGGCGCCCTGATAATACAAAGTGTTAGGAGTTGTTTTATGCAAAACTCTATCGAAATCCTCCCACTAATTTAGAGAATATTGTGCAATCTCTTCTTGATGTTGACTAAAACCAGGATATTATATTAAATTTAGGGAACGCAATCCCGGATGTTTTTCCCAAACCCGGGATTGCGGGATTCATTTTCATCAATCCCGGAATCCCGGGTTACCCCGGGATTCTGCCTGTTGCCAAAAATTAAATTTTTTCGCTATCGAGCATTCGAGGGATTCGAGGAACATAAGGATGGTATGGTTGTTTTTCTAGT
The DNA here is from genome assembly GCA_963855945.1 of Thereva nobilitata. Lineage (NCBI taxonomy): Eukaryota > Metazoa > Arthropoda > Insecta > Diptera > Therevidae > Thereva > Thereva nobilitata. Next base: position 87,154,979 of record OY979696.1, read on the forward strand.
AAAAAAAATAATTACAAACAAAACATATAACTTATAACAAAGAAGTTTAATGCAACTTACATACATTGTATGTAGTTTTCAAACTTAAATTTTTATTCGTGAATTAAAAACAAAAAACAATTCATTATTTATAAAGGAAAAATTAGGCCTGCTTAGCCTGTAGCTGAAAATAGCTTTGAAGGAAGCAAAGTGCATCCAATCAATCACGGTATACAGAAACAAGGTAATGAAAAAGACTGTATATTGTAAGACGGTATTTTAGTGCTGACGTCACTTGGTTCCCTTTTTCTACGCTATTCGAAGCTATCAGTCTCTTTTTCATTACTTTGGCCTGTTGCACACGGGACGACGGCCAACCAACAGAAATCGTACGATATTCATTTTTTTAGAGAAGAGGGTGAGAGAGGACGATGGGGAGGGAAGATTTTCCCATCCAACTTTCTCACACGATTTTCGATACGACTTTTTGACAGCGGTGTGGTTGTTGTTGTTTTTTGTTTTTTTGCTGGAAGAAGAAAAGAAAGGGAGATGACTTTTGTTTCACTCGGAAAGTACGCAAAAGAGAATTAAAATAAAAGCAACAACAATAAGCTAAAGCGTTTTGACGTACAGTTGGTTGAAAAAATTGGCCCGTGTGAAAGCCCGTACGACTTTTCCTCACTTTTCAAAAGGGAATGGACGATGACAGCAGATTTTGTTGGTTGGCCGTCGTCTCGTGTGAAACAGCCCCTCGTTTCTGTATACCGTGCATCCAATGTTTTGTCATTCAGTCTTGACCGAAACTTCGTAAATAAAATTCCGGCTGCGGTATAGGCCCTTTCAGTATCCACGCTTGTTGGTGGAATGGTCAAAAGAAAGTCATATACCTTCTGCATATGGAAGCCACGCGCTCCACCGCTCTCAAATAGTGACATTTCTCTTTTTATCACTAAATTGAAATTCGCTGCCGATGCGGTCGGAATGGCTGATTTGGCAAACCCTTGCACAACCGCCATTTGCAATTGGTCTTCCATTGAAATGGATTCTAATTCAGTTCCGGGTGGGTCAGTTACCTCAGCGCTCTGATGTTGATCAGGATTTATAACTGACAGTCTTTTTAGAAGATTATGTATACCGTTACGTATCGTAGCTTTCGGGGGTACATATTTCGAAAAGATCGTCATCTTCCGGAGCACAAGGGTTGTGGAGATATTGCAAGATTCCAGAGAGTTCTGTGCAAACACGTTGACGTATACGCAATCTGAGCGATGCTGCCAATTTTGCGCATATTGGAGTCGCTTGCACCTGGGTTGAATTCGGCAAAAGCAGAGGCACACACGAGAAAATACAGCCGAGCAAATTAGAAGCTGCAAAAAGAAATTGGATTTTTCGTTGCGTGTTTCGTATACTGCGGTTAAAAAATAATTGCAACATTAAATTTGAAGATTATAAGTTTCACATTCAAAATATTTTTCCACCGAAATTTTTTTTTAAATAAATCACGTTTTTTGTTTAAAAAACATTTCCGGGATCCCGGGATTAGGCCGTATCAATCCCGGGTTTTCGAGACCGCAAAAATAGCCGGGATCCCGGAATCCCGGGATACGGGATCCCGGGATTGCGTTAACTAATTAAATTTGCTTGACGTTCGATTTCCTCTAAAACATAGGGTGTGGTTATATATATAAAACTCACATTAAAATAAAAAAAATTGTTTTGGAGACTAAACTAAACGTCCAAACCAAGTAAAAGTAACTAAAGAAAAAGTCCAACCAAACCAACACATACTCATCAAGCGGAATTTTTCAGCAATCCACAAAAAAATGCTAAAATCCAATAAATACTCGGAAACAATTCTGGTCATGATTATAGATAGCATTTTATCTTACTACGAAAAGCAGAGGTAACTAAGAATTTGTTTTTTTAGAGAAATTACTAAATTATGGAAACAAATAAAATGACCTCCTTTTATTACAGGGAAGAAATACAACTTAAGAATTAGTTCGATTTGTAAAGATCTCACGTTCCATCGATTAACGTCAGGTGGTAATTAATCCCTGTTGATTAGCTCAAATAAGCCCACTCATTTGTACATCCTATCTGCCACTTGCCGCGTATAAGAGCTCTCCGTAACGAAAAAGCTATTCAAGTGTGAAGTGGTTTATCGTCAATAGTAGTTGAATACCGCTATGAGGCTAACATAACATGCCATTCTATGATTTAAAAATCAATTCACCCTGCCTGAAACGTTGATATATTTATGGAACAAACAGTATCAGTTCCGATTCCTATGCGACCCCTTATGCAAATAAGGAACAAGACCCCAAATAAGCACTTGATAATGTTTACAAACATTTTGATGATTCAATAAGCACTTTGAAGGATATTTTGTTAGCATATGCTTCAGTATTTCCACATACGTGCACAACTGTAAGAATATTGACACGTGTTCAAAGCTTAGTGCTTATTGCGTATATGCTTTGATTCAATCCTACATTTAGGGAAGAGACTACGGCCCATTTGTTTTTGCACAAATTTCAAATATAACACGGACAAGTTTAATATACTGAGTAAATTAACTTGATTCTAAGAAACTGTTGCCAAGTCAGCATAATAACATAAGCACAGTTCTTGGGTGTGGTATTAAATAACATGTTTAGCACAGCTGCTGCATATCAATGATTTGCCAAATTCTCATAAACTGCTAAATTTTCATAATTTGTTCACATATGGCGGAAACCAAAACGCTCGGAGATGTGTGAACTGGTTTAAGGTAGATATTCTAATAACAAAATCATATTAAAAAAAATGGCGGAAACTTTAAAATTCAGTAAATATTTTAACTTTTATTTAAATATCGCCGCATTAATTTTGTTGGTTGTACATTCATCCTACGAAGCAGGGACTTTACATACATATTTCGATTTTTTTAACAAATAACAAGAATGGGGAAGTCAAGTTCGAAAACATCCGCTTTAAAAATCAAATTAAATTAAGCATGTTTCTGAAAAATCCTTGAAGGACGACTGTAAGCTGATTAATTTGTATTTATTTCTCAGAAAGATTTATCTTGTTACGTAACACCTCGTTTCATCGAAAATACTTTACTGTCATAAGAACGCACCTAAAAAGATAAAAAAGCTACATACCTATGACAGACTTTATTTCTTCCAAGTAGGTTGAACATTCTTAAACATGCTTAGAAACTTCTCCAATATATTAAACAAAGAAGAAAGAAAATTATTTTGTGCCTTTTTTTCTTAAAAAATTTGATTTTAAAAATCTCAGTAATAAAGTCGAGCATTTTAAGCAAATGTCAATGACTTCTTCTATAATATTCGTTTGAAGGAACACCAAAATTTTAACATTGCTCTATTTAACGTGTGTTTATAACCATACCGGTTTTAAGGAGGGGGGCTAACCAGGGCGACCGCTCGAGGGCGCCGCCACTACCGCCGAGATCCAGTAATGTGTTCATTTATTTCGTTTTTAAATGATAACGCCTCCACAATACAAGATACAATGCCGGACCTGCACTGGAGGTAAATAAAGCTTAAGTTTGAAAAAACGTAAAAGTCACCCTATAAGGGCGCTTAGAATTTAGAATAGATTCGATGTTTTATGAAAACACATTTACACATTTAGCTAAAGGGAGGCAAGCCACATTAGGCAGTTACGTTCAGACAGACTTAAAAGAGATCTCCAAACTGATGATAAGCTTCCTAAACTCCACACGGTAGCTTTAGACATCCGTAACAGCCGGACAAACAACCAGTGAACCCTAGGTACACGAGTTGTGGCAAAAAACGGTGCGCCAAAATACTAATTGCGCCTCCGGTCGCACTGGAGGCAGTCCTACACTTTACTAACTAACACACGATATCCCCATAAAAATGAAAAGTGCGTGTCAACTCCGACGCGTGACTGAAGTTTACTCCTGAAAAACGATTGTCTTAAAATATATAAGGGCAGAGGAAGTAAATGAACCCATATATATATTTATATTGATTTGATAAAATATATTACATATTTTATTTTCTACTTCTTAGTCTATTATATGTCTTCCGCCACTTTGTGGTGGCTGCCATATTAGATATAAAATGACATCGCAGAGATTACTGTATTATAATCGTCATACCCTTTCATTTGATACCCATACTGAGGGCGGAGTGAAGAAAAAGGTAATCCGCCATTTTGGATTTGGAATGACGCCACACAACTAATTGCATTCTACCTGTTATGCTCTTCCTCTGGGTCGGGGAGCACAATTGCAAAAATCGGCAGCCATTTTGGAGCCACCATCGTGATTTTTTTACAAAATGGTCGGAATGCCCTGTCAGGCGAGCTATGCGTATGTCCAAAATTTGAAGTTGATAGGTTATATTCTCTGCTTTTTAGTCTATTATATGTAGATATTCTTCCGCCATTTTGTCTTGGCCGCCGTAAAGAATTTGGAATGACGGCACACAGCTAATTGTATTCTATCCGTCATACCCTTTCATCTGCTATCCATGAAGGGGGTGGTCGGCGAACACAAATGCAAAAATCGGGCGCCATCTTGGAACCGCCATCTTTATTTTTTACGAAATGGTACCATTGCGTTGTCAAGCAAAATACGCATTATGTGCAAAATTTGAACTTGATCGGTTATATTTCCTAATTTTTAGTCTATTATAATAAGTCTTCAGCCATTTTGTGTTGGCCGCCATTTTGAATTAGGAATGACTCTATACCGCTAATTGTATTCTACCTGTCATGTCTTTTCATTTGATTCCCATGTCGGCGTCTGGGAACACAAATACAAAAATCGGCCGCCTTTTTTGGACCGTCATCTTGATTGTTGTACAAAATGGTCAGATTGTCGAGTAAGCTACGCATATGTGCAAAATTTGAAATTGATCGGTTAAATTTTCTACTTTTTAGTCTATTATATGTCTTCCGTCATTTTGTGTTGGCGCCATTTTGAATTTGGAATGACGCTACACCACTAATTGTATTCTACCTGTCATGCCGTTTCATTTGATACCAATGTCGTTCGGGGATCACAAATGAAAAAATCGGCCGCCATTTTGGAACGGCCATTTTGATTTTTTTACAAAATGGCCATCATGTAGTTCCACGCGAGCTATACATATGTGCAAAATTTGAAGTTGATCGGTTATGTGGAAGTGGGTCAAAATCGAGTAGAAGTTTTTTTTTGTTAACGGTTTTTTTTGTTAACGGTTTTTTTTTGTTAACGGTGTGATTTATACCGTGCTCTAAATATGAAACGTTTCTAAAGGAGTAAACTCCAAAAATGCTTTAACAAATAAATGAAAGCATTTTGATTACGTTCATGGCTGTATGAGCTGAAATCCCTTTCCCTTCCCTGCAGCACCAGTTGGTGGGACTATGGTACAATAATACATTATTTGGCCCATACTGATATAATTTTTTAGACATAAAAGCTGCCAATATGATAACTGGGATCTTCGGTTTTTAGAAAATATTTTGTATAAATTTATACCTATTAGTCCGCTCAAATTAGGAAAAATTAAAGCAAACGTGACGCGAATGGAACCAATTCACTCCCATGTAAATTTTTTAGGCTAAGGAGCACCTAAAGAAGTTTTACTTCAAACAGAGGATATTTCCCGAGTAGAAATTTTTTGCTGAACATGATCAGGACCCGATCAGGTATGCCTGATCAGGACCTTGTAAGGCATGTAATGCAGATGATGCATAAGGACCTGATCAGGAATGCCCAATCAGGTCCTGACCAGGACCTGGCCAGGAACTTTCCAGGATTACTTGATTTGGAATCAATTAGGCTCTTTTAATCTGAAATTATGGGGTTTAAACCAGATAATTTAAAAAAAAATTAATATATTAATATAAGATGAGTTTATTTGATTTTTATGACCGGTTCTACACGTTCAATTTTCTGTTCAAGTTTGCGATGTTCAACACCTCCTTCTCTTTCGCTCGTATGCAAAATTAGAAGAGTCATTTTCTTGAACATAGAATGGAAAGCAAGAAAAAGTTGAACAGAAATTTCTATTCAACTTTGGATCTTGCCTTCAACTTTTTTATGAGTGTGGGTATATGCGTAGGAGTATAGGTATAAACGCGTAGCTGTGACAGCCAAACAATATCTTCGTCTTCACATCAATCACAATTGATATAAATTTGACATAAATGCATAGCACACTTTAAATTTGAAATTAGTGTAGACACAACTTAGCTTCAACACTAGTGTCTACACCAGCTGTTCAATTCAAGACCAAATTTCTAGCTAAAAAAAAGTATTGAACATCACAAAATTGAGCAGAAAATTGAACGTGTAGAACCGGTCTATGACTTTGGATGGGATGTTATGGCGGCTTGAAGGCTTCGGGAAAAGTTTTCAATAGTAATAATAAGAACTATATTTCATTTATGCGGGATCCGGTGCGATGATTTAGTCTGGGTTCCAATTTTTGATGGAGTTTGCATATTAGTTTTGGTGTAAACATACTTTTAAGGGTGCTGATTTTTTTGTTGATTGTCCGCAACGATAGCGCTACCTAAAAAAGTTTAATGCCATTTGATGGGAAATATCGCGATCTTTAATTTTGATTATGACCACTTGCCTCGAAAAACCATCGGTTTCCGAGATAATCGCGAAAAACCGCGAAAAACTGACATTTTCTCCTTTAAACCAAAACAGCAGCGCCAAAACTACAAATCCTATGAGAAAAATAATTATTACCTTTTTGATGGAGAATATCACGGGCTTTAATTTTGCTCCTAATCATCTGCCTCGAAAAACTCAAGGTTTCAGTAATAAGCGCAAAAAAATGAAATTACCTAATTTTAATAAATTTTCGCTATTTTCTCCATCTAAAGGTGCACGATTGTACTCCTTTAAATTTTCGGCATTTTTTACTAATTACAAAACACAAAATTCAATGTTTTCCACAAGCTGTATTACACACTGAACAACCAATTTTTTCACAGACTTTATTAAAAAAACACAAAATCCAATGTTTTACACAAATTGTTCACACCTTTTCAGAACAAGAAAAACTCGTGATTGTCACTTGTCATTTTTCAAACAAATGGAATTTACGTCTTCTTCTTTCTTGGTTTACAAAAGTTCCATCTCCAAAAACTTTCAATACTTTTCCATTTTCGAATAGATTTTATTTTTCATAAGATGAGGATTTTCTGATCAGGACCCGACTAGGTCCTGACTAGGAGGACCTCATTTTCATAAGATCAGGACCCGACTAGGAAAACCTGTTGTGGCATGCCTTACCACTGCCTGAGATATATGTTAAGGGTTTTCCTCAGCTAAATTCTAGTCGAGTTCTTGCGCTCGCTCTAGTGGCGAAACTATACGGAATTAGAAAAAACAGTAAAGTCCGGGTAACACCGAACGCAGCGCGAACGTTGTTCAGCCATTTCTGTACGAAAAATAATATTAACTGTTCCGCGTCGCGCCGCTTCTGGTGTGAATCACAGATTTGTTTTTCATACAGAACTCGCTGAACGACAATCGCGTGTGACCCGGGCTTTAAAGGTGCCAGCCCATAGAACGCGTTTCAGGCGTCGCTTTCATGCGTTGCGTTGACATTTAAGTTGGAATACATGCTTCTAAATAGCAACCGGCCCAATGACGGCGGAAAAGCGTAGGCGCGTCGCATGTAACGCGTAAAGTTGCCCAACTTTCAACTTTTCATGCGTCTGGCATTCGATTATTTGTCAACTGTGACATCGATGGCCATCAGCTGTGCTCTTGTACAAAAGAATTATATCTTGATCTGAACAAATCAAGTTTTAATTACATAACCACTGCTTATAAAAATTTTATTTCTCAAAACACACTCGATAAATTATATATAAACAAATTTTAGACTGAAATGATAAATAAAGTTGGAAGTAATGTTAAATGTCAAAGCCAGCGCGCCGCGTTCATTGGGACGGTGATACGCGTCATACGTTTGTTATCAACGCAATGCATGAAAGCGACGCCAGAAACGCGTTCTATGGGCTGGCACCTTAAGAAGGCTCCAGACTCGCGCCGTGAACACCCGCGAACACGAGTGTGGAAGGTTTTCGCGCCTTGTTTTCCGTTCGAGTGGATACGGCGTGAGTGGGGAGAAGCCGCACAGTGGTCTGAAAGTTTATAAAAGTGGTGTTTAATACTAAATCCTATTTCTGACCTTGAAAATTTTTATATAGGGGTTTTTCACATCGCTAAATCCAAATCTGCTGTCGAAATTTGGAAATTTTCAAAATCAAAGATTGCGGATGGATCAAAATGGCAAAAAATAGGATTTTTTATCGTTAAACCGTGTTTTTTTCATACAGTTTCATAGTTTTATCGTATTTTATGACAATCTTAGTCAAGTTTTTTCGGTAATTTACAAAAAACATTGCAAAACAGCGTTATTTGCATGAATTTTAATTTTTTGATTATTTTACATAAAAAATGACTGTTATTCATAGTTTTCATCAGATTATGAGATTTTAGAAATAAGATTGTATTGTTTCGGTGACTTGCCATTCATAGGTTCTTCATACATTACTTTGAAATCGAAAAATCTATGACAAAATAGAAGAAAAATGAAAAAAAACTAGAAAAAATTGATTTTTGATCAAAAAATATCTTGCTTTCACACTGCATATCTTTGTTAGTACCAGGTAGTTGCAGCTAACAATGCATCAAGAAAATTGTATATCTTATATTCTTCAAAACTGTTGCATTGCAAGAGCCTGTAAGAGCCTATCAATCCTTAAATTTTCAATTTAAACATTGATAACTTAAATTGAATAATTAACTAATTTTTCCAATTAACGAGTTTTTCTTCGTGTATGGTTAAAAATTTTTGAATTTTACATTAAGGGGTTAGTCTACTGTTAAAATGCGAAAAATGAGCTTTTTTTTTAAACTGCTGTATAAAAAAAACGACAAAAGATAGCGACTTGAAATTTTATATGCTCGTTTATTAAACTTAAAAGTTCACATTTTTATTGTTAAAAAAAATTAAAAAAGCAAAATGGCGGCCATCCCAGGCATTCACTGTAGCACTGACTGATGAAATTAAAAATATCGCGGGGTAAGATCCTGACAAAAATATAAATCTGTAATCCAACACAAAAAATATTCTATTAGTTTTAAGTACAATCAACGCCCCTGACCTCATTTTAGGCGAAAATATAAGTTTTTTTGTGATTTGGCACACATTTGCACATAGCTGCGTTGATTTTGGTCTTGTTTTTATTTGAAAAAGTGCTGCCAAATCGCCAAAAATTTATTTTTTGCTCTAAATTGAGGTCAGGGGCGTTGATTGTACTCAAACCTAATAGAATAGTTTTTTTGTTGTGATTACAGATTTATATTTTTGTCAGGATCTTACCCCGCGATATTTTTAATTTCATCAGTCAGTGCTATAGTGAATGCCTGGGATGGCCGCCATTTTGTTTTTTTTAATTTTTTTTAACAATAAAAATGTAAACTTTTAAGTTTAATAAACGAGCATATAAAATTTCAAGTCGCTATCTTTTGTCGTTTTTTTTATACAGCAGTTTAAAAAAAAAGCTCATTTTTCGCATTTTAACAGTAGACTAACCCCTTAATTGCATATTATACAGTCGACTTTTTGAGAGAAAAAAATGAACCACACATTTAAACGATGGAAAATTGTAATTTATTATAAAAAGTCAAAAAATAAAATAAGAAAGATCAAAAAAATAACATTAAAAATAAAATTATTTAAATACAGAAATTCATCAAAAAAGTCGGTAAAACTAAATCAAAACGAAGTTCACACTTCAACGTGTGAATCAGATTCTAGAACTTCTCCTAAGTAATCTCGGTCTTCTGCTGAAATATCCAGCAATTCCAGAATATCCTCTGTAATCTCTCTTTTCTTGATTTCTTGCTTGTCATTTCATTAACTGTATAACGTAGAATTTTTGTATTGAAAATAATCAAAAAACTAAAAATTCTACAAATATTGCTGTTTCGCAATATTTTTGTAAATTTCGAGAAAAATTGACTATTACTGACATAAAATACGATAAAACTATGCAACTGTATGAAAACACGCGATTTAACGACGAGAAAATCCTGTTTTTTAAATTAAAAAGCATTGCTTTTAATTTTTGATCCGCCATTTTTATCCGCCATCTTGGATTTTGAAAATTTCGAAGTTTCGACATCATATTTGGATTCAGCGGTGTGAAAATACCCTATATACAAATTTTCAAGGTCAGAAATAGGATTTAGTATTAAATACCACTTTTATATACTTTCAGACCACTGTGCGCAGTGTGAATTCACGGTGTGAGTCTGGAGCCGCATTAACAGTGGTACTCGTCTCATAGCTTTGGAAACAATTTCCAAAAACAGCGATTTTTTGACTAATTTGAGCCCATATACAAAAATATAAGCAACGTGTCTTTAGGTGAAACCACTGTGCTATTTATAAGCGAGGAACACGACAACCAAACTGTTCATTTTAATTAGAAAGCCAAAACCATTGTATATTTTATGATAATTGTTTTTTTTATAAAAAGGGACTGTAGTCCACAACTGATCTTAGAAGCAGGAAACATATCTTTTGACTATAATAATTCCTAGACTTAATAAAAAGAACTTAAAGGCAATATCTGATTTCAAATAAATATATATTGATTTTTCTATGAATAAAAAAAAATCAAATTTCAAAGCTTGCCAGATTTAAATGCTTTCCTCTCTAACGGTTCAGTAACTTGAGAGAGGAAATTAATTTTCCTTAGAAAGATAAATCTTCTTAAGTCTAAACGAAAAATGTTTCTGCCTAACGGATGAATACCTATAACTCCTCTTTTTTGCACTATTTACGAGTAAAAAACGTTTAATTGCTTTCCTCATCCATTTCTCGAGCCCGGAAATTAAGCGAAGGAAAATTTTTCTCATTATTTCGGACAAGTTCATTAATATTAATTGAATTCTCACCAAATGATTTGTTTTATCCAAAAGTTCCATTGTTGTTTTGGTTACAAACATTTACTAGTATTAATTATGCCTCATATCTTCGCAGTATTCTGTTATCCGTTATCCATTTAATATTGGAAAAATCTTTGTGACAAATAAACTTGTTTTCCTGAATTTTTGATTACTTTTGGTAAAATCATTGCCTTTCATTGCCAAAGGACAATTACCACTGGCTTCTCAACCTACAATGAAAATCAATAAAACAAATTGTCGACAAACTAAATACCATTTCGTTCACATATGTTCATTCATAATTACATATGAAGAGTTGGGTAAAATATGTAAAAAGCCCAAATTTACGTATTCTTTTCAACTTGATTGTAGGGTTATTACTGATATATTGATTAATTTTGACAATAATAATAAGCACACCAGGACTTCTACGAATTAATTACCTCAAACAAAATTGTTCCGCCCTAAACCTGAATATTACAGGTGAGGTTTTAAGTCTTGTCATTCTTTTCAAAAACAAAAAACGACAACTTATTTCTGGGTACAATTCCCATTTTTATGCGTACATAATGGTCACAGCATAATAATTTGTTAATATCATTTTTGTTAGGATTCCCCACGCCACAGTTAGGCACAGTTCACGGGGGGTTGTCGTAACGTTACAACATTGTACTGTTTGTTCAATAGAATATTGTATGTACTTACCCTTAAATTAATTATCCGGATTGAAGTATCCATTTCATTATCTGGGTAAAATGTAGATGTATACGATTTACTATACAAGTTTGTTCTATTTTTACAAATTCATTTAACGAAACGAAACAATTGGAAGAAAATGCAATTTCAGGAAATGTAGAGAGAGAAAAAACGTCCGCACACGTGTATGTATTGAATTACAAACCGAGATTATGGCATTAAATTACTCTATTTTTAATGGTAAAAGTATATTGATTACTCAGATATTTGCGGCCTATATCGGGCTTAAAGATCAACATTTTTGCGGATTACATTAAGCAACTTTTTAAAATGGAAATCGGAAATCGGTAATAAATCTTCTTTATGTGCCTAAGGCCCTTTTCTACATTTTCGATTTCAATACAAACATGAAACTACTTTATAAAAATCCACATTTACAGTGAATAAAATCCTGATTTTGGTAGTAAGTAAAAAATCCAATAAAGCTGATGAAAATGATTTTATTACTGCTAAGGATAAAAATCGAATAAAAGGTAAAAGTTTTGATTAAGACGGGCAATCGTTTTTTTGGAGCAGGAATTGTATTGGAAGAAATATGATACTGGAAATCATTCGTTTTGTATTTTATTAGTTTTTATTATAAATTTTTTTTTATAAAACGAAAACTGAGGTACTGGTAATATTCCAACATTCCATTAACAAAAACTATTTCCTGGAGAGAATGTTTTTATCATTTTCTGCAACAATGAAAACATCTTTACATTTAAAATTAATCAATCCTTACAGTGTGATTTATAAATTTAAAAAATTACAGAAACAACATCTTAAATTAATTTAGGTATGTGTGGATGCCCTGTGATGAATGGGCCAACGCACAGGAGATCATAGTTATGGCACATAAAACCGGTTTTACTACACTCCTCGGAACGCAGATGGGGTAATAGCATCTTGTGTAGTAACTTGAATCTTTACAGGAAATTTTAAATGTATTTGTGCATATGAAAATTAGTTGTCATAGCTTTCATTTCGTTGACAAATAGAAAAACGGCACAAAAGGTTCTTAATATCACTCTTTTCAATATGTTCACAAAAAAAAAACAAAATTTTCATACCACTTGAACAGGTTGATGAACAAAAAGCGAATAATTAAAGAATTTCAGAGGGAAAATGTTGAGCTCAGAAAGAAGAAGATTTGACATAAGAAAAACTATAATATGCATGTGTTAGTTTTCACGCTTTTGATTTTGCGTGAAAATTGTTTCGTTAAGTTCTTTCCTTCCCTTCCCTCTCTCTTCTATAAAACCGGTTTTATGTGCCATAACTATGCGCCGTGTGCGTTGGCCCAATTGGGTGACTTTCCATGTTTCGCAACCATACAAAAGAACTGCCTTAACGTTGGAGTTGAATAGCCGCAATTTGGTGTTAACTAAGATCTCCGTTGATTTCAATATGTGAGAGAGGCATGCATATGCGCTTCGTGCTTTATTTATTCTGGAACTGACGTATTCCTCTGCACCGCCATTTTCGGTAATAATGCACGGCGCTGAATAACAGTGACGTGGAACTGGTAGATAAATTCTGTTATATCTACCAGTTCCACGTCACTGTTATTCAGCGCCGTGCGTTCAATGAATGGTGTTTGCATTTATCCGCATTTCTTTAGTTTTAGTCGGATTTAGCCTTAAGCCTGCTGAACTACTTTCTCTTGCCAAATTGTTTAACATGTTTTGAGGCGCTGCACAGTGGGACAGAATCCCAAAAAGCTGGCCAAAACCTCAAAACGTGCAATAATCGGTTTCAAATTTCTTACTTGCGGGTTTTCGAGGTCGCTGATTACGAATTTGACATTATTTTTTCAAAAAACAAGATGGCGGATCCAATATGGCGGACGACCACATGAAAAAATGCATATTCGCAGATGTAATTCTGTACCCCGGGGCTTTCGAGGTCGCTGATTACGAATTTGACATTATTTTTTCTAAAAACAAAATGGCGTATCCAATATGGCGGACGACCACATGAAAAAATGCATATTCGCGGATAAAATTCAGTACCCGGGGGTTTTCGAGGTCGCTGATCACGAATTTGATATAATTTTTTTAATAAACAAAATGGCGGATCCAATATGGCGGACGGCCACATGATAAAATGCATATTTCGCACAAATTCGCACTTTAATTTACTTCTTGTTTTTTTCTTTAGACTATGACAAGTGAAAAAAAAAATTTTTAGAAAACGAGCGAGGACGACTAATAAAGTTTAAGTTATTTGAAAAATTAGTTTTTCTCTGCGTTTTGCAAAAAAGTTGATTTATTTAAATTCAGATCAATAATTCTGCAATGAATATTTTACGATTATACATATTCGATTTAATTCCACTCACCTTCATGAAAAGAATCCATTTTTAAACTTTTCAAAAGCACTAATTGGCACTATTTAAGAAATAGTTATTTTCAATGCGCAATATGTGTTAGAAACTTCGATAGCTGCGTCTCGTGTAACGGCCACTTTCGAACTGATCCTACAAAGGAAGAAAACGTACCTGTACCCCGAGGACAGTTGTTCTGTGACCCTCGGGGCCCCCACTTAAAATTCCGCAAAGAGAAAGTCCCGAAATATAATCTTCATTTAAGGGGTTTTGGCCAGCTTTTTGGGATTCTGTCCCACTGTGCGCTGGTATCTGTGGGCCGGCAAACAGATACCATCCGCGTAGTCGAGATCCTTAAGGCGATCTAGCAATCCCCATTGTATGCCACCTGTTCTACTATCTACACTGCAAACCCAAGTGTGTGACTTTAAAAGGCATTTCGCGTGTAAAATCATGTAGTCACTTTTTACGCGTGTAGAATGTGTTAATTTTTAATACTCGAAAAGTGTGTAAATTTAACACACTTAATGCGTGTGTTTAAACATACCAAACCCCGTGTTCTTTTAATGAACTGGGTTTTGAGAGCTTTTGAGGAGCTTTTGAGTTCCCATACAAAATCGAAGAACCAGAAGACCCAGATAAAACCTGGGTTTTCGATTTTGTATGGGAATTCAAAAGCTCTCAAAACCCAGTTCATTAAAAGAACACGGGGAAATATGTATTGCTTTGAAGCTTTTGAGTGAAGCTTTTTTAGCATCGCTTTTCGGGAGTAAACTTAGAAAAATCGTCACAGTAAACTTAAAATTTTTGATGTGAGTTGCAACGACTTGTCTCGATGCCCTTCTGTTACCGACTGACTGTAAAGAGAGGTCGTGAAGCTCTCTGCACTGCAAACCCAAGTGTGTGATTTTAAAATGCATTTCGCGTGTAAAATCGTGTAGTCAGTTTTTACGTGTTCAAAATGTGTTAATATTTAACACGCGAAAAGTGTGTAAATTTAAAACACTTAATGCGTGTGTTTTTAACTCACCAAATTTGTAATACTTTGGAGCTTTTGAGTGAAGCTTTTTGAGCGTCGGTTGGCGGGGAGTAAATCTAGAAAAATCGTCACCGTAAGCTTACAATTTTTTTGATGTAAACTTCAATGACTTCTGTTACCGACTGACTGTAAAGAGAGGTCGTAGAGCTTTATGGCCATTGAGTATTTAAATACTGTCATAACTTTCATTTAAGTTATCCTCTCATATGTGTGTTAATTTAGTGAAGTGTGTGAAATGACACATAATGTTTGATTTTCACATGTTTAAGACGTAAATCTATAAAACGTTACAATTTCTTCAGCGCGTAAAAAATATTATACGCTGCACGTGTGTGATTTTTACACGTATGTCTTTTTATCGGCATTATTTTAATACGGTTTATTCCTAAAACGCAATATTTTAACACGATTAGCCGAATTTACATGCTTATGAAGTGTGTAATGTGTTAAATTCACACAAAAAAAATATTCTGGGGTTTGCAGTGCAGATAACAGATTTGAGTGCTTTTTGCTAAGCACCCACGTCTCGGATGCATGAGTACCGGTAAGACCATCGTCTAATATATTAGTAGTTTTGACGCTATTGCTTTGAGGAACCTTACCATTACCAAACTATAGTAGGGTTTGTTGACTTATAGCAGCGGTGCGCGTATTTCTGGTTCCATGCTATTGTCGCCTGTTACTATTAAGCCAAGGTAGTTAAATGATTTTACTGCTTCAAACTCCCCAGTGGGAAAAATTGGGAGCGCTGTTCAGAGGAGCTTACTTTGAGCGCTGTTAAATATGCTCCCGAGCGAGCATTAACGGAGCTTTCATAAATTTTATAGAACGAAGAAAATGAGCGATTATCTTAATGACCAATAAAGGGTGGCATTGGCATACTCCATGGACCGGCTCTCGTTCGATACGAAAGACAAGCAGCTTTAAAAGTGGTTAGAATTTAGTTGGGGGCCTGCTTTGGTAAAATCACACTCGCGCTTGGAAAGTAAAAGGCAATTACAAAAGATAAATAAAATAAAAGCTTTTTGATACCCGGATCACATATCCACAGGCGTCCATGAAATTTCTTTATTAAAAAGCTTTTTTATAATGCTCCTAGAACGCTTTTGAAGGAGCATAAAAACGTATGCTCCCTTGCAATGACATGCAATGTTAAAAAGTATATGGAACTGGAGCGTAACGGGAGCGCTGTAAGCTTTTTAAGGAGTGCTCAAACAGCGCTATTGGAGCCCTCCATTTCCCGCTGGGTCGTGTTCTTCTACTTTGATTGGTCTGGCAGATGAGGCCACCATGTTCTGCTTTCGTTTATGTGTAGTCCTATCTTTCGTGCCTAGCGCTCAATTTGGGTAATTGGGTGGGCTTGTGAAGGATTGCGCCTCTTTATGTCACGCCCTAATTTCGGATTACTAATTTCGGAGGCCTAGGATCAAATTCAAATTCCAACTATGTTACCAAGTAGGTCTAGACTTTATAATAGTTGTTTTTATTTGTTATTTTTAACTTTTTATAATGTGATTCTACTAGGATTAAATTCAAATTCGAAGCTTCATTAATATGGTTTGCAACATCGTTTTTGATCTATAGGTTCTTAAATCATTTTGCCTTTTTCGATATCGTGGTCGTCGTCGTTTATTCCAGTATCCGAGGAATGTTGCTTGTTCCGTAGTACAGTTTTTTCCAGGTGAGGTTATTAGCCTCACGCCAACCTTACTTGGAAGGGACTAGTCCGATCATATTAGCCTCTCCACTCTCATAGGATAGTTACCAGTGGCCGTCGCCGACTTCCATCAGTTCGGAATAGTTGTAGCACGCGCATGTTATACTACATGTTAATCCGCATATTCTGCTGCCGGCTGACCACCTACCTATTACTATCCACACGCAAACGAGATGGGTAAAGAGTCCCATGTGCAATTTAAGAGCGGCTTAGTGACAATGGATTCACATGTGAATCAAAGACTTGCACTTTTAACGAAAATCCCTCTGACCTCCTAACTGTGCTCGAGAGGAAGGTTTTTCGTAGAATATTTTGTCTTTAATGTGGGAGACGGCTATTTTAAACAAACACGAAATGATATCTACATCAAGCTCTGTACATTCCGGTAGACCAGATATGTTTTAGTGGAAAAGGCTCTTACTTGATGAAATGCGAAGAATTTGCTGGAGCGATGGCGCGGTCTAGGATTTCCAGACCTTTTGATTGCTAAATGGAATGGCATCGCCTCGAAATTAGTAAGTGAGACTAGTCCCTCCAATATTGATAAACCTTAAAACGTTTTATTATAATTTAAAAAAAATTACTTAAAATTTAGGTTGTCACCAACTAAGCAATATAATAATCCTACACATATATTTTTTAATTAATATTTCATTGAAAAACTAAACACTTTAAAGACTTCCTATTAAAAGTTATTTGAGTCTTGACTAAGAACCCTTGGAAAAATTACTTTTTGTCATAAAAAACGTAACTACAAGTAGCAATAGCACCAGAATGAATTTTCAATTATTAAAGTAATTTGCTACCACAGTCTACACCATCAACCGAACATTGCCGGTTTAATCTATGATAGTGTCCCTTCTGTGAATTTCACTTACAAATTTTAATATCTTTCTATTAGCTGCTGTTAAATGGGTAAATCACTTGGGGGTTTTGTCTAATAATGAAGTGATGGTTAAGTTTTCATCTTCCAAAGGATTTTTAAGCTTAGACTTATGTCATATACAAGTGAATCTCCTTAACTTGATTCAAACACTCTGGCTTTATGATATTTTGGTTACAAAAGGAAATACAAATTTTGTGCTGGATCAAAAAGTTGGAATTATATTAGGTAGAAACCCATAACTGATAAAGCCTTATTTAAAGAACTAAATATTAAAAAATAGGTACTCAACAAAATAATTATTTACAACAGAGGAAGACTATAGCGAGAAAATTATTTCGCAGGGGATTCTGGTTTGCACCTTTTTCAAGCAAATATTTTTTATTATTGGTGTAAAGTCAAATAACATGGATAATATTGTCATTCATAGCAGGTCGTATCATATTTATCCTAAGATCGTCAAAATAGAACTTCGATGAAAGTGTTAACGTAACGAACCTCTGCTTTTGCAACAAAAGCCCAGTGAAATATAAAGCTGCAATATTGATAAATTTTTTTGTTGACTTGACTTTATGGCTTTTCGCAGATATAGTTTATTCATTTTTTTGTTGACTGATGGTCCTTGTCTCCCGTTGAATCGATGACAGACCATTTTTTTTTGTTTGAAATAACATTTAATATCGCCACAAAAATTTTAAAGTGTAGTAAATAAATTGCACATTTTTTATTTTTTGCACATACATTGCGGCCGACTGACCAGCTCCGTCCGCATATTCAGCTGACTGGCCGTCACAACCCTGATTTATATATAATATACAAGTTGTATAACAATTTTCAGCCTTAGTAAATTAATTTTATTTCGCTGGTTGCGGCAACATTATTTCTGGGGATACTCAGTGCATGATGAAAAGCGAAAGATATTGCATTGTAGTATCAATATTTCCTAATCACAGTGAATTACTTACCTTAGTGTTATCAAAATCTTTCTGTGGGACTGATACCGTCTCTGCAATAAGTGTCTTGTTTAATGATCAATTGTTAAACTATGATTTCAAAGAGTTTTAAAAGTTTTTGGGCTCATTTGATAACATTTTTGAAATTGGGTAGGATGGGCTCTGAGTTCCGTAGCGCAAATATCTGCACATGATCATGATTTATTAATTTAGTAAATGCACCCAATATTTCCTCGTCTTTTTTTTCTTAAATGCCACCACATTAAAAAATCGTATTATCGGAGTCGTCGAATGACATGATACCTACAGATTTCTAGCAACACTGTTGCTTCAATGTGAGATAATGTCTCAGTAATGTTGCTTTGCTAGTTGCTTGTTGCTTGTTGCCTCATAGGCTATTGATTACGTCGTATAGAAAGGAACTAAGACTTTCAAGGGTTTTTATTGCAGGAATCGGTCAATGGGTCATTTAAGAAGAAAAAGCCGCGGAGTGCTATTAAATTAGGGGGTGGAAATTGGATATAGGGGTGAAAATGGACCCTTTTCAGTGTCTTCAATATACCTCGCAAAAGAAGAAAAATTTCGATATACTTCATATAAAGCTTTTTGTAGAGAATTAAATTTCCCATCGAAATGGCTAATTTAAAAAATTTTGAAAAAAATTGTTTATGCCAAAAAAGTTGAAACAAAAATAAAAAAAAGCCAAAATTTTGATTTTTTTTTAGTTTTTTTTCTTTTTAGCCTATACCTTTTTTTGGGTCAGAGATAGGTATGGGCATTGCTTTATAGAAAAAAAGTAGACAAAATTTCCTTTAAGATGCTAGTTTGAAAAAAAATTTTGGTTAAAAATTGACCGAAATATTGCCACACGAACAAAGCTTTTTTCGATTTTTCTCCCTCTTATACAGGAAATTACAAATTACTTGTTCCATATTTTGCAAAGAAAGTATCGGGATAAATTGTGATAATGTGCAAGTAGCCGATATTGCAGAAGATGATATTATTGAAGATATACAGGGTGTTCCAAACCACTCGTGCTACCCAATTATCTAGGAAAGTTTCGATGGAAAAAAACATGTGTTTAATATTTTTCGATAATCTATCTGACCCACCACGACAGAAAACTCACCACGACAGAAAACTCACCTCTACGATCGAACATAGCTTTTTCGACTATTAGGCAATTCCTACACGAGGCACCATGGTTCTGGTAGCACGAGTTTTTTTGGGCCTTTGAGCTAAAATTATGCATTTGTATGAAAAATTAAATGACGTCAAAGTAGTCGTTGCAGTTTTTCAACGGCTTTTCTTTGGACGCTTTGATTTATCAACAGAATCTGAAAAGAGGTGCAAAACGGCCGCTAGCGGCGAAACTATACGGAATTCGAAAAAATAGTGAAGATAAAATTTGTAGGAAATTTTACGCTCTACAACCTTGCTCTTTTGATATTTTCACCAAAATGCATAGTTTCTCCTCAAAATAGAGAAAAAGGCGGAAATGGCGAAAAAAGGCCTATTAAATATAGCCTTGAACATATTTCGTTAGGCAACCCATCACCGTTACTTTTGTTAGCATATTATTTATCATGAAAACAAATTTCATTCGGTTACTCGATCGGTGAAGGTCGCTCTTCAACGTATTCTGTACTATAATGCATTTTAGTGGAGTTCCTGAAGCGTTAAAAACATGAAAACCTCGGATTTCAGTTACGTGAATGAAATTTAAAAATTCAAAATGGAATGTTTAGCTAATAATATATATAAAAAAGTTTACCTATTAAAAAATTGTGATCTAGATTTGAATGACCGAAATTCAAAATGGCCACCCAAATTTGCCAATTGTGTTCCGATTTCCATGAAAATCAGTATCTGGAGGTTTTTAAGGAAGCAAATAACGAATTTAAGTTCAGAACTTATAAATTCAAAATGCTAAAGCCCCATTTACATCCCAAAGTCAAAGTGGAAGTGCCGCTATGGAGGTCTTTTATTGCGAAGAAATTTGAATGCTTTTCTCTTAACCTTCGTGCAACAGAAAGAAAAGCATTCGAATTTCTGCGCGATAAAAGAGTTCCAGATCTGCACTTCCACTTTGACTTTGGGATGTAAATGTGCCTTAAGTCTTCCACCTTTTTCAATATATTTAATTGAGTGTTCTTCGGAAGTCTGTACAACATGACAGTACAGTACTGACCAGCTTGTCAAATCTCCTCAACAGTTGCAAGATCATTGTGTGACGTGTGTAAATACTTGTAAGTATGCCTGTGCCTAAAATGTGGGTATAATGTGTTCTCATCAATGCTCCAATATACGTGTTCTCATATCTACAAAAATATGTGATTGGTTTTTTACCCATAACTCGCTTAGTTTTTAAGCTATCAAGTCCTTCCAAATGGCATTTTTTAGGTTTTTTCAAGAGCTATAAGCTCATATAAATTAAACTTTCTTTCAGCCCTTATTTTTGAAAGGGTTTGAGCTGAAAGGGCTTGAACAAGTTACTATTTACGAACAAATGCAAACTGTAAACGGGAATATCTTACTCAATTTTTATCCAAAAAAAAAACCAAAATTTTTAGAAAAGCAAAACCTACGATTGTGTACTCTACAAAATTTTGCGCATCATTAATAGTTTTTGAGTTATTTTGAAGAAAAGGCAATATTTTGCATAATTACAAAAATGATCTCTTCACTTCAAGCTCAAATTTTTTCAAAACTAAGCACTGTAAAACGGTCAAACTTCTAGAGCATATTACAAGTACATTAATAAAGTGAATTGTGTAGTGGTACCGATTATTTTCAATGGTGGTGATAATTAGGGGCTGATTTTCACATTTTTTTGTCACCGAAAAAATAGGGACCAACTTTATTTTCGTCTTAACTCGCTTAGTTTTAATGCTAGGGAGTTTTATAAAAAAACAAAAATTAAGGTTTTTTCAAACAATTTAAAAAAGGTTTAACGAGTTTTTCCCGAAAAATGCATTGTTTTTTTTGTTTATTTCAAGTTGAAACTCAATTTTGGCGTTTTACAAATAAGATCCAACCTTCAACAAGCTATTACTATTTTTGTATTGGGTCTACAGACACCATAAACCCAACATTTTTTTTTGTTTTTTTATAAGCTACATTTTTAATAATAATAAATTTTTCGCTAAAATACTTACTTTTTGAGTTATTCGCGAAAAACCGCCTGAAAACGTGTTTTTTTTTTGGTTGAAAAATTTACATATTCACTCGCGAATAACTCGAAAAGTATTGACTTTCAGAAAAAACTTTATAGAACAAAAGTTGCTAATAATTAGCCAATCTATCTATTACCGGACTTATTTTCAATGAAAAAATTTTCACCCCGGGAAGGGGTGGCATTCAGCCCCAGGGTAAAAGCACAACAAATTTTTGGTAAACTTTGCAATTTATAGTATAAAAAACAAAATCTCACCTCGACCACGTAAATTCATTCACCATAACAAAAGTCTGAGGCCAAAACCCCCAGGCACTCCACTATTTGTCATATTAATTTTTAATTAATTCAAAATTCAATGAAAACTACTTTCTCGCAAATATCAATTCCCGTCTGTTATTTTCATAAAATGGGTTAAAATAACTGTAAAATGTGCTGCTTAGATTATTTTATGTTATGAAGCGCAACAGAAAATATTTTATGTTATGATCGATAAAATAAAATAAAATTTGCCGGACAGAATAGGATTTTAGAGAGTTCTTTTATGTTATGGCATAACATAACATAAAATGATAAAATTTTACTGACAGAATAGGCCTCATTATCAAAAGACGGGTGTGACATTATCACACGCTAATTTCTAGAACTGATGCTCCGTTTTTTTAGCTTTGATATATAATCATCAATGATCAAGCGGCATTAACGGCTTCATGATTTTTTTCTTTTTCCCGTTGTGTAACTTCAGATTACCTCTGATTACATAACACTCATGTAAAGAAATTTAAACTATGGGAGAATAAAGTTTGCTAGTTACTTTTTATAAAGTGGCGAATTGAAATATTAATCGCTTTTCGTTATTAAAATCTTCATAAAAAATTGAAAGTCTCTATTTGGCATCCATTATGTAGAAAGAATTGGGACTTAATATCGCATTTACTTCATAGCAATAAATGTTGACGATTTAAAATAATAATGTGAGTACGTTTCAATAAGTATTTGCTTAAACAATTACAATTTAAACAAAAGCTTTACCTTGCGTGCAGATAAACATACACCCCACCAGATTTACCCCGGTAATAGGCTTCATTTTCCCCATATCTTACCTTCACGTTTAAAAAACAATGTGGGAACGGATCTGCCGGCATTGCCACCGGAAAAACACCCATGGGAATGTGAAATTTACAAAAAATCAATTTAGAAACTTTCAAAAAACCAACAACCCTAATACTTTACTGAAAACGGAAGCAGCCCTGTCTGCGAAAGGGCAAATAAAATGCTCCCTTTATGATTTATCAGTTTCGAGAGCATGACATACATACAGATTCGACTTCCTGGCATTTCACTCGAATGCACTTTTCCCTTTGTGCCAAACAATAATCCCTCTCATATACACATTTCTATACACAAAAGTTCTAGCTTAACACCCCCAGCTCCCCCAGCTTCAATATAAGAACTATATCTCATGGAAACGCGTCGAGCATAAAAGGGGAAATCCTAACACGGAGCAGCGTGGATTTCGAAAGCCATAACGAATGCATTTTCATTTTTTGAGTTTTTCATTTTTTGGATTTTATTGTCCTGGGATTTGGTAATTGTGTTATAAAAGAAGATACAAAGCGAAGGGTGCAAATTGCTTAGGCAGTTATTTCGAGTTCGACGTGCCTGCCCCGTGGGTAGGAGCTTAGCATCTACTACATAGGTGGATCAAATGGGGTTATGAAACTTTTATAAGGGCGTGAAAAAACATAGCCAACACAGTGGGGATCATCAAATCGGCTTCAATTTGCTTAAATGCTCCCAAGGGATTAAGTGTCTTTCGAGAGTTCTCTATAACCATGCACACCCCCTATTTATACGAGTAAAACATGTTGATGAGTCTGTTTATATATGTTTAGGGCTGATTTCGCCTTTTATGGGCTTGAAACCAAATTTAATTAATTACGACACTTCCCGGTTTCGTGTCACGTGCACCATAATTTCGCTTGCTTCTCACGTGCTTATGTAAAGTGCTCTCTGGTAAGTCTTAAAATCTTGGATGAGTGAAAGAAAACGGGAACTGAATGAAAAGCTTCATGAAAAGGCAATTCTTGTTAATGCACGGTTTGACTACCTCATTAGCTGAAATTCAATTACATGCTTGCATTTCAAAGTAAATATTTTTAATTAGTAATATTTCGCTTTTGACAAGGCTAAACACCACCAAAATCTTTACTGCGCAGTTCGCAAAACGTTGCACTTACATTTACAAGTTCTGATAAGCTATCGTGGGGTATTTATAATAATGGAAGCGATTCAATCTACCAATCCACCGTGCTGTGCTGCATGTAATATACATCTTCAGGCTCATGATTTGGCGAATAGCTCCATGACAGGTCTATCGAAACAACCCATTCGTGTACGAGCTTTCCCTTTTCCACCAACATGACTTTCAGCAGCCTTGAGTTAGCAGACCAAAGTCACAAGTTTACCGTGATATACGATATATGATATGATGCTCGTATATATGCTTCAAATTAGGTGCTAATTAGGTGCTCCATTTAAAAATTAAGCCCTCTTTGCATTTTCAGGGAAATTCAATTTCAGAATTGGTCTGGTTTTTAGGTGTTAATTAGGTGACCCAATTAAAAATTAGTGTTATTTGCATTTCAGTGAAAACGCAAAATTAAAGCCCGTTACCTAAAACAAAAAGTTAATGGGACAAAGTATAGTAAAACTTCGTGGACAGCAATTAGTGTCTCAGGAATATTACGATGCGCCATTATACCTTCAGAATACTAAATTCTTTAGTTACAGCGAAGGGTACTTTCTGTTTGAAGAAATTTGTCTGTGTGTTTATATACTTATGTGCATTCCTAAAAAATATTTAAAGCAAAGGTAGCATTCTCAAAAATATCAAAAAGAGCTAAAAATACAGTAACAATTTTTTTTGAATACCCTGTATAGTGGAGTCGGACAAGCATCAAATTTGAGTGAAAAAGGAATTGTTTCCAGTCACAAAATTTTTTTTTAATATGTTAGTTCCATCGAATACTATACGAAATGGACATTTTCTACCACTGACAACCGCCGCTACGTAAGTTATGGGACATTTTGTGAAAAACCTACCATTTTTGTCGTTCTTTTTAAATATACAGTGGTGGACATATTTTTAGGGACACCAAATAAAATTTTAGATTTAATGATATTTAATAAACTTCATTGACTGATACAGTGCAGATATCTGTCGGTAAGTAGTATTACTATGTGTTCTTCAAAAGCACGTTGTGATTCCCCGCTTTTGCTTTCCATTGTCAACATAAGCTGGTCATATTTATAGGGCCACTGTGTCTCTTCAGTATTATTTGCGAAAAATCACAATATTTTGAGCATATTTTGTGTTTTTAATATTCGAATAAAATTCTTGTGATCATTTACTGAACGTAAGGAAAAGTGTGTGGTAATAGTAATAGTGTTATTCTAATAGTTAATCATTTTAATAAAAAATGGGACGTGGAGCGAAAAATTGTTCAGACGACCAACGTAAAATTAAATTATACGATCATTAAAAGAAGGTAAATCTTTGAGAGAAATTGCCAGAATTATACAGTGCTCAAAGAATATGGTGGACAACGCCTTAAAACCGAGGAAGGAAAAAAGAAAAACTGGACCAAAAACGCAAAACTAGTTCGCAATCAGATCGTAGAATTGCACGTTGTTTGAAACTTGACCCATTTAAATCCTCCCATGACATCAAAAACGATCTTGGCCTTACTGTTGGTGCTCGCACGGTTCATAGACGTCTGGAGGAGCAGAATCTTTTTGGTAGAATAGCGGTTAAAGTCCCATATTTGAGTAAAAAAAAATGTAATAAGCAGACTAAAATTTGCCAAAGAGCATTAGGATTGGGTAGGCGAGGAAAAAATAAAAAAATGGAGAAATATTCTTTGGAGTGACGATTCCAAAGTTAATTTATTTGGATCAGGCGGAGAAATTTATGTTAGAATCTTGTGTTATTGCTTGTTTCTAAGGCTTTTTTTGTAATTTTTGCAGACGTTTTGCAGGTGTCCCTAAAAATATGTCCACCACTGTAGATGAGAATTTCTCGGTATGTGTAGGTCCCAAGAAAGCGAAAAAAATTTAATTTTTGAATTTTTTCGTCAATTTTCTCGAAAAATTACACTTTTTTTATAAAACTCTTTTTTTTGTATTAATAATTCATTTTTGACATATGCCGAAAAATGATTTAATTTTATCAAAAAAAAGTGGAATTTTTCCAGAAAATTGACGAAAAAATACAAAAATTCACGATTTTCTATTCGATTTTTTTCACTTTTTTCTAGTTTAAAATTTTTTTTCTTCCACCACCATAAAGTGCCTAAAAAAACCTACACTTAAAATAAAAACGAACTTCATACGTTACGATGCACAAAAGTTATTGGTCAATCAATGATCAAATTTGAGGTTAATTTTGAGACTTGTATTAAAAATTTCGACTTGAAATTTTCAACAGTTTATTGCTCACATTAAAATGTATAATTTCTGAAAATTTCATCAAAATTTACTTAAAACATCCGAAGTTATAACCAAAAACCAAAATTTATCAGTTTCTTCAGTTTTTAGTTTTTTTTGAGGATATGTGTGCAGATTAAAATTTCATTTTGCAACCGTTGAGAGGTAATATCATAATGAACAGCCTCAATTTTTTTCGCTTTCTTTGAACCTACACATACCGAGAAATTCTCATCTATATTTAGAAAGCACGACCAAAATGGAGATTTGCCACAAAATGGCCCATAACTTACGTAGCGGCGGTTGCCAGTGGTAGAAAATGTCCATTTCGTATAGTATTCGACGTAACTAACATATTAAGAAAAGAAAAATTAAGACTGGAAACAATTCCTTATGTTTTGCTTGTCCGACTCCACTATGTATTTATATTCGAATACTTCGCGAATAGGTTTACTAGAAAATACTTGTTTCGTCTCTTTATCTGCTAAAGCCACGTCTGCTGTTCGTGCGGAATCCCGCTCTGTAGAGAATCCATATAACCAGTCTGAATTCCGCTTAGCTGGGAGAGTTATGTAGACAATTCAGTCCTGACTGATATGACAGTGACTGTTTGGACACATCACATTCCCGAAACAATTTTTTTCCGCATAAAAGTGATAAACGTCAAAATTTCCGCTCGAGAAAATATGTAAATTTTTATTTCTTGACTTGCGGAAAATGAAACGAGAAGTCTCCACACAGAAAAAACGCCATCCATTTTCTAGAACAACAAAGTTCCTTTACGGTCTGAATTCAGATTGAACTGCGTAATTGATGTTATGGACAGAATTTAGACCGCCCCACAGTTACGCCAAATACAAAAAAGCTGGCCAAAAGTCGAAAAGTATTCTAAATGATCTCAAATTGTTGACTCGGGGGTTTTCGGGGTCGCTGATGACGAATTCGATATCAGAATTTATTGAGAATTTCAAAATGACGGACTCAATATGGTGGACACAACCTCCCAAAAAAGACAAAATCTTTAGTAAATAATACCCACACATATTAATCGGGGGTTTTCGGGGTCGCTGATTACGAATCCGATATCAGAATTGAGAATTTCAAAATGGCGGACTCAATATGGTGGACATAGTCTCCCCAAAAAGTCAAAATCTTTAGTAAATAATACCAAAATATGTGAATCGGGAATTTTCGGGGTCGCTGATTACGAAGCCGTTGTCATAATTAACATTTTTAAAATGGCGGTTTCAATGTGGTGGACATAACCTGCCCAAGAAGTCAAAATGTTTAGTAAATAATACCCAAACATATTAATCGGAGGTTTTCGGGGCCGCTGATTACGAATCCGATATCAGAATTGAGAATTTCAAAATGGCGGACTCAATATGGTGGACATAGTCTTCCCAAAAAGTCAAAATCTTTAGTAAATAATACCAAAATATGTGAATCGGGAATTTTCGGGGTCGCTGATTACGAAGCCGTTATCAGGATTATCATTTTTAAAATGGCGGACTCAATGTGGTGGACATAACCTGCCCAAGAAGTCAAAATGTTTAGTAAATAATACCCAAACATATTAATCGGAGGTTTTCGGGGCCGCTGATTACGAATCCGTTATCAGAATTTCAATTTTAAAAATTGCGGACTTAATATGGCTACATGAGAAGTTTGGAAGGCTTCAAAAAGGACTAAAATATGTTTTCATTATAATGTTCTCATTGTTGTGTATCTAAAAAGTTATTAATATTATTTGAATCGTAAAGATTTAATGCTAATACATTTCTTTCTAAATGAATAAAATGGCCACAGATACCAAAAAAACTATCATGGCAATAATACAAATTTAAATGAACCAGTTGAAGAAAGTATAAATTACGTTAAACCTCTAAAAATCATAGAAATAATGTATGTACATAAAATTCAAACAAATTTAATTTTCACAAAAAAAAGTTTAACTCAGTCGTTAAGTGGTTAAGTGGTCTCGACAACATACCCATTTGAATAAAGCTGGAAATCTGCAAAATGTTAGTTCAGGTCCTCCCAAGGAGGTAATTACCGGTATGGCTAAACGGGGGTGGTGGGGTGAGCGCCCTTAAATTTTTGAAAATGGCGTAAAGATGAAAATTTTTACTCATTTGAATGAAGCTCAAATTTTCAGGGATGATACTTCGTACTATCCTAATAACGAAAATAAAGCAGACATTTCGCTGAGGCGGTGGAAAAAGGGGCCATACCGGATCAAAGGTTACAGTTTTGGGAGAAATTGTATTCATTAGTCCATTCAAAACGCACTTTTGCAAGTCGAAACATAACACCGTTTTGAAGCTCCTTCCCTATATGTTTTTTTGGTCGCTGATTACGAAAATCGGGGTCGCACAGCCCTAAAATATAGGCGTCACCCTTAAAAATGCAAAAACACCCCTTTGGGAGTTTTTCGCGATAATTTCAATAATAATGCAATGAAATTCACTTTTTTCAATATTTTTTTTCGAAGGTGATTGATTATTGGGATTTTAAAGAAGAAAAAGAACAGATTATTTATTTTAAGTCTCGTTTATTTTACGTCTCGATTTTGCTATTAACTCGACAGAGGTTCTATACAGAC
This sequence comes from Thereva nobilitata, assembly GCA_963855945.1. NCBI lineage: Eukaryota > Metazoa > Arthropoda > Insecta > Diptera > Therevidae > Thereva > Thereva nobilitata. The sequence continues at coordinate 87,183,839 of OY979696.1, forward strand.
TGAATCCTACACAACCGAGAAGCTCACAGAGAGAACTCTCCCCACTCCAGCAAGGCTCAGGGGTGTACAGTGATTAGGCGCCTTTCATATTTCTTACACTCCCTCCCGACTAATTGCTGTAACATTTCATCAAAACTTTCTTATCAATAATAATCAATTATCAACATAAATAATTCATTTTAACTCTTATTTAATATTAATAGTACAAAAAAAATGAAATTGACTTCTAACAACATAAGTAACATAAATAATTCAATTTAACTCTTATTTAATTTTAACGTTTCTTAACCTAAGTAGGTTTTTTTTTTTTTCCGAAATCCTCAGATCAATTTCCTGCAAATAAAAGTATGTAAGTAATGTAAACTAATCATTAACGTTCATTATCTTATTTGTCAAGTATTTGTGCATATCGAAAGACAGAGGCTTAGTAAATATATCTGCTATCTGATCTTTGGAAGGAATCCACCCAATAGTCACTAAATTTTTGCCTACACATTCCTTCACATAATGTTCTCGCACTTCTCTCATGTGTCTGAGTCGGTTGCCTCCATTTGTTTTGGCACTTGCTTCAGCTGCCCTATTATCGCACCAAAGTTTTATCGGACAAAATGACCTATTTAGGATCAATTTTAATGAATTGTCCATTGACATCAATTCACAGCACGCCTCACTCATGGCTACGTACTCTGCCTGACATGTTGATAGAGCAACATACGGCTGTTTATGTGTTCTCCAACTAATCGTATCTCCAAAAACCTTGATTACATAGCCACATGTTGTCAGTGAATCTCTGCAATCTGCAAAGCTTGCATCCGAATATGCTTGCATATCATTCGCTTCTCCAGTATATCTCAGACCCAAATTTATCGTGCCTTTCAAGTATCTAAATACTCTCTTTACCATGGCCCAGTCATTTTCAGTTGGATTAATCTGATGCCTGCTTAGTACATTCACAGCATACGTTATATCAGGGCGAATAGTCCATGATAGATATAGCAGACTGCCAATTGCTTCTCTGTAGGGAACATTCTTTCTCGTCTCGGTTTTTGTTAATAACTTTTCATCAAAAGTGTCTTCTCTTTCTCTTCTTTCTCTGTTTGTTACTTGGGTAGTTACCATTGGAGTTTTCTGTTGATGCACCTCGCTAAATTTAAATCTGCGTAGAATCTTTTCAATGTATTTTTCTTGGGTGAGTGTAATTTCTTGACTCTCTCTTTTTCTTCTGATTGTGATCCCTAGAAATTCTTTTGGAATGCCCAAGTCACTCATTTCAAATTCTGTTTTCAGTTTCATTTTAACTTCTTTTAGTTTATTCTCATCATTACTAGCCATCAAAATATCATCTACATACAACAACAGAATCAGAAACTTTTCATTGTTTCTCCACATAAATAAGCATGGCTCTGTGTCACCATTTTTCAGTCCTACGCTCAATGCCACTTCTGTGAATCTGTTGTTCCACTTCTTTGGGCTAATTCGTAGACCATATAAAGCTCGTTTCAACTTACATACTTTATTTTGTCTTTCTTTTGGTGTGACATCCATTCCTTCTGGAATCTCCATGTATATTTCTTCGTCAATTATGCCATTTAAAAATGCAGTTTTTACATCTAATTGGCACATCTCTAGATCATACTTATTAACAATAGCCAAAACCGCTCTTACCAATGGCATTCGAGATACCGGAGCGTACGTTTCCTTTAAATCATATTTTGTTGTATCCTTGAAGCCTCTAATAACTAATCGTGCTTTATACCTAATTTTATTGTCACTTTCAATTTTTTGTTTGAAGATCCATCTAGAATCTATGATATTTGCTTTTCTACCATCTTTCATTTTAGCAGGTCTGTCAACCAATGACCACACCTCATTTTTGTGCATGGAATTCAACTCTTCATTAATGGCTTTCAACCAGTTTTCATTTTCCTTGGATTGCATCGCATCTTTATAAGAGATTGGATCCTGATTGATCTGTGCCAGCATTGCGTGATAAATTTCGTCTTCAGCATCAGCAATCTCAACATTATCTTCATCAAACAATACCAAAGAATGCATTAACTGAATTTTTTCATCCTCACATCCAATTATACTATCAAAACTAGAGTCATTTACTTTATTGGATTCCTTTACAGAATCACTCTGGACAGGTCCTACTTTTCTAGGTCGTCCTCTTCTTTTCTTCAATTCTCCCTCCTGTTTTGAAATTTCATTTGTTACGTTTTCAACAAACCATTTTTCTTGACTGATTTCTTCATATTCAACTGGCCAGTCCTTGATACTGCTTTTCTTGTATCGATCTCCATATACTACTTTCTCATTAAATCTCGCATCTCTACTTTCATAGAATTTACCTTCCTCAGGCTTCAAAAATTGATAGCCGGTAGGTGTATAGCCCACAAGAATCACGCATCTTCCCTGAAATCTAAATTTAGGACCAGTTTTCCTTTGAACTTTAATGTAAGCTAGACAACCAAAACGTTTCAATTGCTTCATATCATAGTTATGGTTTGGAGCAAATCTCTCCATTGGTGTAATCATGTCATTTGATTTATGAGGTGTTCTATTATAGGCATATACAGCAGCACTCAGAGAAATGTCCCACATGTTCTCAGGAAGCTTAGCGTCATACATGTACGCTCTAACCTTCTTTTGTATGGTCTGATTAAACCGTTCGGCAACACCATTATGTTCGGGTGTATCAGGACTTGCAAGCTGTGATTCTGCTCCCAACCTTTTCAGAACATCAATGGTATATCCACCAGTATACTCAGTTCCTTGATCTGTGCGTAGATAGCATACTTTGGCATCTCTCCCTAGCAGATTTCGTGCGCTTCTCACAAATGCTTCAAAGCAATTACCTGTTTCGCTCTTCGCTTTCATGGGATAAGCCATTGCGAGTCTCGAGTAATCGTCAACAAACACCGCTATGTATTTATAACCTTTGGGATAAGACGATGGACTGATGGGTCCCATAGTATCTGAGTGAATAATTTGTAGGGGTTCAGTTGCTCGTCTCCGTACTGAATTAAATGGGATTTTATTGAACTTAGCAATTTTACACACCTCGCAGTCTAAGATTGACTCATCAAACTCTACATTTCTCCATTCTTTATTATCTGGAAATTTCTTTTGTAAAGCTTTAAGGTAGACAAGAGACGCATGACCCAGTCTCACATGCCACAACATTGCTTTATTGTTTTTCTCGAAAAATTTATATTTTTGGTCAAAGGGTGACTCTTTTCCTGTTACTTCAATTAGAGGTAACTCATCTATATCATGAAATTTCCTGTCCCAAATGGATGTATCAAAATTTGAATTTTCATAAATCATTTTCTTTTCCTTTTCAACATTGTTTTCAGATCTCTCAAATTCATTTAAGTCTTTGTTTTCTACTTTATCTGTCTCTACCATTTCCAGTGTCATGTCATTTTCGTTCAACTTTAATTTCTCAGTCTCAACTTCACAATCATTTTTATTGTTGACTTTGGTATCTTCTCGAATTTGTTCAGTGGACTCACTTTTCTTTTCAAGTATTCCTTTTTCGGTTACGCTTCTGGTTTTATATCTAATTTGATTAATATTGCTAGTCCCATTCCCCGTTAAATTAGCTACTATCTTCATAGTTCTATTACCGGAATTTGTCGTGTGTTTATTATTATGTTGATTTACTTCAAATTCAATTATCCAATATGGTTTATTATAAACTCCAGTAATGAACGATTCATTGGAAACAGGATTAAAGATATCAATTTTCTGATTATCAAGATAAATACCTAGTCCCATTTCAGCAAATTTTCTAAGAGAAAGAAGATTCTCAGTCAGTGATTCAGCGTATATTACCCTGTCTATTTCAATTATTCTACCATCATCTAATATCATCTCAACAGAACCTACTCCATCCGTTTTTAAATCTGCTGACGAATCTTTATTAGCACACCTAATTTTACCAGCGTCCGTCTTATCGAATGATTTGAATATTATTTTTGAATTAGTCAAGTGATCTGTAGCACCTGAATCAGCTAGGAATTTTGAGAAAATCTTATTGGAACTAGTATCTTCATCAAAATAAGAAAGATTTTGACTGTACATTAACGGTTCAATAGCCAAAGCACACATACCTGCATCAATGTTTGCCTCAGCTAAATTTGCTGATCCATCTTTCTCGTGTGGTTTGTTTGCATAATTCCTATTAATTTCTCTGTTACTGCTATGGAAGCCACCTCTATCCCTGGCTCTGCCTCTGCCTCTTCTAAGTCTCTTTGAATCTCCTTGTTGCTGTTCGTAGTTCTTTCTTTTCTCACCTCGCTGCTCATTGTAATAATAATTTTTTCCTCCTCTGGTATTCTGTCTGGCATATTTGTATGTTCCTCTACTAAAACCACGATTTCCACCTGTACCTCTTATAGGTGTTGATTGCTTTTTCAAATTGAGTGGACAGTCGACTGCTTTGTGGTTAGTTATTTGGCCACATTCGTAACATTTTTTCAGTCCTGTTCCTTTGAACTTGCATACTGCAGCATGATGGCCAACATCATCACATTCGAAACATCTGTCTTTTGATTGTCCGCGAGCATGCATGACAGCTCTTTGATCTGTCAACCCAGACTGGTTTTTGTTTGCTTCAGCTTGTAATAGGAAAAGCTTTAACTCCTCATAAGTAAGACCCTTTCCTGTTGCACTTTTGGTCATAAACTCAACAGACTGTACTTCTGGAATTGTGGTCATAATAGCATTGAAGAACGCATCTCTCTTTTCTAAGTCTGACAATGGCGTCACATCTGATAAATTTTCATAATTTCTGATTATTTCCTCAAATTTATCGCAGAATTCTGAAGCTTTCTCTTTGTTTGAATAGTGTTTCAATGTGTAAAATTGTTTTCTCAAAGTGGTAGAAGTTAAATTACTCTCACATTTCTTAATTTCTCGAATTTTATTTAAGATATCCTTTGGGTTTTGTAGTTTTATTACTTTCGAATGATAGTTTTGATCTAAGTGGTTAATCAAGATATCTCTGACTTTATACTTTTGTTTCTCAATAACTGATTCATTTAAGTGCTCAGTTGTGGTGTTATTAGGATCAATTATATGGAGCAGTTCAAGAGTTCTCAACTCAGATGTAAAATAGTCCATAAAATGTTCAAACTTGGTATTTGTTGTTAATTTGTAATCGCGTTTCATTCCAGGACTTTTCGTTATAATTTCAAGTTTAAATGCTTCCTTGATTTGATTTGCCAAATTGTCAGATTTCTGTTGCTGAATTTCTTTCTGGCCTATCAGTTTTTCCATTTCTGTTCTCACTATTTTTGAGATTTCATTATTCAGCTCACCTCTGATTTCATTATTCAGCTCACCTCTGTATTCATTATTTTTGTTTCGTGATACATGCTGAAATTGACTACCATCATGTTCATCAGGCTCATTATTGTACTGATCACCTTGATCCTCTTGCTCATAATAATTTATTAATTCTCTGTACTGTGATCTCATTTCATTTAGCTGTCTTTTGGTCTCATTATTTCTCTCTTCCATTAATTTTGTTTGTTGAGTGAACACGTCTCTCTGTTTTTCAAATTGATAATTTATTTCTTTTTGCATTCTTTCCATGTTCGCAACAGCACCCTGTGCATTCATCAATACTCCCTGATACTGCTTCAAAGTATTTGTTGAAGCTGTGCAGAATGACTTTACCAACGACATCATTTCTTCTACTTTTGTTACTTTATTTATTTTGGACGACAAAGTCTTCAGTTCTTCAATTTTCTCATTGTCTTTCATAATTTTAGCAAAACTAAGATTTACTGGCTGTATTGCAATGATCGAAGGCAACGATTTGTTTGTTGGAACCTGACTTATTTGTTTTATCATATTCTCTTCCATTTCACCCGCTCGTTTTTCCTCATCTTTCTTTTGCAGTTCGTTATTATCTTTGATTTCTTCACTCCTTATCTCATACACATCACTTTCACCCTGATCTTTTCTCATCTCACTCTCATCTCTCAATAGTTTCCCTTCCTTTTCTTTAGTCAGGTTGTCTTGGTTTGTTTGTTGGCTTTTCGCTCCTGGTATAACCACCCAAGGGCCTTCTCCTGATTGTTGCGCTATCCATTTAGCCAAAGCTTCCCATTCGGCCTCATACATTGTACTTTTATCTGTTAATAATATTAATACAATTAATCTTTTAATTATACCTGGAGCTATGCTTCTAGTCTAGTCTACTGAACACAAGTATAACCAAACTGAAACGAGCAGTTGCATATGTTATCCAGAACCCAAGACAACACATACACCCACTGTAGTGACTGAGACAGTAACCGAATGCACAGCATCAATCACCCCCTAAGTCACTCGCCTGAATTTAATTTATTTTCAAACCAAAATTTTTTTTTTTTTTATTATTGAGTTTTAGATATTTGAGTGGATTTAATATTTATAATTTAATATATTTTATGAAAATTAACTTGAATTCAAATCAACTTATTTTGTGTGCACACACTTTTATTCATAACACACCTGCTTGGTATGGTGTATCTCTTTTATCCACATGAAATAGAACCGTCTCTTCTCTGATGCTAAGAGCAACCGCTTCACCAGCATGGTTCCTGTTCAAGCGAAAAATCTCTCGGTATCTTTCGACAAAGCTCACCAACAATTCCTCATCTCGAATTTCTGCAGAAATTGAACAATCATTAACATCTCATATTTGATTTCTAGCTAGCTTTTATTTTTTATTTTTTCCATCTTTTCATACATATTAAACAAGGTTTAGTTCTAGATTTTATTTCACTCTGTAAGAGGGACAATAAAGACGCGATGAGTCATGCACGCCACGAAGCTGCCCATGTATTTATTTAATTTACATAAACTGAGAGTATTCGTTCGACTTTCTTTGTCCAAGTCTCTCTCTGCGCACTCACACATCGTGCCTGCTTCGCGACGCGCCCAACGCGCTCACGTCTCCTGTCCTAGAAAATCTCAAACACTTCTTAACAAGTCTCACTCTCTCATCAAAGTACGTAGGTACTTATTTTTCTCATCTCAAATTATTCACATCTCAAACTGTGTTAATTTTACTTACGCAGACCCTCATTGGGGCAAATATTTTCACTTTGTGATGTTTCCCTGCTTGACATCCCTACACTACACCAACTACACTATTTCCACACTAATTTTGTCTTTAATTCAATTGTCTTTAAACACTTGCGCAGTGGAAGCGTCTCGGTCCCATAACCTATTGGGATTTTAAAGAAGAAAAAGAACAGATTATTTATTTTAAGTCTCGTTTATTTTACGTCTCGATTTTGCTATTAACTCGACAGAGGTTCTATACAGACTGAATCCTACACAACCGAGAAGCTCACAGAGAGAACTCTCCCCACTCCAGCAAGGCTCAGGGGTGTACAGTGATTAGGCGCCTTTCATATTTCTTACATTGATTTATACCAAATCCAGCCAAATTTTATTATAAGGGATAGTCATAAAGGGTAAAAACCACCCCCAAATGGACTGAAATTAAAAAAAAGGTAAAAAATTGGTTTTCCAACTTTATGCTTCAAATTCGATTGAATGCTTATTGTCAGGCAAAAATAAATTATTTTGAACCCTTAAGGGGTTAAAACTACCCCTACAATTTTAAAAATCAACTTTAAATAATACCTTGACTTTTACAGTTTTCGATAGGTGGGAGTGCGTTCACTGATACCTTATTCATGAAAATAGCTCATAGGGTTACAAAAATACAGGGTGATATGTAAACCTCTACCAAAAAAACTTCAAAACGCCCTAGCTGCTAAACTGTTACGATTTACCACCCCCCTTCAATACGATTTTTTGTTCGTCTATCCAAAACCTATCCACAGCCGGCCGCTTTGTAAACTTAGCGGTATTCACCGTGCATATTGGGAAAAAACTACTTTTGAATCTACGTTTTTCGACACTTAAAGCGCCATAACTGGTGCAATATTAGCCCTACGTAAAAAATGATAATAACAAAAATTATAGATAATCGTGTGTTCTATAAGTCTTACGAATGATTTTTTCATGTAGAATTAACCATTAACGAAATATAGTGCAAAGAAAGTGATATATGAAGCTTGAAGCACTATTTCTCCGTAGATATTGGCTTTACACAAAAAAGTTTTAAACAAGAAAGTTAAATTGCTTATTTATCTACAAAAAATATAATATACATTTTTGTCGTAAAATGGATAGTTTTTGAGATATAGAATTAAACGCGTTTTCCTTCACGTTTAGCAAGAGGGTGGGGATGACGCCATTTTAAATTTAACCTTATAAAAATATATAAAATCATTTGGTAAAAAAAAATCGCGTGCGGTATTTTTCGCAAAGAAAAAGTATACCTATTTATTGGACTATTACGGCTCGCTGTACATTTCCTTCGACGCATCCTGCCCTCAGCGTCTTTGGCCATTCATACACGAGGGACCATGGTTCCAGAGCAAAAGCTTTTTTCGGGCAAGGGAGGCGTGCGGAGATGCATTATGTGGAGAGTTTCATACTCCGGTGCAGACTTTTGTGCTCCTGCCTTTGGCCTGCGAACACGGAAAGCATGCACTCACACCAATAAAAAATCAATGCATTTGCGATAAAAAAAACTTTCAAACAGTAAAATTTTGTCAAAATTTGTGCATAATAAGAAAAAACTTTTAATTATTGTGAATTCAAAGCGAGTGAGTGATTTTTTTTAAATAAATTATTTCATAACACCGAAAAAACCTCAATTTTGTTTTTAATAAAAAAATTGACATCTCACTAATACGAACAAATATCACGTAGCAACACAAAAGCTGCTTCCATCGCTGTTGCTCCGTGTATTTTCAGAAAACTTGCAGCAAAGCTTTTGGTTGCAGAACCATGGTCCCTCGTGTATGAATGGCCTTTAAGTGGCATTTGGCCTTCCGCACACTTGTCCATAATAACAAAACAAAAACCGGTTTTATAGGCAAGGGGTCGCAGGGAAGACAGTTTTTCTTCCATAATTTTCCATCATTTGTTTACCCAAACATTTTCTGGTTTCACCGTCCATTACACTAACACAAGCATGTTTTCGTTCTCGGCAGAGCTGCTTCGCTGTGCTTGCACCCCACACTACTCCATAGGCATTACAATCGTTACACGAAAATGATGGAGAAAAGTGAGTTCCGAGTGTATTATTGAACTCATATTAAAACCGGTTTGAAATTATGGACAAGTCTGCGAAAGGCCTTTAAGATTGCCTTAGTATAGGCTCATTTTTCCTTACTGGGTTCTGATCTCTTTCAATTCCTCGATCTCGAGCTTCACTTCTCTTGCAAAAGACCGGTTCTACACGTTCAATTTTCTGTTCAATTTTGCGATGTTCAACGCTTCTTTCTCGTTCGCTCGTATGCAAAATTAGAAGAGTCATTTTCTTGAACATAGAATGGAAAACAAGAAAAAGTTGAACAGAAATTTCTATTCAACTTTGGATCTTGCGTTCAAGTTTTTTATGAGTGTGGGTATCTGCGTAGGAGTTTAGGTATAAACGCATAGCTGTAACAGCCAAACAATATTTTCTACATCATATCAATCACATTTGACATAAATTTGACATAAATGCATAGCACACTTTATATAAATTTGAAATTAGTGTAGACAAAACTTAGCTTCAACTCTAGTGTCTACACCAGCTGTTCAATTCAAGACCAAATTTCTACCTAAAAGAAAGTATTGAACATCGCAAAATTGAACAAAAAATTGAACGTGTAGAACCGGTCTAAGGTTTTTTATTCCATAAACCCCTGCTACCTTTCGACTTCCTCGTTCCTTTGCAATCCTTGAGATCCATCATATTCCTGATTCCCGCTCATATTTCCCGAATTGGTAATCGTTCTTTCTTTGTGTATATCCTCAGAATTTGGAATAAATTACATACAGAGAATGAGCACAGCCACAACGTTCAGAGGAAATGCCTCTATTTTTCTATCTTCTTCTTCGTCTTCGTAGAGAAAACTAGCTATTTCTCTTCACCCTCTCTCACTTTAGTTCACCTATTTCAATCTTAATTTTGATTCTAATTTTAATTTTGATCTTGATTTCGTTGTTAATTTCGATTTTAGTTTTAGTTTTAAGCTTATTTGATTTTTATTTGTTTTATTTTTTATTATCATATTTTTCATGTAACTCTAAAAGATGTAAATCTTGTGTACTTTTTCTGAAATATCTATATATTAATACGAAAGCACTTTTTTTGTACAGCACTTTATGCGACTTCCACTAAACCGATTTTCCTCAAAGTGGTTTTATATGGAAGTCGGAGTCGTAAAGGTGTGCACAAAACAAGAATTATTCATTTATCTCAATTCTGTCACTCAGAAATGAGTATTGCATTTCCCAATATAAAATGATAAAAGGACAACAACAATATATGGTAGAAATTACGGTTAGCATATAAACAGGCGAATATAAAAATTTATTATTAAGGTTTGTGAATCGACTAAATTTCATCAGCCTAGATTGCTTAGCGAAAGTTTGCCGTCGTATTATAAATAAATGCATATACTATCGCAGTACGGCAAGAAAAGTGCCAACAGTCACCTGGCGGCAATAACTCAAAACAGCAAATTTTTGAGTTGTGCCACTTTTCTTGCCGTAGTGCGAAGGTTTTTCTTTCTGTGGAGATTCTTACGTCCCGGTAAATTTTAATTAAAAAAAATAAAAAAATAAATAATAAAACAAAGTGTAAATTATTTCAAAATATCACGGTAAGCGATGGTGCTTTTTAAATGAAGAAAGTTTTGTTCAAAGATGCGATTTTAGATGATAATGTAGTTTTTAATTACACTTGTTTAAAACAATTTTTTTTGTTTAGAACTGATAGAGAAATTAAATTATTACTGAGTTATTTGAAATGCGTAGACGTCAAACTTTAACGGAACGGATTGAGAGAAGAGTAGGGAGAGAGGGTCGAATTTCGACCAATGGGCGATACTAGTAATTATTACTACGCAAAGCATTTTTTTGCGATTTTTGCAATTCATTTTTGTGATGTTGTTCCCCAAATCTACATATTTTCTTAATATTTAAAGGGCCATTTAACGCAAACTAGTTTTATCGCCTATGGAATTTTCAAATGTATATGAACACATGGCTCAGTGTGCTTATGATAAAGTATCATTATTATCTGTATCAACCGCCCACCCCATACATATCAATGTTCCTTTTAAATCTTCGGAGCCATGTATGGCTTTGTTGTTGCTTTTCAATGTGATACATGTAATCTTGGTCACCAGCCTCAATTCCCATTGGAATTAAGTCTTTGAGAATACCTTGATGTCTGCCTTGTCTTGATGCCTTTTCCCCTTAAGGGCAAGTGAGATGTGCCACAAAACATGATAGTCAAAATGATTGACAACACGATTTTTCTATTTTCTTCGATTACTTGCTTGTGTGCAGATGTCATCATGACATCTATAGGCATGCCTTCCCTGAACGTTTTTGCTATTTTGGCTTCTTCTGTGTGCCAATAGCTTGAGGCATGATTTCTGCCATGTTTGTATCTGCCTTGTAGCGAGTGGTTAAAAGGCCATGTGGTGAAGGAATCAAAAATGTTTTGTGTAAGAGTTGGTAAAAAAAGTATCAAGTAAAAGTTGAAAGCTAATTCAGTTGCTCACAATGCACCCTTTAGTGAAACAATTTTAATTAAACTCTTAAAGAGAATTGAGTAAGCCTGAGTGATTGGCTCCATAAACCATTAGTTGGAAATTTTTAAAATTGATTTGGTAATTACTTTTACTTTCTTATCATATAACATGCAAAATCTAACAATAAATGAATATTTGTGCCATTTTGTGCTAATAAATATAACATAATGTGTATTAAAATATATTAAGAATAGTTTTTTCCAATATATTAGTGCAATATAATAAGCATGTAAAGCTTTGGTATACGACCGGCCTTACGCTTACGGCCAGTATGCTACTACTACAATATGGTAAATTTTCCAGAGCGGACGTAAAAATATGCTACTAACTATATCAATTTTTGCGTTAAAGTCACCTATTTCGTGTCGTGTTTTATAAAATAACCTTTTGAACAGATGCTCCGCATATGGTACCGTGTCTTCGTTATAGGTCTCCTTAGATCTTGGTTCATGGGGTCCAGCGATGAGTTTTCTATATCGTCGAAGCTCATCTATCATTTCTGCCATTGGTTCTGGTCTGCTCTGAACATTAACATTCCGCATTATGAATTTTATACCGTAACTCTTTAAATCATTAGTCCTGGGATATTGCTGAGGGCTTTGCCGTAAATCCTGACTTTTGAGAGGCTGACTTCTTGATCCCGTAGCAAGAATTACACAGGCCGACAAAATTTAACAAAAGTCCAGACCCAGAGACCAGACCTAACATACCCGAAGGATTTTTATGCGCTGAATCCGAATCCGTGTTCAGAATGGCTCCTACACGTCTGGTTTTCGAGATATCCTAACCTAAAAGTGCAAAAAACGCGTTTTTTGCAGTTTTTGAGGTTACGTGACGTAAGGAAAAAAATTATAATCAAAAAATGTTGTATGGCAATTGAAAGTACCACCCTGTCCCTTTTAAACCTATTTGGATTTTTTGAAAAATCTTTTTTTTTTCACCAAAATATCGCTATTTGAAGTTTTACACTTTAGCGTATTAACCCAACTACAAAAAAGAAATCGAAACGAAATCCTACATAAACGATTTAGAAAAATACACAACATTATGTTAAATATACGTCACATTCATGTAATCAACATTTACGTCATGCAGTATTGGAGATTTTCAAATTCTTTATGTGAAGTTACAAAATTTATAGTAAAATTACAATAATTGTGTAGCAAATTAGTATTTCATATCACGATTTGTAATTTTACTGTACATTTGCACTGTTAATTTTTCTTTTTTTTACAGTGTATTCTAGTTATACCTTTAGACACTAGTTTTTTACATATTTTACTAAGGATTACTATATTAAACGTTGCCCGAAACCCTCCTCCTTTTAGTAGTTGTTTCAACGTGAAAAGATGGACGGTGGTGGACTTTTCTTTCCAAAAGCTCCTAGTAATCTTTCTGACATAAATTCCAGCTTATATTTTATGGAGTTTGTAAGGATATAAACCTATCGAGATTAGTGAAATTCACCTGTAATTTTTATAATTTTCTTCCAGTCGTTCGGTAGATATTCTTCCACCCATATCATCTTAATGACCATCTACACTGGTATTACTTCAACTGTTACCGAACCGGTTTTACATACATTTCCCTCTTTTCCTTTCTATAATTCTCTCCTAAAAACTGGTTCGGTAGCAGTTGAAGGAATACCAGTGTAGAAACCCTCAATCAATGCATGCAATTTTTCTACTACTACCACTTCTAATTTTTTAACAGGTTAGTGGCTATCACATCGATATAGGCCTTGTTACTCTTTAAGTTTTTAATTATTCAGTTGGTGCTAGAAAGGCGACAGTTAACCCTCTAACCCTGTTTCACAGGTTATGCGTCCTGAAACAATCTGACGAAGAATTGAAACTGTTTTTCACGTATGAGCTGTCAGCATTCCCATTGCCGATAGGGTTTCTCAAAAACCGGTCTTTTTTGGATTCGCCGAATCCGAATCCTTAAAACTGAGAACCGCCGATTCCGATTCCGATTCCAAGTAGAAACTCACAATTTTAATTTACAAAAAATATATATTGTATTAAATAGGCCGAAAAAAAGGCCTTCGCGAAAAAAACTGCACGCGATTTTTTTCCAAATGATTTTATATATTTTTATGAGCTTAAATTCAAAATGCTCAAGTTATAGTGACTGGAAACCCGTTTAATTCTATTTCTCACAAACTATGCATTTTACGACAAAAATTGATACAATCTTTTTTTTAGATAAATAAGTGATTTAACTTTCTTGTTTAGAATTTTTTTTGTAAAGTCTATATGTACGGAGATATAGTGCTGCAAACTTCATATACCACTCACTTTACACTATATTTCGTTAATGGTTATTCTACACGAAAAAACCCTTCGAACACGCGATTATCTATAATTTTTGTTATTAGCATTTTTTACGGAGGGCTAATATTTCACGAATTACAGTGCTTTAAGTGTCGAAAAACGTAAATTCAAAAGTAGTATTTTGCCAATATCTTTTTAATTACACGTTTTCTTGCAAAACTGATTATAACGCTTTTCATGCGCAATTTCATTGCCCACATTTTTTGTTCCGAGGGCTGTGGTAAAGAGTTTGTGCTTATAACTTCAAAAGTAAAGTAAAGTATTCATAGGAAATTGTCCAAGCTTTCCTATTTTAGGGAAAAAATATTAGTTAACTACGTATTTTTTGGAGAAAAGGGTGTTTTTTTCTATCGAAACTTTCCGCGATAATTGGGTGGCACAGGTGATTTGGAACAGCCTGTACAGTTCGACTTTTTCCAATAAAAAAATAAAAAAAACAAAAAAATGTACTAATTACTTTTGTCATTTTTTTTAAACCAATTTTTGAATTTGAAAAATAAAACTGAAACTAAAGCAATCGAGAATCCTAAAATGTCAATACTTTTTCTTCACCGTGACATAAAATCCAAACACCCAGAACCTACCAAGATTTATTTTTTTTTCGAATTTTGAGTCAAGTTGTTACTTTTAATTACCAGAGTTATTAACAGATGGAACAACTAATGTTATTTTTTGTTATAATCAAGAATATTTATTTTAATAGTGAATTTCTTATCGAGCAATCGGAGAATCGGGATTCGTCGAAATTCAGAAACGGATCCCGATTCCGAATCCCAGGGGAAAGATTCGCCGAATTCGATTCCGAGTTATTTGGTATGAGAAACCCTAATTGTCGATGTTCACAGAAGAAGGAATGAGGAAAGGAACGAATTCGGCTTTCTATGCGGTATTCGAACCTGTGAAGATGGATGAGTCTCGCGGGACACCAAAACATGTGGTGGTAGATGGTGGGCATCTCCTTCACAAAGTTGTGTGGCCTAACAGCTCCTCGTTTTAGGTAATAGTTGCCAAGTATATCCAATACCTCACTGCTCCCAATGTCACAGTAATTTTTGACGGCTACCCGACTGAGGCCGCGGAGAAGAGCACTAAGAGCTCTGAGCATATTCGCAGATCTAACTGCCGGGGGCCCAATGAATCCGTCAACGTGATTTTCCATTTAAATTGTTGTTGCTTTTGCTGGTGCCGGAGACTTGGATTTAATTTTAATTTTGCCGGTCTACCCCTCCACGAACAAAAGCTCTCTCATTTTTTCGCTCATTTTTTGATGAATTAAACAAGAAAGCTTTTACATTTATGTTGCTACTAGCAACCCGTCCACAATTTTCTTGAACCACGAAACCGTCGCAATATATTATTTACGAAATGTGGGCGAGATCTACGTGATGTGACCTACACCAACACCTCTTTCAAATATGACTGTATTAACCTGTCTCGGATATTCTTGAAAACCCTTCTGACATCTCAGAAGACGACGTCTTGGACCAATCAGGTTTATCAAAGAGGGCAAAGTTTGATTAAAGTAAACACATCCTCAAAATTAATATCAGATTTTCAATATTTTTCATCGATGTATTTACGCCATATTTTTTTTAAATAAAATAATAATGATAAGTAATTGTCAGAACTTTGATTTTTTTACTTACTCACGCCTGTAAATAAAAATACAAATAATGTCATTTTTTGCTTAAGTGGTTGAGGTCACTTTGGAGTCCCGTGAGACCCCAGGAGAGTCCACTGAGGGGGTGTGAGAGGGTTTTCAAACAATATGCTAGGCCTTCAGAAACGTGAATAGTACTGAAAATGAAATTTTGCTAAAAATCGTGTAACTTGAAAAATTGGCCAAATTTTGAAAAGCTATATCTCCGAAACTATTGGTCTTATAAAAACCGTTCTGGCCTCAAATTGTTGCAAATTTAATCTACTTCAAAAATGAATAACAATCTGTGATGAAAAACCAGTCTTTCCAGGTCAAATTCGACAAAAACTGAAAAAGGCCCAAAATTTCGATATGACCCGTCCAATGACCCGTCTGCCGAGGTCGAAAACTTGGATTTAACATAGCCTTTCCATTATAAACAACATATTAAAAAAGCAAAAATACCTGATTTGATGCATCGCTCAATCTTTAATTTGACTGAACTATATTGTTTCTTTCTCATTTTATCATTATGTAATTACTATGTTTGTTAGTATTACACTATATTTTTTTTCATACATTTTTATAGTATTTTCTGATATTACAAAGATTAAATGATTCATATTTATAGAAATTACCGCAAACTATTGCCAAAAATATTTTGCGCTTGTAGGGTTTTTCTTTTGACAAATAATTGCAATCACCAAGACTATATTACAGAAGGGTAACAATCTGGCGACTCTTATTACCAGTTACTACGTTTTACATGAACGACTTATTATATCGGTTTAAATTGAGCATGCTAATTTATAATTGTCACAATTTAACTTCTTCAGTTGCTTATACATAGTTCCTAATTTTTGTCTTATTTTCACTTTTATAAATTCTCCTATCGTGTACGACATCGCAGTATACAATTCTTATTTAAATTTTATCTATTTATCTATTAACATAGCATTTTCCTTTTATCAAATAACATTTTTACGGATCTTTAAAGAGATTACAAATGATTGCATTTAATCACAAGGAAAAATGTTTCCATTTTTCTAGAAAAAGATTGAATAATCTTGACATTAAATTGAGCTGACTTGATTGGAAATTTGCATCACAAACAAAATTCGAAGGCGATAAAAAAAAATCGAAAACAAAAGAACGCCCTAAGGTAACAATTCAGTGAAAAAAAATAACATGAAAAAATATATATCTAAATTGCTACATAAAACAGCAGGTTCCAAGCATACAGGATTACAATATTTTTGCCTTGATTTGAAAAGAAAGAAAAGAAAACTCTTCAGACTTTTTCTTGTCATGCAGAGCAAATTCTATAGGATCCTTAGTCCCTTCTCAACTGAAAAATTGCAGTCAGAGCTTTCAAAGTTGACAGGAGACTTTTATTCCTCTCACCCTTATGTCAAGCATTTACAACGCCATCATACCATCAATCATAGAATTAACAGCGATCACAAAATTTTTTTTTTGTTATATCATCTTGAAAGATTCAGTATTGGTGTGTAGAGGTGCGACTACTACTTAACCTGGAAATTTACTGAACAATTGAAAACATAATATTTCTTTGACTTTCGCATGTATTTTTTCAGACTGTTTGCTTTAGTTGCTAGGGTGGATTTGGGAGAAGTTTTTAAAGCCCGTTAGAAAACAACTCTAGGTTATATAAAGTTTATATTATAAACTCTATCCAAGAGGCGCCCGTAAAAGAGTGAATGAAGCTCACATCCGAAAGTAAGAAATTTTCGGAATAGTAACTGCCGTTCGGCTATAGGAGTACGCCCAATTATCAAGTCAAAGCATTTTACTCTTCAAATTGGAGAACTCAAATAACTCTGTTTAAACATGCACGGTTGCCTTAGTAAATTAACGCCGAAATCCTCTACTTACATAAAAAAGGTTTCCTCCTGTATGATCATAATACTTGGAATTTACTAAACTTCTTCTTAACTGCTTCAACTACGAATTTCATATATCCCATATTTCATTTAACCAAAAATGTCAAAGGATCAAAGAATTGGACGTGTAATTGCAGGGAAAAATAATTTATAATTGGAATTGCATCGAAAAATAATTTATAACTTATGCGCCATACGAGTATATCATAAAGTAGATTTAAAAAGGGCGCCCAATCGTGGGATGAATATGTATTCATAATTTCAAGAGCGTTTTTCTAAATTAAATACAATAGATGAAAATATTGCGCTTCCTAAAACGTCTAAAGAAGAACAAAGTTGTCAATCAGACAATCTTTTGATTAGGCATTACTTTAAAATATTGATTTTTAACAATATTCTAATCGGTTTTATTTTAAATGTGAATAAGCAAACAAAATGGTTTATTCAAATTTGTGCCTATATATCCAATTCGTTTTATAGTGTGACTCAATTGTAAGCCTGATAGGAAAGCGCACGCGTCACTCTTTAGGAGTTAAGGTCGCTCCACACATGTAGATCGCTTTTTTACATTTCGAAAGGCAGCTTGTTTCCATATTCTGGCTGGAGCAATAAAAACTTTACATTCAAAATTATTTTTTACTTTTTAATTCATTTTAAAATAAAAGCGTATTTTTTTAGTTTTTTTAAACTATATTTTTTATTTTCTACTTTTTAGCCTATTATACATATGTTTTCCGCCATTTTGTAGTGATCGCCATATTAGATTTAAAATGACGTCACACAGCTTACTGTACTATACTTGTCATATACTTTCATTTGATACCCATACCGGGGGCCTTGTAAAGAAAAAGGTAAACCGCCATTTTATGTTGATTTCTATTTTGAATTTGGAATCACGCCACACAGTTAATAGTATTCTAATTGTCACACCCTTTCATTTTATACTCATTCCGAGGGTGTTGTAAAGAAAAAAGTAGTCCGCCATTTTGTGTTGGCCGCCATTACATACATACAGGTGAAGCTAATATAAAGCGTATAAAAATATAAATTGGCAGACTGGAAGATTTGCGTTAATTGGTATTGTTTTAGAGGCTTTTTATTAGCTTCACTAACTAAGTAAAAAAATCTTCAAAGTTCAATTTTACCCACTTCCCAGTTTCCGATTTCAATAATCTTGAAACTTTGTCAACCTTTATTTGAAATAATAAAAACATAACAATGCTGATTCCCAGTAAAGTCCTTAACCTATCAGAACAGAAATATTTCGAAGAGAATAAAATTAATTTAGTCCAAATTTCGCGATTTCAAATTAGATTTTTCATATTCATTAAACCAAGGTTAAAAATGTATGTATGTATGTGCAGCGAGACTCAATTCACCATCGCCTAAACTCGGAAAACTCATTTACAAATATTGATATTTAATAAAACATATCCTTGTAGGTATTTAATTTTTGTTGGTATCATATAAAAAATTGAAAAATCGCAGATAATGTAATTAACAATGCTCTAGCATTGTCGGCTTATATCCATCTATTCCAACAAAGCCATTTAAAATTGTATTATTTAATGCCATTAGTTGAAAATTAAATGATCCAATTGAAACTTTACAGTTAATTAATTTAATTAAATTATGTGAAAAAACAAAATAATTACGAATTTATTGATAAGTTTTATACACTGCTAAAAGGATATCCCTATGGGAACTGAAGCTCTGTTTCGATTTTTAACAGAATATTTTATGCGTCATTTCGAAAATTATTTATTTAATCCTTAAAATACAGCCGAGGGTTTTCAGATCCCAATTGAATATTTTTGCTTCAGCAAAAAAAGTTATTTTTAATGTTGTTGAATGAATGCTATATCCTTCTGCATCATGTATTTCATTAGTATTTGCGTGATAAGCGCGGATAATATTGTTCAAATTAGTTTAAGAATATTTAGAATTTTCCTTTTCTTTTCATTCATATTATAAAAAAAAATTATTCTTTATCAAAGAATTTTTTTTTCTTCTATTTGTTACAATAAAATCTGCAATAACTTTTAGAGTTGTATAACTATTAGAGTACTATACAAACAAACACATAAGATAAAAAAAATTATTGTATTCATAGGATTGTAGGCGCTTCTGAACAACTTTGTCGCTGCGTAGTTAAGTTCATTTAAGCAATGTGGCACCAGCGACAGCACCAAATATAGAGAGGATACCGTCACTCAAATTGAATGCGAATGAAATATACAGGACCAATTAAAATATTTTTATCTTGTTTTTTGTTTGGTTTATAATGCGGTTGGATTTATAAATAATACAATGTTGGAAAAATGAAACTACAATCTATGGGCGAAAAAAAATCGTGTTATTTAATTCATCTAGGATCCTGGTATGTAAATACAATGTATATTATACATTAGGGTATGTCAAATTGTTCGCAAAGAATGTATCATGGTCCATTTCATCGAAACTCTTAAAATTCGTGTTATTTTAAGAATTTTTCGCGAAGAAACTATATATTTTGGAAGAAGTCTACCCCGGCCCCACTTTTCTAAAATAGATTTTGTACTAAATGACTATTTTTCATAAAAACACTCCAAAAAATGGCTCTAACTTCTGAAATAATTGTAGTAGGATAATGATCTTGGGATTATTGGATAAGAAATATACCCACCCTTCCATGTATGTCAGACGTTTAGTTTGTCGTAGTAGAAATATTTGATGTTGTAAGAAATGATTTAAAAATTGGCACCTACCCAAATAATACCCATTGTTTATCACATTTTCGTTAAAAACTATTTTTTTATTGCAGCATAAAAAATTGCATAAAAAATCTAACAATTGTTATTAGTGTCAATTGTATACTCCAGTTCGTTTTGGTGGAAAAGTTGATCTAAAATTTGAGAAAACAGTAGCACTTTAAAAATTTCACAGATTACCATAACATTTATTCCACTTTTTCCAAATCATAAAATTACAATGAAATGTTAAATAATACCCGTATAAAAACATTTAATAATAAATTTTTGTAAGGATTTTATTAATTTATTGGAAATTTTGTATGGAAAACTCATTTCCAGCTACTAATTTTATTTTCGACGGTTTGCGTGTATGGAAATGTGTAAATTATTTTAACTCATTTCAGTTTTTATTAATCAAGGGTAGCCGTTAAATAAATTTGAACAAGCTAACAAGTAAATAACAATAAATTATGGAAAAAACGAAATATGCAAAAAGACGTAAGTTTTATTGCTTAGCTAAACGGAGATGGGTCAAACATAACGTAACTGCATACCAATTATTAAAATTCTTTGGTCTTAAACACTCGCAAGCAGTCATCATTTTTTTACATTTTTTTAGTTTAGCAGGAAGAAACTAAAAAAATAATGAAATCAAGGATAAAGGAGTATCCACACATATCAGGGCCGTGCCCGGGACGTCACAGGGCCGTGTTCTGTCATGTGTGAACGAGCCCGTGCCCGGACAGGGACATGTGTGAACGAGTAAAGGAGTATCCACACATATATATTAGTGTTCCGTCAGGGGTTCAAAAAATATCGGTGCGTACATTTTATACGAATTCGTTCACACATCTCCGTGTCCGGGCCGGAGCAAAAATCGAACGTCCCGGGCACGTCCCTGATGTGTGTGGATACTCCTTAAAGCTCAATCATTTATTTATAAAAGAAAGAATAAACAATCGTAATAAGATAATAAAATTTTAAAAAAATTTATAAAATCTAGCACAAATATTTATTCGTCCATTTTTACTCAAAAACTGTAACTATCATTGAAATGTGTGAATTGGTATATTGGCACACTTTAGAATATCGAAGTGCCCCTGGAAATGAGAAAAGTTCAAAATGGTATGTTGGCAAACCGCCGGATCAACTTTTCTAGCAATAGTGGCGTGTGCGAGTCGAAAAAAATCCCGAAAAAGGTAAATAATTTGAGCCGGAAGAAGAGTACCTCCCCTCTCCCGTTTTCGACGATGCTGGACACGATGGCTTTGTTAGAATATCTCTTTGGGGTTACGAAACCAGTCAGAATATCTCTTTGGTGTCAAAACCCAGCCCCAAGAGGGGTTAAACGCGCTTTACACGGTTTCCCTGTAAAAAAACCTTCCCCCCGTTTTCGAGGGTGCTGAGCACGGTGGTGGATATCGCTTCCAACCCCTATCAAACCCTCCACAGGCCAATAGTCCAAGAGCTAGTGACAGAATTGCAAAGTGATTTTGTAGAGGATGGGCTTTTGATATAAGGTAGATTAGGTAAAGCACAACCGATTAAAAATATTCGCCAGTTCGAGTCTACTTAAGTTTTAATTTTATGAATTTTTGAACTTGTCGATTTTTTGACCATGAAAAAAGTGATATTGCAGAGGATGGGACTTGGTATATAGGTTAATTGGGTTGCCCCCAACACATATTCCGATTCCCATCTCGTTTGGAGGTTAGGTTTGACTTTTGGGAATTTTTGAACATGTCGGTCTGATCAAGATGGACAAAGTGATATTGGAGAGGATGGGGTTTGGTATAATGGTGAGATAGGCCACCAAGAACCCTAATTCAGCTGCCCATCTCATATGCAATCACGGTTGCGATTTTGGCGGCTTTTAATTTTGTGGCCATTTTCGGTATGACCCAAGTGATTTTGTAGGAGATGGGATTTGAATATTAGGGTTCGTTACAACATCTACAATACATATCCACTTGCCCATCTCTTTCCCAGTTGTAGAAACCCTTGCCATCTCCAGTTGAAGTTGAAAAATCGTAAAATCTAGTTTTATATAACAAATTGAGTTAAAATGGATGTATATACCCATCTAGTGGCATATTTATGTTATATATTTCAGATATTATGAGTAGTTGTGTATTGTATATACAAACATACATTATAACCCGGCCCGCTGGGTGCGGGCGTGCAGAGTGTGCACCGCACGCGGGCGGCACTTTCAGGGGGCGGAAAACACAACAATCTCGTGATCGAACTCATTTTCATCATTTGCACCTAGGTTCTTTTTAGAATGCCATAACAATTACATGTATTGATCTCCTTTAAAAATAAACCGATAAACCGAAAACGTTCAAACCACTTAAGAAGGATCGATCTCTGAAAATAGTATAATATAAGGACAGAGAATGTAAAATTAAATTCCCATGATAGAAGTCAAATTTATTCTGTAAATAAAAGTTGACATTCTAATCTGATTATAATTATTGACAAAATTTTAAAGCAGTTTGACGTCTAGTTATGGAGAATTATCCATTTTTATGTGCAATAAATTCCCACGTTTAATATCATTTTTACTCGACCTTTACTTGAATATTGAATACTAATTACTCGAATGCAAGACGTCCAATGTTTTTTAAAAAAATTTATTGAATGTATGAGATATCAATAAATAACGTATTCAAATTTCAGATTTTTAATTTGGAATATGCTCCTTCAATCGATCTTCCTTAAGATAATTTTAAAGAGAATTCCCCGTTGTTCCATGTAGAGGAAAAACCAAATAAAAAGAAAACGAGTTTCCCATTCGCTCTGGTTGTTTAAAAGCGCAGCTTTTTCACTCATGCTGCGGGCTCCGTTTGCTTTTTAAAGCCCGGGACACACATATCCGAACCGTGTCTGCACCGCATGACAGCCGTGTGTTGGACAACACACGGAGAGAAAATAAACAAGTAAAATTTGATGCGGTGCGGACATGGAGACGCGGAAATGTGGGGACTGACTGGTAAGATTTTACTTGTTTACTTTTTCTCCGTGTGTTTTCCAACACACGGCCGTCACGCCGTGCGCAAATGTGTGTACCGGGCTTAAGCCGGCTCTTCACGATGCGGTGAACGTTTCATTCGAATATTGGCTTCCAACGTTGGACGATTTTCGGCGAAAGTAGACCTCCTATCGAAAAAAGTTAAATATAAAAGTTGTAGGTAATAAAAAGATCTACAACTTTTGTACAAACCATTTTTTCCACCTTACCAACTTCCAGAGCAATGAGTCATCAAAGTCAAATTTTGGGTTTTTTTTAACTAAAATTTCAACTAAAACCACCTTTTTCTCCAAAAAATACCTAGTTAACTAATATTTTTTTTTACAAAATTGGAAAGCTTGGACAATTTCTTATCAATAATGTCTGGACAATTTGTATCCTACGGCTTTTATTTTTGGAGTTATAAGCAATTTTAACGCTAAAATTGGCTCTTTTTTTGTGCCTTTTCACCTAAGCTTTACCAAAAAGTACCAAATAAGCACCAAATAAGGCAAATTTTAACATCAAACTTGCTAATAACTTCAAAAGTAAAGGCCGTAGCGTAAAAATTGTCCAGACAATATTGATAGGAATTGTCCAAGCTTTCCAATTTTGCAAAAAAAATATCAGTTAACTAGGTATTTTTTGGAGAAAAAGTTGTTTTTAGTTGAAATTTTAGTTAAAAAAAACGAAATTTTGACTTTGACGACTCATTGCTCTGGAAGTTGGCTAGCTGGATCCTTGATTTTGACAGTTTTAGATAGTTGGGAGTATTCTACGTACACTGGTATCCTATTCATGAAAATAGCTCAAAGGGTTACATAAATACAGGGTGATATGTAAACCTCTACAAAAAAAATTCAAAACGCCCTAGCTGCTAAACCGTTAAGATTTACCCCCCCCCCCCCCACCCATACGATTTTTTCTTCGTCTATCCAAAACCTATCTACAGCCGGCCGCTTTGTAAGCTTAAAGGTATACACCCTGTATAATCATCAAAATGTTTTTTTTTTCCATCAACCAATTTTTCTCAATTAAACGGAAAATATTGATGGAACGGAGATGGGATTGAAAATGTAACATTTGGCAGATGCCACGAGCCTATGGTCCAAATCTTGGGTTCTACAAAATCACTTGGGTCATACCGAAAATGGCCACAAAATTAAAAGCCGCGAAAATCGCAACCGTGATTGCATATGAGATGGGCAGCTGAATTAGGGTTCTTGGTGGCCTATCTCACCATTATACCAAACCCCATCCTCTCCAATATCACTTTGTCCATCTTGATCAGACCGACATGTTCAAAAAATCCCAAAAGTCAAACCTAACCTCCAAACGAGATGGGAATCGGAATATGTGTTGGGGGCAACCCAATTAACCTATATACCAAGTCCCATCCTCTGCAATATCACTTTTTTCATGGTCAAAAAATCGACAAGTTCAAAAATTCATAAAATTAAAACTTAAGTAGACTCGAACTGGCGAATATTTTTAATCGGTTGTGCTTTACCTAATCTACCTTATATCAAAAGCCCATCCTCTACAAAATCACTTTGCAATTCTGTCACTAGCTCTTGGACTACAATACTCTCCCCCAAAAGGGGTGATTTTTTTTGTAATATCAGCGCCAAAATATATTTCCCACCGATAATTTAATATTTTTTTTAAACCCCTGCAACTGAACATCAAAGTCTTTCTACTATACTGCAAGTATACGTCTGATATACACAGTGGGAAAAGTGCTGATCCAATAAGCCCAAGAACATACTACAATTATTTCAGAAGTTAGCGATTTTTGGAAAGTGTTTTTAAAAAAATAAACATTTACTACAAAATATATTTTTGAAAAATGTGGGGGGGGGAGACTTCAACCAAAATATATAACTGGGAAACTTCCTGATCCAACAAGCCCAAGATTATTATCCTACTACAATTATTTCAGAAGTTATAGGGGTTTGTTTGAAAGTGTTTTTATGAAAAATAATCATTTTAGTACAGTTGAAAAATGGCTGTTTTTGGAAAAAATTACATCGTCGATTTTTTTTCATACATCGTTAGGGGGTTATGAAAGAAGCTTAAATCCAGATTTGAGACCTCCAACTCCTTGCAGTGCAGAGAAAAAATTTTTAAACAAATAATGTAGAGGTCATTGCCGCCTACAATTCATGTCATTGAGTCAATTTTGTACGACATGGAAAAAGTAGATGGCGCTAAAGTATCAAAAAAAGTGTTTTTTCGCTTTTTCACCCAAAAATCATTTTTTTTTCGTTATAATTTAAATGGAAAAGTTGTTCCTCTCCAAAATACACACAACATTTTTCAAACATTTTTTTCTTTCGACTTACCGTTTTCGAGCTACAGCTTACCGAAGAATGAAAATTGTACTTTTGTACAAAGCCTAAGTACGGTGACGATTGGTGCGTTACCCACAAGTGATATAACATTTTTGGCGGAAAAGAGAAAATAATTCTCTTCTGAAAAAAAATCTCGTTCGATTTCTTGGAAAAATGTTGAAAGTAGCACAACTGGAATATCATTATTGAAGATTTAAAAAAATCCAGTCATTCATGCAATTGGTCATTCACTGACAATGACAAATTAAAGCACATTGACTTATTTGAACAAAAACATACCGTGAACATCCAATACCGTGAACATCCATTGTTGCGCATTCATTTCTGAGCAATGTTTCATTGGCAGAATCCCTCTATTTAAACATGCATTTAGCAACGTGCGCCGAGCTCTTGGACCCGGAGTACGCTTGTCATTCTCGACAATTTTTTAAATATAAAACATACACTCATTTTACAAAAGCAAAGTGTTGACTTCTCTATTCTATAAAACTGGCACACCGACTAAAGAGGAACAACTTTTCCATTTAAATTATAATGAAAAAAATGATTTTTGGGTGAAAAAACACTTTTTTGATACTTTAGCGCCATCTATTTTTTGCATTTCAAGTCGTACGGAATTGACTCAAGGTTTAAAAATGTTTTCTCTAAAGTGCACTGATTAAGAGAAAAACGCATTCAAAACTTTTTGTTTTTTCCAAAAACCTGTAAGGAGTGGGAGGTCACAAATCTGGATTTACGCTTCTTTCATGACCCCCTAACGATGTATGAAAAAAAATCGACGGTGTAATTTTTTCAAATCAAAAATACACTGTACAAAAATGACTGTACTATTTAGTACAAAATCTATTTTTGAAAAGTAGGGGGCCGGGGGGGGGTAGACTTCATCCAAAATATATAGTTTCTTCACGCAAAATTCTTAAAATATTTACTAGCTATACATGATGAGTTGAATAGTTGAGTTGAGGTTGAGTTGAATTTTCGACAATCGACAAAATTCGACAAAAAGCACAAACAAAACACAGAGATGCTGCTGTCAACTAAATTCAACTACTCAACTACTGAACTCGCGTCTATCTGCATAGCTTTAACTCAACCCAGGAAGCACAGCTGATTCGAGTTCAGTCGACCCTATCTCAACTTGACTCGCGTCTACATGCATTTGAACTCGGGTTCAACCTGGGTTCAACTGATCATGTATACGTAGTATATATGAATTTTATGATTTTCGCTGAAATGGGACGCAAAAATATTTGACTCATCCTATTATACATACAGGGTTTATACGCTAAGTTTACAATGCGGCCGGCTGTACGTTTCGGTTGGTCTAACAAAAAATCGTTTGCGGGGGGGGGACAGTGCCGGATTTACCAACAAGCAAAACAAGCAATTGTTTGTAGGCCCCCACCCTCAGGGGGCCCCGCGCCTCTTATTTTTTGTTTGGTTGGTCTTTTCCAATTTTCTGCAGAGAAGAGCAGACAGAAAATACCTGATCGATTCCATACCAAAAGTAGTGTTTTATTTATGTCAAGTTGTTCAAAATGTTGAAGATGTTCAATGTATACAAGCTGTTCAAATATATAGTGGGGGGGGGGGGAGAGATGAGTTATTTTAGGGGCCCAATCACAATGTTGTGCTTGGGGGCCCCGCAACATATAAATCTGGCACTGGGGGCGAAGTCGTAATGGTTTAGCCGCTATGGCGTTTTACATATCACGCTGTATTTTTGTAACTCTATCACCTATTTTCATGAATAAAGTATCAATGTACGCAGACTACTCCCAACTATCTAAAACCAAGGTTCTACTCTATCAACTTCCAGAGTCATCAAATTTTCGTTTTTTTTAACTAAAATTTCAACTAAAACCACCTTTTTCTCCATAAAATACCTACTTAACTAATTTTTTTTTGCAAAATTGGAAATCTTGGACAATTTTCCATCAATAATTTTTATGCTACCGCCTTTACTTTTGAGGTTATTATCAAGTTTGATGTTAAAATTGGCCTTATTTGGTTCTTTTTGGCAAAGTTTAGGTGAAAAAGTACTAATAATGTACGAAATAGAGCCAATTTTAGCATTAAAGTTGCTTATAACTCCAAAAACAAAACCAATTGGCTCAAATTGAACTTACAAGACGATAGTTAGTGAAGCTAAGAAAAGCCTCTAAAACAAAACCAACTAACGCAAATCTTCCAGTTTGCCGTCGAATTTATATTTTTTAGTATAATTTAAACCGAATAAACCTAAATTCAGAGAGTAAACTTAACATTCAGATAATTTGCCACCTGGCTCTTGGTCTATAAGCACAGTCAACCTAATTAAGTAGTCTGAGCTTGTAGTATTTGTACCATGATAAATCCCATATAGCAATTTGGTGGTGCCAATTTTGTATGTAGCGGAACATCTGTATTACAAATAGTTAAGTCTGTGATTAAATTATTTAAAAAAAAACGATAAATCTAATATAACGAAATTTTTATTTGTAATTCAAAAGTAAATTTACTACCACGGAAACAGCTCTATGACAAAGGTCTCCGCTGATATAAATAAGATAAATAAACAAACTCGAGCGTTTATTTACAAAAATAATTTATGTTTGCTTTCCACGCAAGTAGAAAAGAGAAATCAATTTACGCGGAAAAACTTTACAGAACAGAGTTGTTCAACAAATGGCTTACGTTGATGAGCTGAACAAATAATTATATGGGTCAATGATTTTTTGGTAAGAAAGGGCTTACTTCTCTTTATAAGAAAGTTTTGACGAAATTACGCTTATCTTCAGTATCCAGGCGTGGGTGCCTATTGTAAAATTCAAAGTTTTGCAACTGAGAACAATTATCGACAGTAATTAGTGTTGGGGTTTTCTATTAATTGTTAAGCGGATATATTCGGCCTTAATTTAACATTTAAAACAACTCCGATAAAACTTTAAATTTTTATTTCCTTATGCATACCATTGTCATCCGTTTCAGTTTTGATGGTATGTAATGGAAAATTTGTTATCAGATTAAGAAAAATATATTTCCATCTACGCCAGACTGATAGCATCGAAACCATGGTAATGAGAAAATTATGTGCCTGTACGCAAAAGCTACGGTTATACTAGGCTACGACACCGTGGTATTAGTATTGAAGTAACTCCCGCCCCAATATATATTTCCGGTTGAGGAAAATGAAGGAACGTTATATTTCTGGTTGTTTGACAACATATTGTTTGCAAGAGTCAAAAACATTAAGCAGGCGTGTCCGTGTGGCGTGTTCTTATTTTAGTGTATCTGGGAATTAATAAAGTCACTTTGACTTTGTAGTTTTAGCTTTGACAGCTATGAATACTATCACAGCTGTCTAAAACTAACCTTAGACTTAGCACAAATAAACTGTGGTAGAAAAACCATATTTCCTTAGGCCTGCAGCGCACCCCCAAAAGTGCTCTTGAAAGGAAAAAAATGATGAACTTGAGGTAACCGATCGAAACCAATTGCAGTAATTAGAGGATGCAAAAATGCATCTACAGTTCAAGTTTGGACTAGAGTTGAACCGGATTTACACGAGGCAGTAAATTTGTCCCTTACACGATGGCAAATTGTACTAAGGCCTCAATTTTTTTAAATGTCCCGGCTCAATAATAATGCCCTACTTGGTATGTGTGTATATGAACGCAGTGCCGGCGGATCGTGTTGGGTCCGGATGGGTAGTCTGACAAATACAGCCTCCCTCCGAAACTGTTATTTGGTATTTTATATAAAAAGGAAAGTAGGTAGACCCCTTAATTGTGAGTCGGAATATACAGGGTCCTGGGTCCTCTCCCGTGTATCACAATGTTTAATGGTGTGTTATGGCTACGTCTCCCAAAAGTAGCAGTTGCGATCGGGGTCGCGGATGACATGGGGTAGTGCTCGTATGGCGATGCCTCCATGAGACGGGCGAACCTGGTGATCTGGCAGATTAAAGAGTGGCTTGAAATCGGCGGTCTGGCTCTTTCTGAGCACAAAACTGAAGCTGTGCAAACGGAGAAGACTAGTGTCCCCAAGGATCAAGGTTTGGGAACAGATCATTCAGTCACCGCCCGCCCTAAGATACTTTGGAGTGATGATCAACCGTAGGCACACTTGGAGGGTATTGCGGTTAAAGCGTCCGCTATTTGTGCAGCACTCCCAAGAATGCTGCCCAACGTCGGGGCTCTACACCGAGCCGTCACTTGCTGATAGCGAGGGTGGTTAGCAGCAGCATTGAACAAAACGACTAACAGCAGAAAATGGAAGACCGCATACAGACTAAGCGCCCTTCGCGTGTTCTGCGCATACAGGCCACGTTCAAGGATGTAGCGTGCGTGATAGAGGTAGTGTTTCACCGAGACCGAGACTCGTTCTCGTTCTGAGCTTTTGATCTTCGTATCGTCTCGCCTCGGTCTCGGACAAGATTCAATAAAGGATTGCTCGTCTTAGTCTCATCTCGGTCTCGTCTCGTACGAGAATTTCTCGTAAAACCGAGATTTTGTAATCTCTCACGGTATACAGAAACAAGTTAATGTAAAAGAGATTGACAGCTTCGAATACCGTAGAACATGGTCAAAAAGTGACGTCAGCACTAAAATATCATCTTACGATATACAGTCTTTTACATTGTCTTGTTTTTGTATACCGTGAGGGATTACAAAATGATGATTTGACAAGAAAATTGAAAAAACGAGAACTGATTTCCCTGAATTCGAATTCATTAGCTCAGAGATGGAAGCCGGAGGTTTTATCACATGCTTCCAAGACAAATTTATCTACCCCCGAATAACCATAATAATTAATAAAAATATAAAATATAAATTATTAGAGCATAAATTATTAATAAAAAAGAGCTTCGAAAATCAAGGCACATTGTCTCATTGTCTCGAAAAAACGAGAATGAGAATTTAAACAATCTCGTCGAGAAGAGAATCTCGTATGGGGTGATCTCGTTCTCGTCTCGACTGATCGAGAATATAATTCATCGTGTTCATCTCCGGTACTGAGAACGAGACGAGAACGAGATTGTCTCGGGTGCATGCTTTTACGAAAATTAACCAACTAAATTATTTTTAATCAGGTTTGAATAAACTAGGATTATCAATACTTTTGCTAAATTGTCAAAGTATACGTGCGAAAGTACAAGATTTAGATGACGAAGTTGTGAAAAAAATTAATGTATTTACTTTTATCAGAAACTTGGATAACAAATGATGAATATGATGAGGACTGCGCCAATTTTTTAACATCTGATAAAAACGCTATCGCTTAATCACGATAAGTCACCATAAAATGTGTGTTGGCAGAAAATGGACAAATGAATTTGATGGTAGTTATTTATGTATCGCTGCATAAAACCTTATAGACTAGTAAAATTAAGGAAAAATCAAAGGTAGTAAGGAAGAATTGCGTTAAAGGGTTTTTATTATTTAATATGTTAGTTGAACACCTAAATGTGATAAAAACACAAAGTGCCCCTTTTTTAGGGGTGCGTTTTTGAGCGCCGACACTAAGTACACCTTTTTCAGGTTTCTCAAAATAACTCGAAAACAAAGCGAAATTCGAGATTTTTACTAAAATACTTTTTTGTAGAAAATTAAATTTCCCTTCGAAATAAATTTTTTAATTTTTGTTTTACCATTTGTAATTCAAAAAATAATCGAAAAACAAAACTAATTTTTTTTCGAAAATTCACGTTTTTTACTTTTTTTTATTAATACGGTTATAACGGTTTTTATTAATACGGGTATACATATTATGTAAATGTTCAGAGAAAAGAAAAGTTATGAAAAAATGAAGAAATTGCTTTTTTTAAAATCTTTATACGACCAACGCAACGGTGACAGAGAAATCGCCATTCAAAGTTGACAATTTTTAGCCATTTTTTAAATTATTTGCTCAAGGGGGTATTCTGGTGTAGAGGCATGATTTTCAGGTAATTTTTGGAGTGTCAAAACAAAAAGCCAATCAATATTTTTACTATCCATTTTTTTATTAGTTATTTATTAACATTACAAGAATACAGAAAAAAATCAAAAATTAAAAAAAATTAAAAATTCAAAAAATTAGCAGCTGATGAAGTGGGGGTTCTCAAAAAATTGGCACGTGACCATACCCACGATCTCAACCCTCCTAGCAGTCTGAAAAAAAAATAGATTATTAATCTAGAATAATGCCGCAATGTCTGGAACTACGGAAAAGTTTGAAAAATTTTTTTTCACGAAATGGCGACTGCTTGAAAAAAAAACAAAAAAAAAACAAAAAAAAACAAAAGCAGTCGCCATTTCGTGAAAAAAAATTTTTCAAACTTTTCCGTAGTTCCAGACATTGCGGCATTATTCTAGATTAATAATCTATTTTTTTTTCAGACTGCTAGGAGGGTTGAGATCGTGGGTATGGTCACGTGCCAATTTTTTGAGAACCCCCACTCATCAGCTGCTAATTTTTTGAATTTTTAACTTTTTTTAATTTTTGATTTTTTTCTGTATTCTTGTAATGTTAATAAATAACTAATAAAAAAATGGATACTAAAAATATTGATTGCCTTTTTGTTTTGACACTTCCAAAATTACCTGAAATTCATGCCTCTACACCAGAATATCCCCTTAAACATTTTTTCTTTTAATTTTCAGCAAAGAGATTTAGTAGAGGGAAATTAAACAAAAAAAAGCGAAGTTATGATGTAGTTGGGAAGTTGGATTTTTTTATTTTTTTTTTCTTTACATATGTTAAGATAAAGCGAAAAAAAAATTTCTGCAAAATCGGTCCTGTGCTGCACGAGAAAATTGCATAAATGTCAATTTTTGATGCATTTTGAGTGCATTGCTACACTATTTTTTTAATTTCTCCAGTTCTGTTGGTCGTAGAAAAATAAAAAAAATTGGGAAATACTCGTAAATTAATAGACTATCGAACTGATTCAGTATAAATACTTTAAAAGTGAATCCTAACCTCAAAAAACCAAAATGTATGAAATTTTGTTTTATTTTACAAAAAATTAAATAAATAACGGGAAAATGGTCGGATTTTGATAAAAATTGGAGAAAATATGTAATTATAAATACGTGATTGAAATTTCAAAAAAAACTTTCGATTTTTACGGCAACAATTGGCAGTTTTCGACAAAATTTTAAAATTGCCGCCATTTTATGCCAAATCATCGTACTATAATAATTTTTTTTTAAATTGTAGGTTTTTTTATGTACTTTCTTGTGAGCATACGCAATACTTCGTTAGTTTATTTAAAAAGTCCGTTTTAGGACTTTGAAAAAAGTAAAAAACCTCAATATTTCAATTTTTTGCCTTTTTTTCATAGTTCGCAAGTAGCTTTTCATAGTTGGCAAAAGGCAAAAAATTGAAAACTGAGATTTTTTAGTTTTTTCAAAGTCCTAAAAAGGACATTTTAAATAAATTAATTAAATGAAATTTTTTTTTTCGCTTTATCTTAACATATGTAA
The DNA here is from genome assembly GCA_963855945.1 of Thereva nobilitata. Lineage (NCBI taxonomy): Eukaryota > Metazoa > Arthropoda > Insecta > Diptera > Therevidae > Thereva > Thereva nobilitata. The sequence goes on from OY979696.1 coordinate 87,216,946, forward strand.
AGAAAAAAAACAAAAAAACCCAACTTCTCAACTACATCACTATCATATGACAATTTCCCTCTACTAATTTGTTTTTGTGCAATAAAACAACAATTTCAAAGTAGTGGAGATTGCAGTGCAGGAGACATAGTCATTACAATTGACATCACTCCATTTTGGGTTACCTTCCAACCCTATTGGAGGGCATTCAATATATTTCCCTTCCATTGTTGAAAGACTTTCCACTACATCTATTGCATATTACTAGTTGGTTAATATTTTAATAACTGCGGCAGTTGTTGGCCAAAAAAGTTTTACTTCTAAAGTGTGGTCTTAAACACACTCACATTTTTTTTGTTCATTTTCTCTCTATTTTCTTCTCTATGTAAATTTCAGGCGAAATTTTGTTCGACCATCATCCGCGCAGTGAGTAAAAAAGTTATGAGTATATACTGAAAATATTTTCATATCATTTGCATGAAAACATGTCAATATATGTATAAAGCAAATTCACAATTTTCTCATACATATATAAGAGGCACCTCGGAATATTTTATAACGTAACAAACAGGACACGTTTTCTAATTTCATACCTTTACTAAGAATTTTACAGACTTGTGCTTATTTTTTCCTGAAGGTTCAAACCCGAAAGTCGATTAAACGTTGAAGGTTCGATATTTCTGCGTATTCTGAACCTAATATGAAAAAAGGTTCCTCCAACACACTTTGTTCGGTATTCATCAAGAAACTATGGATTTTGCTGGATTCAGTTTTTGAAACGCCAAAAAGTAATTATTGAATAAAGCTCCGTGAAGTATGTTGATATTAAAAGACCTTTTTAGAACATTTCAAAGCTGTTCTAAAAATAAGATTATGTGATTAGAAAGACCAACACTGTGCACAAACATGTAGGTTTATAGAGACGCGTTGGGGGTTGCGGGATGTCCTATTAAAGTTTATTAATTAGAAGTATAACTCTCCGTAACTATTTTCTGGCTCTTCTGACATGTTTTTCCAGGTACCAGCCTTTTATCGTCCATGGAATCTGGTACACTTTTCGCTGTTCTTATTGTTCTATAAATAACGGCTTTTCCGATAGCAAACCAGCCGCCAAATGAAGACTGTTGTAAAATTGTTGTTTGTGTCATTTTTTCAGGAACCATAATTCATTTATGGTGCCCCAAAACACATAATGTTTTGAACTCCATATACTCAGATCAGACAATCAAGAAATTTTAAAACTAATTTAGACCAATGAAATAAGAAAGTAATAATACTAACGAAAGAGAGTTCAACTGAAAACATTCTTGAGGACATTTTCCGATTGCTTCAGATCTTTGCTTTGGTTCCTTTGTCTGGCGCCCGAAGCCCGTTTTCTGCCAACCTACACACTCAGCTCAGTAATGCGGTAGCACTTAATCCTGGAAATCAAACATTACGACCACATTTGCTAAAAGTTAATATTGTAGAGTTTCAGCAAGGTAAACAAGTAATCATCTCAGGTAAAAGACACGATTTCTATCTTAGCGAATAATTCAATATCATAGTTGGGAATACACATAAAGTACCCAGATGTATGCAGAGATTTATTTGATTCTAACTTCAATCATATAATTAGCCTTGATAGCACTTCTCACCCAAAAGCTAATCTCTAAGTCTCCTCCTATTCTCTGTCTTTTCAGGCCATTCGGGTAAACAGCTTTTAAGTTAAGAGGAAACTCAAAGACTCGATTTCCTTTGAAGCAAACAGTTGAACGCCTAAAGCACCAATGATACAAATTCGAAAACCGTAGATGCATTTGGCCAGATTAACATGAACATACAAAACTACTAGGGTGCCCGACAGAGCTCTAAGATACTTCACCTATAGCGTCACTCGTTGGTGTTATATTGTGTGAAAAATTCTAAGAGGATGCCATAAGTCCTTTGAATCTTTGCAAGAGAGTTTGGCACGTAAGAAGAAAAAGTTTGAGAAAAGGAGGATATATCCTTTAAAAATAAATGGGACTGCGTCTGACGGCACTAGTCGTTTAAAACACACTGTAGTGCAGGAGAAAATCTCCGGAAGCCTATAACGGCGAGGGACGACTTGAAGTGCAAGAAAAAAACACACACGGTGAGTAGCATTAGCATCAATGAACTCACTTTAGTTATTCCCTTATTTTACCCGTACTCGTTCTTTTTATAATAAAGCATGTGCTTTTGTTCTTGCACTTTGTTGTAAACAGAAGCTCTTCTTGTATCCATACATGGCTTAGTCTTATAAGCAAGCTTGATTCCCGCCCAAACAGAAAAAAAACCTAAGTAATTTCCACAGCTTTTGCTTCCTTACATGAAACGTTTTCAGGAAAGCAAGGATCTTTGTAACTTAATTTTCTTCTTTTTTTACAGGAAAGACGAACAGTATGCAGCAGCATTTGTGCTACGAATTGCTCACCATTTGGCTTGTTATTGCATGTATGCACTATGGTAAGTCTCTACTTTGCTAACAAATGAGCTTTTCAGACAATTCACGTTCATAAATCAGGAAGTATGCATTCAAGCACGTCAGATATAAGTAGACATTTTCAGCACAATTTGAAATAAACACGAGAGGGTGCTTTATCCTTTTGTTAGTGGTTGAAAGTCTTTAAGGAAGCAAAATTATCTACGCAATTACTCCTTAAATGCTACTATAAACTTGAAAAGAAACTTTGAAATTTTTATAACTTTGAAAATTTTAATTAGAACTAGATTAAATTAAAGCAGAGTGATTTTTTCGGATAAAATTTAAAAAACAATGCAATTTTATTTTCAAATAAATTAAAATAAAATCAGCTTATACCGCATGGCACTGGAAAAAACACCCGAAGCAATCTTTGTAATAATCTATCGACCGACCGACTGATTTGAGTTTTCGTCGTAACGACGTAAATTTTGCGTCTTTGATTTTCGTCATAACGCGTGGGTCGAGGGCATTAACTGTTATTTCGTTCCCCGAATAACAAAGTGACGGAAAACTCGACAAAATTCTTCTTAAAAACTCACAAACTGATGACAAATCGCTGGTTTGCGAGAATAACGACGCAATTCAAAATTCTGTAAAATTAAACTAAATATGCCAAATGACCAACAATCTTTGATAATTTATAGTAAACAGACACGCAACGCCGATTTCGCGTCAACTATCGTTAGAAAGATATATCGTCATTATTCATTTGAGACAAAACATTCTCGAGTAATTTATAAAAAAATTTAATAACGTCATTCTCTAAAATCAATCATTTTTAGTTGCGTCACTATTCTCGCTAACCAGCGAAATGTTTGCAAATGTAAGAAACTTTTATTGGCAATTATGAAACAGCTACGTTAAAACGCCTGTGGTACCTACCTGCTGAACATCTTACTTTTACTCACCTTTCGTTTTAAGCCAAATTATGATCTTTATAAATGCTTCAGGCCGCTATAGCAGATTTCATGGCTCGAACATTACTCTTGCTGAAAGAAAAATTGAATAACACCACGTATTTTATTTTTTATTTTTTCGCTGTTGGTCAATACTCTCTTTTTAAGCACTGGAACACAGTTATGCCGGGTTTTCACGAGTAGAATTAGTGGTAGAGTAAATAGCGTACTTTTAAACCGAGTTAACTCTACTCTACTTAGTTTGGTAGAGTGCCCGTTTTCACTTAAATTGAAAATAGTACGGTACAGAAGGAATAGAAAACTTTCTTGGTTATATGTGCAATAGGGTGGCCCTTATTTTTAAAACTCGGAAATTTCTACATGCTAACTCTAGAAATGGTTCTCTACTATGAAAAAATAATAATCCATAAAATTTCATCTCAATTGTTTGAAGTTAACCCGTGCCGAAAACACGGTAAAGATTGTTGTTTGAGAAGAATTTTTATGAACAAGAGAGTTGAAGAAATCGACATATTTCAAACAGAGCAAAGATGTGTTAGCACGTCCAGCAGACTGCCAAAAGAAAACCCGACTCTGGAAAATAGCACGCCACTGCTTTTTGTGGTCATAATGCCCGTACTTCCTATATGAGGCATTCTTTTACAAATCGAACACTTTTATTAATTAACATTTTTGATTTGCTTAAAATTTTTTTACGCAGTCCCTACATAAAATAAGCCGACACGTATTTTTTCTTTTTTTTCGGTCAATATTTTCAAAAAAAGGTGGTAGGGGCGGGGGGGAGAAGTTTATGACAGTCGCCGATTATGCCCTTTTTCAAATCGCTATTACTCTGGTTCTATTCATCGTATCGAGTTAAATGAGACATCAATCTAAAGGTAATGTTCGACTATCTCAACACTGTTTTCATTAGCATAGTAGCGGTAGAGTAGAGAGGAAAGCAGTGGTGGGGGACAGCAAGGGGTAGAGTAACTTTACCACGGTGCTATCTCACTCTACTCTACTATAACCAAGTACTCTTAGTCCGGGGAAATTAGCAAAAAAAACGCAAGAAAGGAGACAAAATTCGGAAATGGCTGAAAATTGGACCACAGCTTCCTTGCGACTTTTTAAGAAAACAATTTCGGAGTCACAAAAAAAACAATTAGTGATTTTTTGGCCGAAAAGTGATTTTTGGAAAATTTGACCTTGAATTGTAGGCAATAACGCTTCGTATTGACTGATCAAAATTTTTTTTCGAAAAAACCAGCTTTTGAGTGATATTTTTCCCAAAAAGTGATTTTTCGAAACTGACCTTGAATAACTTTGAAAAGGTTAATCGAGTCAACATCTTTGTAAGAACTAAAGTTGTAAAGAATTTCATTGTCAACATTTAGGGCATTTGTACGGGATTGTACGACCTATAGAAACCGAGATACAAGGAAAACACCGGAAAACCGCTATATTTTCGGCGGCCATTTTGTTTTTTTTGTGATTCCGAAATTGTTTTCTTAAAAAGTCCCAAGGAAGCTGTGGTCCAATTTTCAGCCATTTCCGAATTTTGTCTCCTTTAAATGCTAATTTCCCCGGACTATCTACTCTAACACTTACGTTTTCATTAGGCGAGTTCACAGGATAGTTAGTACTCGCCCAGTATACTCTATCACTAATTCTACTAATGAAAGCCCGGCATTACTGAAAGTTATAAATTTTGTCCTAATTAAGGCTTGTGGCCACGAGTAAAAATAATTGAGTTGGTTAATTTTCTTAGAAGCTGCACGCGACCGCATCGGCATCACTCCAAATGCGCGTGTTGTTTTACCAAGCCCCCCCCCCCCCCCCCCCCGCGGCACTAACTACGTCCAATGCTACTTGACCAACGTAATCGAACGAGAACAGGTCTACTGAGTATGGTAATGGCACCCTTTATGGTCACCAAGATAATTGCCCGTTTTCTTCGTCCTATACAATTTTTAACCCTTAAGTGGGAACTACAATGTGGCGCTGGCGCGTGGTGCTGGCGCTCTTTTTGGTGCGCGCCATGTAGCTGATTGCAAATACAATGCCGTGGCGCTGTCTTTTCAGAACTTCAAAAACGGATTGGTTCTATTTAAGGCTTAAGTTAGTCGAAATGGGGCAATAAAAAAAAATTCATTTGAAATTAATAGTTTTTTCAGGAAAATTCAAACATTGATTAAATACGAATGCTTTTCGGGGTACTTTTGACTTCAGCTTTACAGCTTGGCGTGGCCCTTCTTTTCTCAAGTAAGGAATTCCGTTCAATGGATAGCTGTTGCTAGAATTACAGACTCAACATACTTTCATGCCATACTTATCGGGTTTCGATGGCATATTTTCTTTGAAGGGACCGCGACCTCTAAACGGAAGTAGCTGTTCATCAACCGTTATATTTTTACCTGGGATGTACCCTTTTTTTCAAATTTATAACTAGATAATTTCTCCCAAATATCTCTAATGGGAGCCAATTTGTCCTGAGATTGACGAAAGCTTCTTGTAAATCTGTCATCAAAGAGAGAAACCGCCGCATGCCCATGGTTGCTTTGTATTTTGTACCATAAAATTTATGCCACATTCTGTCAATTGTTATGTAATGATCCTTTTCGTATGCTGTAACTTCCAAAACATCAATCGAAACTTGCAATAGCAATACCATAACAATAAAATATAAAAAAGATCTTAAGTTTTGTTTCTTGCAAAACATCAGTTTAACGAATTTTAATTTTGAAATGTGTCCAATGGACACATCTGACCAGGGTAAGGTAGCCCCAGTTTTGCTCACTTTATTCTAGTAAAAGGGTGAGTGTACCGTGCTCGTTTTGGTGGCATACAGGCGATTTGACTAGGAGCAGGCGACTGCTACTTTTAGTTAGGCGTGCTAGTCCAGTAAATCTGTCGAAAATATCGCGTTTTTTTGCAAAAACTATTAACAGGCTACAAAGGTATGTAAAAAATGGAAATTTTCCGAAGAATTCAATGAACTATTTTTAAAACAGATTACACGCTTGCGTCCTTTTCAAAATGGCGGCCAAAGTTGGCGAAAAACAGTTTTTTACGTTTAGAAAATAAACTTGGCGTTGTACAAAAAAGAGTTAAATGGCAAAGTTGTGTAACTCTTTAATACGGATCCAGTTGCCTTGGTCCGGTCTCAAAAAATTGCAAACTCAATTAGTAATTGCAAAAAAACCGCAAAAAATCGCAATATTTTGAAATACCTGTAGCTCCGTGGAAAGACGATATTTTTTAACGAACCAGGGTGAAAGTGTAGTCCAAGTTAACTCGAATAAGAGCGTTTTTACAGATTTGCAAAATATTGCAAGCATTTTGCAAAAATCGATTTTTTCGAAAAAAACGCTTTTTTTTCAATGTCCAATAGCTCATACAGGCCATCATATTTTATACCCGACCGGTACCAAAATTTTCTTTAACAGTTGCGCTTACATGTGCAATTAATGCGCATATCACAAAACGATCTCTAATATGCGGAAAATCAGTCAAAAGATCGATTTTTTTTATACCCCAAAAAACTATGAATATCTTTGTGATTTTTAATTACATTGTAATGCCATCATTGCCAATCGATAGCTGACATTTTTCTACAAATTTACAAAAAAACAATTTTGCTCTCCGATCTTCTGGAGCCGAGATAATTTTTTTTTTGAAAAATTTCGTGTGGCGCCATCTTTTAAGATAAGTCGCTAAAATTTGCAGGGGTTATTGTTGAATACTTATATTTTCAATAAAAAATTCCCGCAACTTTATCGGGCGTTGCTGAGCATTGTAAAATCAATTAAACTCGCAGCTCGATACTGCGACGCGCATTAGCTAGCGCTATAATCCAGTCAAAATAGACGAAAATAGCTCAAACTGGTTGATAATTCTGAAGTTGTTGAAAATTGAGCCCTTACAAATATCATTATAAAGAAAATGTCGAACCCCCTCCATCGGTCGGTGCCAAATATTTTTATTCAAGGTCAAAAGGTCAGAATATCAGTTTTTTGCAAATGTCTCCTAAAGTTTTTTCCTACCAGGAATCACCCCTGAAAATATTAGCCACGTAGAAAGGATTTATTGAACGTCTGATGACCTATGCAAGTCGCGAATGAGTGCATATGAGTATTTTAAATCTTTTAAACGGCGATATCTCATGAATGGCAATTCGTACAGGAAAATGTATAATATCTTTTTTTGTAGATAATCGCAAAATCTACAAACTTTGTAAAAACTTTTTGTGATAAAACTTACCGTTTAGGGGATATTTGAAACAAACTGATATTCTGACCTTTTGACCTAGAATAAAAATATTTGGCACCGACCGATCGAGGGGGGCAATGATGGCATTACAATGTAATTAAAAATCACAAAGATATTCATGGTTTTTTGGGGTATAAAAAAAATCGATCTCTTGACTGATTTTCCGCATATTAGAGATCGTTTTGTGATATGCGCATTAATTGCACATGTAAGCGCAACTGTTAAAGAAAATTTTGGTACCGCTCGGGTATAAAAATATGATGGCCTGTATGAGCTATTGGACATTGAAAAAAAGCGTTTTTTTCGAAATAATCGATTTTTGCAAAATGCTTGCAATATTTTGCAAATCTGTAAAAACGCTCTTATTCGAGTTAACTTGGACTACACTTTCACCCTGGTTCGTTAAAAAATATCGTCTTTTCACGGAGCTACAGGTATTTCAAAATATTGCGATTTTTTGCGGTTTTTTTGCAATTACTAATTGAGTTTGCAATTTTTTGAGACCGGACCAAGGCAACTCGATCCGTATTAAAGAGTTACACAACTTTGCCATTTAACTCTTTTTTGTACAACGCCAAGTTTATTTTGTAAACGTAGAAAACTGTTTTTCGCCAACTTTGGCCGCCATTTTGAAAAGGACGCAAGCGCGTCATTTGTTTTAAAAATAGTTCATTGAATTCTACGGAAAATTTCCAATTTTTTACATACCTTTGTAGCCTGTTAATAGTTTTTGTAGGTAAAAACCCTCACTTACTGGACTATGCCGTGCCTGTTTCGTGCTAGGTGCGAGCGTTTATTATTTTTATTCAGGGGAGCCGTGCAAAAAATAAAACTACGTATTATTGTGGCTTATACATTAAAACTTACTAGCAGGACCACTCGAAATTCGAGGGCCATTTTCTGTACCTTTTTTGAATTTAAATCTAGAAGTCTTCAATAACAAAATTTTTCGAGAACAATAAAACAAAATTGAAAAATGAAACAAATTTTTTATAGTTGGAAAAAGCAATGCCAAAAAACCACTCTACTCTTAATGTCACATATTACATTTAAAAGATCTTAATTTAAGAATCAAATACTTCTCTGTACACAAAATTTTTGGTGTAATTTCTATCATCATTTAATAGAAGTGCAGTGTATAATTAAAATTTTGATTCTGCACTTCGCGCTGAACTCAAAGCTACATGGTGAAAAAGTGTTCAATACAGTTGTAGTGTTTGAACTCTGTAAAATGAGTGCTTGCCGTTTAATAATATGATAAAAGCAATTTATTCATATCTCATTTTTTTGGAGAGATGCTGTTCATCATGAAACTCTATATACCCCTGTAAGGCATAGAACAATTTTTTTTGCCTAAAAATGTTATTTTTTTCTCGATTTCGTGGGTGGGTGGGGTGGGTGGGTTTTTCAGCAGTCCGAACCTGAAACTGTTACATGAAGTTCCCTTATAATATATTACATTAAATTTACAGTTTTGCACGACTTTCATAACTTTATTTCAAAGAGAGATAACGAATTAGTGAAGTTTACGGAAAAATCGATATTTGAAAAACGGATGTTTTTTGTTTTTCGAATTTTTATCGATGTTTTTCTATTGTGACATTATAATTGTTTTACACCATCTCAAAGTAGAGGTCTCAACGAAACAAAAACCGTCCTGAAAAGTTGAAAAATCAAAATTTTGTCCCTAAACTTATTGATTCAAAATTGGACCTTTTTTTTTAAATTAACTTCGTTAAAAAAGAAACTAAATTATCCATCGCTTTAAAAAAATTGCAGCTCTTACAAAACATAAAAATGAACATTTTCACCAAATTTATTTTAATGAAATTTTTGTAAAAGAGAAAAATGATAAATAAAGAAATCGGTTTTTATAGTTTTTGAAGTTATACTTCTTTAGGCACGTTTTAAAAAATCTTATGAGAGTGAATTTTTAGGAATATGCGAGACGCAACGCGAGACGCAACGATAGGCGAAGGGGTATGGAGGGCAAGCATTTCAACTCCCATTCTTTAGCTGCTGTCTGTTCACGATGTCGATTGGTGAGGGGGTTTTTATCCTGAGGCTATGGAGGGAAATAAATTTCTTGTACGATTCATCAGCTAAGCGAAGGTTTGGATTTTTGTAGGCATGAAGATTCGTAGACGATTTTACTGTGGACGACGTTGCTGGGTGAGGGGTTCTGTCGCGAGGCTATGGAGGGAAATCCGATCCGTGTTCTATTCTTCACCTAAGCGCGAGTTTCTAAGGGCTACTTTTACACCAGCCGACTTTTTCAGAAGATTTTTCTTGGTTGTTTGTGGGCTGGCCAAGATAATAATAAAGCTACTTATATGGCAACTGTAGAGTAAGCGATAATTATTTACCGTTTTACTAATGATTTTGAATGGTTAAAACTTAATATAATTACTCAATCAGAAATTAGTTTGAATATATAATACAAAATATTTACTGTTATTATTTGGGAAAATAAAACAATGAAGAAGATATTAATGCTTTTATTTAGCTTGCCCTCGTATATTTGTTTGGGTCAAATCTTGCGACAGCTTTTTCAACTACTTCTACTAAACCGATTCTTATGAAACTTTGCACACACATTGAGCTAACGTGTCAGTGCAATCTGACAATTTTGTAAAAAAATCAAGATGGCGGTTCCAAGATGGCGGACGAATTTTTCAATTGTGTTCCGATTCCATTGAAAATCAGTAATGGAGGGTTTTAGGGCCACAAATGACGATTCTGTGGTCAAAGTTAGAAAATTAAAAATGGCGGCGCCAATATGGCGGATGAATTTTGGAAATGTGTTCTGAATCCATTAAAAATCCGTATCGGGGGTTTTTAGGGCCACAAATGACGATGCTGTGGTCAAATTTTAAAAATTCAAAATGGGGGCGCCAATATGGCGGATGAATTTTGGAAATGTGTTCTGAATCCCTTAAAAATCGGTATGGGGGGGTTTTTAGGGCCACAAATGACGATTCTGTGGTCAAATTTTGAAAATTCAAAATTGCGGCGCCAATATGGTGGATGAATTTTGCAAATGTGTCAGCGTTACCAGATTTTTTTTCGGGCAAAGCGGGATTTTGAAACTTTTTCAGTAAAAAAGCGGGATTTTTTCGTCAAAAGCGGGACATAATAAAAAACGTAAATAATCAGTAGTTTTTTGTTACTTATCTTTTTATTTGAGTTTCAAATTAAGTTTACAATAATGACACATAGCCATAGCAAATGTTTTTTTAATGAAAATACATTTTATACCCCGGCTTCACCGCCCGTATTGCGCAAGTTCGAGCTTTATGTACTGAACTTCAATTTTTCCCTGAGTTCCCATACATTTTCACATTTTGAAGTCAGGAAAAATACAGCCTGAGTTCGCCCAACAGAACATGAAATCGAGCTTGAACGTAAAAGCTCCCTCAAAAGAGAGTCAATCAACTGGAATAATGGAATGCCATTCCAGTGAGCTTTTGCATTTCTGACTTCTGGCGAAAAAGCAACAACAATTTCAAGCACTGAACTGGACTTTAGCCGGTGAAGCCACTTATGTGCATTAAACTGAATATTATTGAACTGAGGCCGGTGAAGCCGGGCCATTACGTTACTATACCAATAACAATAACTGTCTGGTTCTGTAAGGTAGTTAAGTTTTCCGAGAAATGTAAATAATTAATACATTATACCCCGGCTTCACCGGCCGAACTGCGTACGTTCGAGCAAATTGGTAAACTGAACTTTAAAATAATCTCAGTTCGTATACAATTTTCCACATATTAAATGAGGAAAAAACAGACCTCAATTCGCCCAACTTGAACTCGAACTTAAGTAAAACGCAAAAGTTCGCTCAAAAGAGAGTAATAAACTGGAATAGTGGAAGGCCATTCCAGTGAGCTTTTTCATTTCAGACTTATGGCGAAGAAGCAACAACAATTTGAATCACTGAAATGGACTTTAGCCGGCGAAGCCACTTATTGTGGATGGAACTGAATATTACTGATCTGAGGCCGGTGAAGCCGAGACATTACTACGAATTATTTATATTTCTCTGAAGATTTAACTTCTTTTAAAATTTAGTTTTTTTCTTTAATATTAGGATAAATAAGTCTGCACACGATAGCTCTAGATTGAATTGGTTCTGCTTTCATTAAATTTACGGAGCATTTATTTCTGGCATCCGACAATTTTCAATTCATTTGGGGAAAAACTCGTTCGGGAAAGCAATTTGAATTCGGGACACTTAATATGAAGGAAACTAGTTTAAACATATTCTTGGTATGTGTTTTTGGAAACTGTTTCAACAGCTTGTGTTATTTCTGTGCTGGGGTGTCTTTACAATTTCGCGCTACTACGTCCAAGGTGATTTCAGCAAGTTAAATCTATATATATATATATATAAAAAAAGTGTGTATGTATGTATGTATGTATACATGGATGTATGTTCGATATGAGCTCCTACACCGTGCAACCGATCTTAATGAAATTTAAACCACGTGCTATTTACATTAAAGCTTAGAACACAGGCTACTGTATTACTTTCTAAAGCCACTCCTAGATGGCGCTGTCATCGAAAGCTTCGTTGAAAATCATCGCCAAGCTTTGAATTTTTGCATGAAGGTCCGTGGAGATCTCCCATGATGCACCTCGAAGCCCGATTTTCGAAATTCAAAATGGCCACCAAAATATGACCGAAATTGAAAATTGTCGCAGAAATATGGTTGAATTTGCCAACTTTATTCCGATTCCAATGAAAGTAGGTATCTAGAGGTTTTTAAACCTCGCAAATAACGAATTTGTGGTCAAAACTTATAAATTCAAAATGGGCGACGAATTTGCAAATTGTGTTCCGATTCCAATGAAAATCTGTATCTGAGGTTCTTTAAGGTAGCAAATAACGACTTTATGATCATAATTTAAATTCAAAATAGCCGCACCAATATGGCCGACGAGTTTGCGAATTGTATTCCGATTCCAATTAAAATCGGTATATGGTAGTAAATAACGAATTTATGATCAAAACTTATTCCAAATTGTGGGGCCAATATGGCGGAAGAATTTTGTCAAATAAGTGTCATTTCCCGGTTAGCTGTGGTATGTTGTTCAAGAGTTAGAAAATCGGAGAATCTTGACATTCTAGCTACAAATGGAAAAACATTGAACATAGCGTATCCTGAAGCTCTCTAAGCAAAAGGTTCAGAATTGATCAACAAGGTTTTTTTTTGGAAAGATGGTAAGGAGAAACGGAAATATGAGATGATTTATGTATAATGGATAAGAAGGAAAGAAACCTGTCACCTCTGAATTTTTAGGTATAAGTCTAGGATTCTACAATACGGGAAGAGGCTGGCATCTGGGTACGTTCATGGTTTAACAGAAAACGCAGGCAATTTTGGTCATACTTCAAATAAATGTATTTTGAATCTAATGACTCCAACTTTTACAGGAATAGTTGGTTTTTCGTTAATGGTTAAGAAGAGTTGAATTTTGAAGGTTTGGAATGATTTTAAATGTTTAAACGTTGGGTGCAGCGAGGCGCACCGGGTCCCAGCTATCTAAAATACAGAAAATAAGTGGTCCATTGAGACACTTCATCTGTGTATGAAAATTCATATCTCGAAAAATGCCATGTCAATGGATAGTTTTTATTGTCTCGGCCAAAATGTCAGATCCCTAATAGTTTCACATTTTATTTGGAATCAAAAATACCAAAAAATTGCATTTTTCAAACTCTCCTACTGTATATTAAAATTCATATCACCTGATTACTACTATTGGCTTATGGGTGCAGCATAGGCGCACCGGGTCCCAGCTATTCTTCATATAAGATATGTACTGAACATCGCCTGTCAAGTTTAATCAAGAAACAGTATTCTCAACCATTTCAAAATTAATTTCATTTTATGGCGCCTTGAAATGTATACAAACCACCGCAACACTAAAAAAATTGAGTAATCCCCGAAAAGCGGGAGTGAGCCTGTCCCGCGCGGGACATTTGGTTTTGGGCTAAAAATCGTTACGTCCCGCGAAAATCGGGACGTCTGGCAACGCTGAAATGTGTTCTGAATCCATTGAAAATCGGTATCGGGAGGTTTTAGGGCCACAAATGACCATTCTGTGGTCAAAATTTGAAAATTCAAAATGGCGGATGAATTTTGGAAATGTTTTCTGAATCCATTGAAAATCGGTATCGGGGGTTTATAGGGCCACAAATGACAATTCTGTGGTCAAAATGAATTCTACAAATGTCTTCTGAATCCATTGAAAATCGGTATGGGGCGTCCTTAAATTACGTGAGGTGTTTAGGGGGGAGGGGGTCAAGCCGAATCTCACCAAATCTCACGTGGGGGAGGGGGAGGGTCTCCGCAAATATCACGTAATTTTTTTCCGTAAGAAACAGTGTAAAATCGCGAGAAAACTGGGTTAAATTAATAGTACAGGTAAATTAAGCCGAAAAAGCGATATAGCGGAAATAATTAGGTACAGGCTGAAAATTGGCAGAGAGCTTCTTTTTAGGCTTCTTAATAAGGGGTTATAAAGTCTACTGATTTTCTACCCCGAGAAGCCCACTTTTTAGGGGGTCCTCAAAATGGGTATTTTTCGATTTTTCTGTAATTTTTTTTGCAATATTTCTTAATATCTTTTTGCTTTTTTCAATTTTAAGTACAGAAAATCTTTAAAATCGTCTTTTTGGACCGGCACTTAGATTTCATTCACAGTGAAAAGTTTTATCAATACATATTGCAAATAGAGAAGGAATAATGGATCCATTACATAAAAAGTATAAGTCATACTATTACTATATTTCGACTCAATAGCAATTGGGTATAAAAATTTTGCACTGCCGTTTACACTGTATTTGTTCACTGTTTTAAATACCATCCAACTGGAACATCCAAAAAAATTAAAGAAAATAATTTAAATATCGGGGAATGAAGAGTGTATGACGTGAAGAAAAATTCTTATCATTTTATACAATGGTCTGGGAAAAACTGTGAAAGTAATGTATGCATTGACTTATACGACCATTTTTGGACAGATTGCGAACCTACTATGAACTAGTGTGGGGGTCTAAGCTTAAACAAAACAAAAAGGCATAGAAGCCCAATTGAAAAACCTGGAACCTAATGCCCTCCTAAGTATCTCAAGTGCATAATGTACCCAATCCTACACTGATAAAAAAAATGTCTTGATTCCAGCAATTCGATAGTCTTCGTTTCGTTATCTTGAGTAGAAAAATTTTTCAGTCTTATCATGAGAATGCTGTCTCAGAGTAAGACACTGGAAATTCTTGAGCCAAACATTCAATACTTATCAATACTTATATTTTTCGACCAAGATATATTTTTCTCGAAATAAGATTGTTTAATTTTTTACTCAAGAAACTAAATTCTTAATTCATCGGACTTTTTTCGGTTATCGGACTTTCAAGTTCTAAAAATGTATCACAACCAATAAGACCGATTTTAGAACTTGAATTTTTTTAAAATATAATATCATCGGTTTTGTATTTTATTTTACTTCAAGTTAACTTTTGTCTTCATCCAAGACAATAAAATCAGGACTATGAGAATTGCTTATCCCGAGACAATTTTGTTTTCGTTATATCCAAAACAAGAGTTGCTTGGTTCAAGAAAAAGTGCTTTAAGCCAAGAAATTTTTTTATCAGTGTCCTGCAATCATAGAGATTATATTAAGAATCGGCTCTTTTTACATCCGTCAGAACACATGCTATCTGCGGTGCATTGTCATTACAAAAAGCAGACATTTGCACCAGGCGACATATTTAGTCATCTAAGCAACTTACAGGATTCGAATTTTGAATCGACAACCATCTGATCTCATATACTAGAGGCCAAGATAGATTTTGAAAACCTTTTGTTATCATTATCGAGAGTTGTGAAGAATGGAAGTCTAACAGATCCGCACTTCTTGAATCTGTATCCTGATGTACAGGCGGCTCAAACGTCAATTTGAGAAGCTGGCTGTGACTTCAGACTCCGCTTTTCTAAGGCGATACGAAAGTAGGAAGCAAACGGAAGCTAGTAGCGATGCCTGATAAATCTTCGAAAAGAAATTATTTTCAGCCAACCAACTTCATTTATTAATTTAATTTGACATTTTGGTGCGAACAATAAATTGTTTCAAGAATATTTAAAGAGTTCTTAGAATATTTTAAAACAAACAAATAAATGCAGCGCATGCGGCAATGGCTTTACTCGCGGACTGAAATCCGATAACAGGCGGACAAATTTAATTCGAATTCGCATTGGTGGAGGATACCATTGTCTTATTTCCGAATTTCATGACTTTCGAATCGCATTCCAGGAGAACCCCCCTGGGTGATTCAGTCACAGGTTTTTTACCCAAAGATGACATCTATAGAAGAATGCTCCGAAGTTTGTAGGTATATATCCAGAGTCATAAATGGCTTTACCATTACTATTCAAACAGTCAAGTCGTTACTCTCTAAAAACGAATCAGTGGATGCCAAAGTCAACCTTCGTATGTCAATATATTGTAAAATTCTAAATTTTTTTTATATTCCTTATGCTTGCTCTACAAATACACGAGTTGAGCTCAAACTAGAATCGAAATTTTTCTGTTCTCTTGTTAAGAAATCATTATCCCTTTAAGGCATCATGAGGTTGGTTTCCAAAGGATAGGCAGAATCACCTGCTAAATGGTAATCCACAGGTATTGTATTTTATATTGGGTGCATGCCGAGTTGGTGCTGTTATGATTTTCTGGTACTGTTCTGCAACACAAATTATGTTTTTTTAATCACGCACAGATTAAGGTATTTACACTAAAAATACGCATAATATTATAAGGAGGTCTACTTTTGCCAGAAATCGTAAAAAACCGCGTTTCACCCCTAAAAACACACATTGTCGCACCCCCACCTACTTTCCGGTCATCTGTTGCTGTCCAATCGATTTTTCCCCGTTTATGTACAATTTATCCTAAATTTTCCCGCCATCCCTATGCTGCTAAGAATTTTTTTCTCTCAAAAATTATCTGCACTGGTCTATCCGTGCATGTTTCATGCTAGGTGCGGACGTCTTATTTTTACTTAGACGTGCCGTGTCTGTTTAGGGCGCCTTGTAGGCGTTTTGGCGACATGCGTTCCTATTGCAGACTAGGTGCGGGAAGATTTTATTTTTACTCCCTGCCCTCTAATGGTATGCAACCCAAGCTATTTATCCAAATTTCCAAATAATGCTTGATTTTTATACCCAAAATTATTTTGTGTATATTACGCTTTACCGCTTTTCTAATTGAAATCACCACTTGTTACTAAAATTGCATAATTTATATTAAATAATAATTAAATAATAGGAATCAAACATTTACCAGGAACCCGTTAGTATAGCTTGCCGACAATCTAATTTTTATCATATCAACTTACTTACCTTATATGTAAATGTCGCGTACTGACTCTAGTTATTATAGAGCCCAGTTGACAGTTATCACATCCAAACTAGCCCAGTGTCAAATGCCCCAAAATAAAAATATTACCAACTCTAAAATCCAAAATCAAATGGATGCTGCATGCTCATATTGTTAGCCTTGAGAAATATGCCTGAATAAAAGAAGCAGATTCATCTTCGTAGCGTTCTTTTAAGAACTAAAATTCCAGCGAAAACACGAGTTGCCATAAATTATTCGCAGCATAAGATCAGTTCCCATGGCATTAATGCAGGCGGAGTAAAAGGAGTACATATATTAATATATTCTTATGAATTCATTCACACCACGTTTTTGTGCTACAAATGCTATCATAGAAAATCACATATTTCATGTTAATGATAATAAATTTAAGTTCCACATTTTCTTGGCATTTATTGCGGCTGTACTTTTGCATTTAAAGTGGAGAAAACTGACTCTGGATTGCCACCGTATTATTTACTTTATTTCCTTATTTATTTATATGCCATTAACGGATCCATGTTTGCGTAATTATTGATAAATGTTACTGATGTGAAGACTACTTTTAAAGCAATGAAGACTATATCAATTGGTAAAGGAAAGGTCGTTATATTTTTGTTGTTAGGTTATGTGTATGGTTGCCTCCAGTGCGACCGGAGACCCAATTAGCACATTGGCGTGCAATTTTGATGTAAGTTACTTAATAAAATAGTTGGTATTTTCGCGGTGATTAGTAAAAGCTTTTTTATTGACAATTATAGTTATTGTTGACATCCATCTCCTAATGTATTGTATTATTATTACTAACTTTTGCCTTGCTATTTTATAATACTGTATACTTGCGAACGCTTGATAGACAATAATAATAAAATTAATCTGTTTGATAATTCATTACAGAACAAAAGAATTCATCTTTCAGATGACTTTTTAGTATCTTTCATCTTAGAAGCCATATTAGCGTTATCCTATGTTGCAGAAGTTTTACTTTTTTTACCTTCGCTTCCCCAACATTCAGAATCAATTCCGGATTAAAGTGATAACAAACACGCCATGAATGGGTTGAACATCTTTATAATTCTCAAAATTCTGGGGGTTGCAGCCGGTCAACACAACCGAGATAATAAAACACTATCTTACTTTTCACAATCAATTTTTAGTTGCTGTTTATTTCTGAGGGTCGTGCCCACTCCTGCCCCCCGGGCTATGTCAATGTTTATACATAGATATACCTTAAATACAGATTTATTGACCAAGAACCAGCTGGCGCCGGGTGATATGGACCTCCATATGCATCGGTTTGATTCGCATATATTTAGTGGAAGGGAATGCTTTATAATTTATTGAGCTTTGAGATCGTCCGCTAACCTTTTATTTTTGTATGAAAAACTTTTTGCAAACTGCTAACTGAGTTTCGAAGGCTTGCATCTTGGGAAAAGGAATAACATGGAATATCATTTAATCTATACTTATATATGGATATTAAAAATAAAATAATTTTTTCGGGAATCGTATAGAAATGACGTACATTGTTCAATCAAAAATCCAAGACTCCGAAACTATGCGGAATTCGAAAAAACAGTGAAGACAAAATTTGTAGGAAATTTTATGCTCTACAACTATTTTGATGTTTTCACCAAAATGCATAGTTTCTCCTCAAAATAGAGAAAAAGGCGGAAAATGGCGAAAAAACGCCTATTATATATGAGGCTATCAGTGCAAAAGTGGTGTAGTAGCCCACAACTTAATCTGGTTGCGGTTTTGGTGTAATATACATTCCTTACATTATGAACTTTCAATACAATAGTGGCGTAAGCTACTTTTTGCCTATATTTCGTTAAGCTACCCATCACCGTTACTTTTGTTAGCATATTTTTTATCATAAAAAAAGATTTCATTCGGTTACTCGATCAGGTGGGATTATTTTCAGAAAAGATCAAAGTTTTTTTAAAAAAAAATTAAAAACGTCGGACTTTAAAAAAGTAACCCGGGCATTGCACGGGTCAGTTTTACTAACACTGTCGCTGACACTGACTCGTGTAAATACTCACTGACGCGCCTTTTTTACTGACAAGTCAGCGCTGACGAGACAGTTTTCGAGTCAGTGCTGACTAGTCAGTGAAATGTCAAATTCTTATTTTGAAATGGCGGAGAACGGATGCGATAGATACCTATGTCTTTAGAAAAAATAATTAAAAAATCTCAAAATTCGTTTATTTGAGAAAAAAATGGCAGAAAAAAAATTACTCGTCTGGAAATCGATAAAAAAACAAAAATTTTGAAAAAAAAAGCTTCTCGATAGGTCAATTTTTGAAAATGTTATGGTTATTTGCAAAAATTTTAAAAATGTTTTTGGGTTGGGTAAAAAAATTTGAAAAAATCATGAAAAATGTTTTTGATAGGGTAGAACGAAATTACAAAGTTTCAGCCAAATCAAAAAGGGTCAGGTTCAATAGTGGTCGATTTGACGTGGAATGACCCATACAGTTTCCTACATAATACATACATTGAAGGTGCTCCTCGTCATCCTAAAACTCTCTTTAAAATCTCCATCACTGAATTTGGGAACTTGAATTTCCCAAAAAGTACTGGAACGATCCTAAAACAACAAAGTTTTTATTAAGTATTTCAAATTTTTAACGTACAAATGTATTGAACATACCTTCATACACAAATGCCTTCTTTTTTTTAATTTCATGTACCTACATAATGTGATTTTTATTTCCTAAAAAAAGGATTTGCCAATCTGCGCTCTTTCCTTATCAGTAATTTTAACAAACATTTTTGCCATGCTACCTTGGCAATAACTGTTTTTATTTCATTTATTATTTTGTTTTTTTTAAAACACATTAACTTTAGTTCTTTAGATAACTTTTTTTCCGTAACTTTTTAACTGTCACTCGAAAACAAGAAAGGCGATGTGAACGGCTCACTCGTTTTCCGAAAACACTTTCATGAGAACACGCGTTTTCGACGCGATGTGAAAGCAGTATAAAGCTGCTGACAGAAACAGGCGCAAACGCCATGCGGGCAATGACAGAGAGAATAGAAGTAGTGTATTCAAATGCGCACTAACGAAATGCTGTTTTACGCCACGCACACACCGCGCAAGTTGCTTTACTTTCTACTTTTTGCGCGTTGCCGCCGCGTAGTGTCAAGAGATGTTTGTGTTTTGAGTCGTGTTTTGGTGGCGGTGGGCATATGTTTGGAGTCGTGTGTTGGTGTTGGCTGTGATAGAAAATTTGTTGAATTTTATATTTAATGAAAATCTTTATTTTTCAAAATTGGGGTAATTAAATTAGCATCTAAAACAAAGACAAACCCTGTAGGATAGAAAAATTGTATGTAAATCATTCAGGTTTTTCAATTTTTTTCCTATCACGTCCGCTTGTCACTTTGATTTCGTTGTCATCATGTCAGTGAAAAGTCATGTCCGCACCGCGTTTGCGCCTGTTTCTGTCAGTAGCTTAAGGGTTAAATAAGAATTCCTCTGTAATATTAGATTTGTGCATTTACTTAACATAAATTGTATCATTTTTCACTTGGCTGGCTATCGTTTTAATAAAACACTTGACCTTCAATTAAGAAACAATATTGTATTTTTCATAGATCGTATTAAGATTATCGTAGTCAGTAGCCTCTTAATGACTTTTTATCATATGACGAAGTTTCGAAGTGGCTTTGTTATGTTTATCAGATGTAATATTTTTAAAACTCTCGAAAATGTATTTATGCGTTGGAAGTTGAAGACCACTATCGCCTATATGACGAAGAAACTAAAATTAATTTATTGATTAATTTTAGAGCTATAACTACAACATCACCAGTAGCAACCCTACACAAATCCCAAGCTACGTAAAGGGGGATAATTTACCGGGAAACGAAGAAAATTATTCACGACCATATAAACAGAGCATCAGTCGTTTTTAAATTAATATTATCTTAGGCTACGGTTACTATGCATGCGAATTCTGACGAAAATGTGTTCGGACGTGTTCTGACGTATTCGTCCGAAAAATCAAACGCCTGCTTTTCAATGATAGTGTTTACACTGACAGCGACAAACATGTCAGAACATGCACGATGTCGTCAGAACAATTTGAGCGTACAAAAAAGTTTGATTTTTTCGTGCGACCTTCGTCTGTTTTATGAGATTTTGGGTTGAATTTCGAGTGATTTAATGGAATCACCATTGATAATGAGAAATCAATAAGTCTTGTGTTCGAGAACAGGTTTTTGTGGGATATGAGAGACAACAATTACCACAACAGAGATATTTCTCGGCAAAAGTGGGAGAAAGTTGCTACAGAACTCAACACTATCCCCTTCAGTATGTATGTATGTATGTAGAAGAATCCGTAGACCAAGAGGAGCGTTTTTAGAAGAATGCCTTTTTTTACAAAAGTGAAATTTTAAGGAAAGTGTTCAATATTTTAGAACAAAAATAAAACAGTTTTTTTAGCTAGCAAGAAGCAATATTTTAGCCAAATAACAGATATCTAAGTTGCGTTAAACAAAAGTTATTAGCAAATTAAAAAAACGTGAATTTTAACAGTTTTTTGCAGTTATCTCTATATTTTGTGCTGTAACCTATAACTTTATATATGTCAATCGAAAGATAATTTGAATACCTACAACTTTATAATTTGATTTTTTTCGATCCGAGCTCAAGTTTTTTTTATTATTCGCAAAAAAGCGTTTTTTCACTTTCCGGAATTTTTTAGGTTAGGTTCGCCATGCCAAATTCAAAAACAAAAAACGCTATCTTTTTTAGAATTTTTTTTCCTATATGACCATATTTTTTGTTTCCTGAAGGCAATTATTAGATGGATTTTTGTAGTTTTATTGGACTATAAAGGCATTCTTAACCGTTCAAACTTTTAGAACATATTGTTAATACCTAAACAAAGTTAATTGTATAAGGGTTTTGTTTACTTCCAATTCCTGCCGTGAAGCCATTGGTTTCATTGTTGCTTTTTTTGACGATAAATGGAGACGAGCATTTTCTTTTCATCATAACTTTGTAAGTTTTGATGCTAATGAGTTGTAACAAATCTCATTTTAAAGGTCTTTTCAAGTATTTTAAATATGCTCTAATAAGTATTTCTCCAAAAATGCGCCGTTTTGACTTTATTGAACGTCGAATGTTGCGAGTTCGATTTTCGGCGAGCAAACGGTCATTTTTAACCACTCATAACTCGAGTTGTGTTTCATCTACAGAAATAAGTAAAACACCAATCGATTCGTTATTCTAAAAGCTTCATTTTTGCTAAAATTATTTTTTTTGAAAAAACGTAAGGTTTTTAAGTTTTTCGTGAAAACCTCTCTAAAATATCCATTTTTTAGATGCAAAATCAACAATTTCAATCGCCATTAACTCGGAAAATATTAATTCAAAGAAAAACATTCATATAACATTTTTTGATTTCAATCCATCCCTCTATCGATATCTGCAGTTATTTTGTGTGTGCCAATAACCACCCCTAGAAGGGGTGGCATTCCTCCCCAGGGAAAAAGCACATATCAAAACAATATAACTTTTGTTCCTTGAGCTTCTACTGTCCAAATTTCACGTCAATCGGTGCTGTCCGAAAGAATTCGGAGCCAAAAATCGCTATCCACTGGACTAATAGGGTGTGTGTCGTTATAGTTTTGTCGTTTCCCGAAAATTGTTTCGATCCTTTCTTTAGTAAATTATTCCGTAGCTCCCGTATGATTGTCCTGCATCAAGGGTTAGCCAATAATAATCCCCAAATGAAAATTATTTGAATAAAATACTGGTAGCACTAATAAAGATTTATTTTTACCCATTAGCTGTAACTAATTCCAGTAATATATAAATAAGATTGCGTCGTACCCTCGCATGTCATACGGCCAGAGATTGCTTTGGTTTTGGTATATGTTATTAATGTCTCTAAGATATTTTGCCGGTATATCTCATGAAAGTTCATATATATCAGGGGTAGCAAGCCAAAGTCAAGATAAGCCTTGCACAACGTTTATTTAATAAACACTCCACACTCGTGAGGTAATTACTCACATTTAAAACACTGAATCACATGTAGGGCCTCAAGCACGCAATTTCACTGCAGCCGTCTTCAAGTCCTTTTATAATTTTTCACTTTGACCAATCGTCTTGGGTGAAGTATTTTTCCTTGTAGCTGACGGGGGAGATTGGGGTTCTTTAATTGATTATTTGCGTGATTATTCCTAATTAGACTGTTTATTAATCATTAACCGCAAACCATCGACGAATGTGGACAAACGTTGCCGTGGTGTGTATAAAACGTTAACAAAAGCTTCGTTTGACAAATAAATAAACAGGATAATTCGGCAGAAATCGAGGGTGGACGTTTCGCAAGGGCTGTCACGACAGAAGATAATACCTCTTATCCTTAATGGCTTGGAGGAGATGTGCAAAGGGGAGTCAAACGTTATCTACTTCTATACTAAAAAGGATAGGCTCGTTCCGTCGTGAATTTGTGCACGATTGTCACTATTATATCCTCTATTATATATTCGTGGATATAGATATACTATCAACCGAAATAAAGAGTTGAGGGGTGAAGTGTGATACGCAACTTTCTGGGACCCCGGCAGGTTATTCTAATGGACTATTTACAGGTCCTTTGAAGATTATTGTAACTCCCTTTTAATATCATTATAAAAGGGAAGGGTTCATTTTCGGTGGCTGTTAATTAATTATCTGCTCTATTACTTGCCTTTATTTCAGCAGAAAAGAAATCTACTTAGCTTATAAATTGCAGTATTAAGATAGGAGAAGTCGCGTAAAGTATAAAGTTTAGTTATTTGCTTTTTGGTAATGTTACAGAATTAATACTGGGACTCGTGTTAATTACGAAGTCGGGGATAATAAATAATTATAAATCTATTCCATTGAAACGAATTAACTCCTCACAAATGAACATTAAGCCCATTTCAGATTAAGCCTTTGGGTTTTAACTTTTAGCAAATATTTTAATATGTTATTAGCGAATTGTGACTTGTTTATTAATGAATAATATTGTTAGCTCCTCGACGTTTCTACTGATTGAATGAATGATTAGAGGACGAAAAATTAAATCAGATTCGACATCAGCTTTACTTTAGTTTCAATGGAAAACATGACCAACGATTATATCGGAGTAGCTCTGAAAAAAAATGCACTTAATAGGAAACCGGCGACGACGGAAAGTCTGATGCAGGCTTGTCCCAACCTAGTCCAGTTCTCACCCCATATTGTCCCCAAGACTGACTCGACTCTGGTTAATGTTTGGGGTAATAGTGTTGTTCTAGGACGAATAAAACTGACCCGTGAGCAGCGACTGGAGTTGGTCAGGATTGGTCACCGGAGTTGAATCAAAGATAAATGCAGAACTCATAAATTACTTTAAAAAAAATGTAATTCAATTATAAATTAATATTATTTATTTATTTATGATAAATTATAAAACCAATTATAGTCCGCTTAAATTAGGAAAAATTAAAGAAATTTTTTCCACAGCTATGAAACCGGTGCCAAATGAAGGATTGCGGTCGTCGGTTCGAAAAAAGGGTTGTTTTTGAGAAATATACAATTACATGATGGTTTTCGCCTTTTTTCTGTTTTGAGAAGAAACTGTGAATTTTGATGAAAATATCAATAGTTGTAGGGCGTAAAATTGCCAATAAATTTTGTCTTCACTGTTTTTTTTAATTCCCGATTTACTTGAAATTTTAACAATAGATAGGGAATTACTCAAAAATCAACGTCTACAATTTGCCAATGTGCGCTTTTTCTTTGGGGGTGGTTCCCACCCCAACTCGAGGGGGGAAATATTTTTGGTGAAAATAACCCCGTTAATCGATAGAGAGGCTAATTTTATGCAAAAAATGTAGTACAAACTTTTTTGGTAAAATTGATATTTTTTTAGTTATAAGCGTTTGAAAAGTTGCAATTTTCATTAAAAAACCACACGTTTTCGAACAGTTTTTGGTCAATAAGTCCAAAAATACGCGTTTTATCAAATTTTTGTTAGGACTAAAAAATAAAGCTTATAAAAAAACGAAGAAAATGGTTTTTGAATGAATGGTCTAGGTATAAAACAAACCGAGTAATGATTGATCGAAGGGGACCTATTTCTAACCAAATACTCAAAACGTTATATTTAACGTCGAATAACGGAAAATCGATGCATTTTTCGAGGATAACTTATATTACATTTTTTAAAGTGCTTGAAAAGACCTTTAAAATGACAACTGATAAAAGTCATTTGCATGTAAAATGAATGAGTTATGACAAAGAGAAGGTGTATCGTACAAAATTTTTTTAAAAAAATGATCAATAAAACTAATACCACTTCCACCCAAATTCAAATGTATCATGTTCCACGTAGGATTCACTTTATTTTAATGATAACTATCGGATCTATATAGTTTGAGCGATTTCCAGGGTGAATTTTTCGAAATGGGTACGATCAAAATGAAAAGGAGATTTTACGAATTTTACATATTTCTGCGTATATTTTCAAAAAACTCAAAAACTATTGAAAATACGTAAAAAACTGTTAAGTGACAAAATTTAGATTTTGTTTCAACAAAAATTTTGGTTTTTTATATATCGCTGTAGCTTAAAAACTAACGGAGATATAGCGGATTGAAGTTTGCTTTATAGTTTAAGTACCACCTTTGCTTAGCCCTTTGACCCTTCACGTTTTGAAAATTAAGGGTTTTAATATAATACAATTAACATAGTTTTATAGCCAGTGAAATTACCTACAAAATGGTTTTTGAATGGACACTGTAGCTTGAAAATTGACCCCGCTACAGTAAAAAAACCGAACGACTTTTTTTTAATTTTAGGAGCAAATGATTTTCAATCAGTGAATACAATGATACTTTTTTGAATTATAAACTTGTGTGCCTTTTACATATGTAGGGAAGTCCTTAAATCAAAGCCAGTATTTTTCTTAAGGCGAAGGAAAGAGCACGTGCTAAGATTTTATTTCAAATCTAAATTAATTTTTTTTTTAATTAATATTGAATTATTGACTAAAAATTCGTTATTAGCGACCTTAAAAACACCTAGATACCCAGTTTCATTGAAATCGGAACACAATTTGCAAATTCATATTTGGGTGGCCATTTTGAATTTCGGTCATTTTTCGGAGGCCATTTTGAATTTCGAAAATCGGGCCTCGAGGTGCATCATGGAGGACCCCCACGGACCTTCGTGCAAAATTTTGAAGCTCTGCGATGACTGGTGGGCACGCTATAACGCACACATACATACATACATACGTACGTGCATACATACATACATACATACATACAGAAACTTTCTTTTATTAATATAGATAAAATTTATTATATTATAAATAAAATGTATTATATTTTAAATCTCATTTTTTGTCTATTTTACTTCACGGGGCATAGGTGAATCGAGAGATCGGGGGTCGGTACCCCTCCAGTATATATACAATACATCCACGCACACACACACACTAAAAAATTTACTAAAATACTTTCTGACCTTATAACTAAATTTATGTGTCTCAAAAAAAGCTTTAAAAGTTTTTTTTTTCAAAATTTTTATATTTTATTTCTCTAAGGGTACTTTTTAGGGATTGAAAAATTTGTTAAAAATTTATTTCAATAGTACATAGGTCTAAGAGGTGATATATAGGCCTACTAAGCGTATTTATTACCCATTTTTGAGTTTTATTAATTTTTTACGGTAAGGGGTAGTTTTCACCCCTAAAAATAAAAAGCGCACCTCGGCACAGTGTAGACTTTGAAAAGGGTGGTAAGTATAGCCTAAATCCAAAACTTTCATAAAAATCGGTGGGCGGCGAAAAAAAGTAGAGGTAATACCTCATTTTTACGGTTGGGGACTGGACTATATACAGCAGGCACACCAAGTATCAATTAAAAACTTAAACGATTTGAATGAGCAAAAATATTGTGTCGCAGTATATCTTGCCGTTTCAAAAGCTTTCGACAGTGTATGGCACAGAGGACTCCTTTTCAAACTTAGCACAATACTACCTGACTATTACCAACCAATTAGGAGCTACCTGGATGATCGACATTTCTATGTGGAATGTAATGGCGAATACTCCGACTTACGTAAAATAGACGCAGGAGTTCCTCAAGCAAGCGTCCTAGGACCTACCCTATACGTACTGTATACAGCGGACATACTGAAGGCAGTATCTCGTGACACCATGATTCTCTCCTCGCACAACTGACTGGAACAAGCTAAAAACCATACAACAAAAATACTAAACAAAATAACAGACTGCTTTATTAGATGGGGGAAAAAAATCAACGAGGACAAAACCATTCATGTCATATATACTACAAAAAGGGCCTTTAAAACTCAAACTATAACATTAAACAGCAAAGACATTAACTCGGTTAATGCAGCGAAATACCTAGGAATAACTAAATTAAAAAAAAGACAACTCTACTGACTCTTAAAAAAAATCAAAACTAAATAAATAAATCCTATATGGACGTATGGTATGGTAAGGTTAGTATGGGGAACAACTAGCAAAACAATCATTGCGACATTATTCAACAACAACAGTCAGAAATACTCCGGACGATTGTGAATGTACCTTGGTATATGGGTCTTTCTCTATTAAATGGAAACTGGTCCTAACAAATCTGTCCTCACATGTTGTTTTTAAAAAAAAAAGTTACTTAAAAAAAAGGAAATATTAAGTTAATGGTATATTTTGAGAATGTTGTATTATTTTCTAATTATTGTGCCATTTATGAACGATTTTATAAAAATCTGGGACAGGGGCTTTTATGAATTAAAATCAGTTTTTTTAAGACTTGAATCAAAAAGTTCTTTTTATTCTTAGTCAAAATAGACAATAATTGGTAACCAATTACAAAAAATAAAAAAAACTTATACAATGAAGAACTTAATATTTTTTTTCATCCAGGGGAATGTTATTACCAGGGGAATGTTATTCCAAGCAGGCCTGTCACGTTTACCTACAGTAACACCGCTTGTTACACTGCTAAAAATAGCGTTTTTTAGCATATACACTAATAAAAAAATTGTCTTGATTCCAGCAATTCGATAGTCTTCGTTTCGTTGCCTTGAGTAGAAAAATTTTTCAGTCTTAACATGAGAATGCTGTTTCAGAGTAAGACACTGGAAATTCTTGAGCCAAGCAAAAGTATTTCTTCGCTCAATACTTATATTTTTCGACCAAGATATTTCTTTCTCGAACTAAGATGGTTTAATTTTTTACTCAAGAAACTAAATTCTTAATTCATCGGACTTTTTTCGTTTACCGGACTTTCAAGCTCTAAAAATGTATCACAACTATTAAGACCGATTTTAGAACTTGAACTTTTTTCAATTATAATATCATCGGTTTCGTATTTTTTTTTACTTCAAGTCAACTTTTGTCTTGATCCAAGAAAATAAAACCAAGACTATGAGTATTGCTTATCCCGAGACAATTTTGTTTTCGTTATATCCAAAACATGAGTTGCTTGGTTCAAGAAAAAGTGCTTTAAGCCAAGAAATTTTTTTTATCAGTGTACGCAATCGTCATGCCGGTGACGTTCCGTTCAACGTAAAAAAAAATTACCACTTCACTTTGCATAGATTTAGCTCCAATTTTTATTTACGACAGCGGAATGTTTTCAAAACTTTAGGACAACATTTAGGAGCCATTTTTTTTCTAACTTAAATACAATGTGACTCCAATTTAACCATTATTAGCGTAAATAAGTTATTCTAGTTTTTATGATGGCTAAGTTAATATCCTTACTCTAACCATTATCTTTAAAAAATTGTTTGAACCTGCAATAATGGGTTTGGGACACGCCGCAGGGTAATGTTTTTTCGAGGAGTTGGAAGACAAAAGTAATATAATTATGAAATAATATGATTTCAGACTTGGATGTTCATTAAGAAGAGTCAAAATTATATTATTTGGAAAAAAATTCAATTTAAAAATAAAAATATGTACGGCAATAAAAATACTGAGGACAGCGATTTTCCATTTAATTAGAGAAAGACCCATATGTCAAATGCAGACATACATCGCGACTTTAAAATACCTTGCATCGAAGACGAAATTAAAAAAATCAGCCAAAAGCATCAAATCAGTACTTCCTACCATCAGAACAGTGATATACGTAACTTACCTCAACAGGAAGCAAACTCAAGAAGAAGATTAAATAGACGCAGACCAGTGGACCTTCAATCTACATGAATGAATACACATACGCTTTATGTAAAAACTAAGTCTAAAAGACAATGGGCTTTAAACTTAATTTCACCCTAATATCAAATTGTTCAAACTATTACTTAGTGTCTCAGGACAGATGTAATATTAATTGGGAAATAAAAAAAAATATTTTTTTATATTTATATTTTTTACTTTATCTAATAAAAGCTTGTTTTTAAAAATTTATTTTTTTTTAATTTCCACTTTTTATTCTTATGTCTTATAAAACTATAAATTTTTCTCCTCAACCGAGACTGTGTTTTTATTATTAATCGTCATGCTACCCATGTCGGCGGGTTGTAAAGAAAAAGTAATCCGCCATTTTGTAGTGGCTGCCATATTGGATTTAAAATGACGTTACATAGCTTACTGTATTCTACTCGTCATACTCTTTCATTTGATACCCATGTCGGAGGGTTGTAGAGGAAAAGGTAATCCGCCATTTTGTGGCGTCCGCCATATTGGATTTAAAATGGCGTCACATATCTTACTCTGTTCTACTCGTCTTACACTGTCAAATGTCGGGATTGTAAAGGAAAAGGCCATTTTATGGTGGCCGCCATATTGGATGTACCATAAAATTGAATATAGATACCTACTATACATATTGCATTATCTTCAGAAACAAAGGTTTGTGCCAAATTTGAGCATCACCGGTTATCGGGAAGTGGCCGAAAAATCTGGTGATATCGGTGATTACATACAAAATTATTTTTTACTTTTTAGTTCATTGTAATATAAAAGCGTATTTTGTAGTTGTTTTAAACTATTTTTTTTTATACATTAAGACTAGCAAAAAACCCGCGTGCGTTGCAACGCCTTTCAATAAAAAGAGATTATGTGTGCACAGTAGGTGGGTGCAAGAAATTATCAAGCAATCAAAAACGAATGCTAAAATCAAGTTAATGACTTTCTGGCGCGGTGCTACCATTTCGAGTTTCACAAATTTTGAACCCCAATTTCACCCCTTAGGGGATGAATTTGGAAAAATTGGTCCTTTTTGTTGAATCCGTCGACAGGGAGGTGAATGTGAATTTGACAGTCGAAAGTGGAAGTAAAACTAAGAAACAACTTGTTTGGAGCTATGTATCCAATGCAAACTGCCCATTCGATTGTCATTTCAATTTTGAAAATGAAATATGTCTCTTCATATTGCAGTTGCGCCCGGCAGATTGAACAATCGCAGCGACAAGTGAAAGTGAAACTCTTTAGCGGCGGGAATCCCAAATCCGCCGGATTCAACAATCAGGCCCATTGTTCCACGTCATTATAGGGATGCACTGTCAAAATTTCAGCCCTGGTTTAGGCTGTACGTTGTCTGTCAGTCAGTTACTGTTTTATATATAGAGAAGATTAAGTAAATACACCGCGGATTATTTTTTAAAAATAAGTAAAATTGATTTGAACGATAAAATTATCAGCTGCTATTATCTTCCAAAGTCGTTAACCTTGACCTTGAGTTGCTACGTGCAGGACATGTGGGCGCCGGGTGTTATCTTCGTTATATCTCAGAATTAGCTAAGATGTTTCACTTCACCGTTTATTCGGGTTTGATCCTGGCGTCATCTTCGTTATCTTTGGAATTCATCTTCATTATATATTTTTCTGTTGTGATGATGACGTCACTACCTGCTGGAGATTCCCATTTCTGTTAATTAAGATTTAGCGTGACAACTTCTTTTTGCCGGACTTTTATGTTGTCGCCAAGGGTCAAGGACCATACCCCTTGCTGACGGGTATATATAACAGCCTTTTGGGGAATTTCATTCTCACCAGAAGGGCCCTAGGGATATTTTTTAACTGTATAAGTTCTTATTAGATTCAAATTCGAGCTGCATGAGGAATATGGAATTATTACAAAGCAAGATGCACGCCAAATAACAGGACTCGCCCTGTAGGAATTGTTTTATTTTTTTTTGTTACAGTTAATTACATTAGGTGATTCGGTTGTACTCGCAATTGTGCAAGGTTTAATAGTAAGCATTGTTCAAACGAAGGGGTAGGGGTAGAATAGATAACAGATATTAACTCCCACAATAGTTTTTGAATTAAGAATGGAGAAAACTTTTATTAAAACTATGAATTGATGTCTGATATTTAAAACAATTGCTTGGGCAATACTTCTAACGTGAAATTCACTTTTTTAATTCCTGGTCATGTATAATTTAAAAAAAATCGGGATCCAGTTTTGTGACACCTCTAGACAGGTCATAACAAATCCTGTCGTTAGTTATAAAGTGAGAGTTGTTGCTGTTTTGTCCGCAAGAAATGGAAAAAAATAGAAAAAATGAAAAACTAACTTGGACAAACGATCAAGTAGAGTTTATAATAGATGAGATAGTTTATTGTCAAACTGCGGCACCACGCAACTCATAGACTCCGCCCAATTCGCAACTCCTGCCCGTAGTAATAAGAACGGTCTCCCCGCCTTGAAATTACTATTGGGATATTAAACATCACCTTAAACACCTCAAATTTTTTTTGAGCGATTTTACACCGGAGCCCAAGTTCTAAACATTTACCCTTCAATTATGTATATTTATTGTCCCTTCAATTTTATTTATTGTCACTTGAATTATATTTATAATCACTTCAATTTATTGTTATTCACTCACTGTTATAAAAAGTCTAGAGATGCAGAGAACATGAATTTCATTCTTTTCCTATGCTTTTTATAACAGTTTTCTAGACTTTTTATAACACTTAAAATCCAGCCAAGAAAAGTTTGAGTATATTCCTCTCACTCTTACATATGGGAAAATCTCCTTTGATTTTTTTCTCTCAGGTTTCAGCTTAGCCAAGGCAGCATTTTCAGCCTACGATAAAGCCAGTGTCAATAAGGCTATAAAGAAATTTTCCGTTTAAGGGGTTAGTCTACTGTTAAAATGCGAAAAATGAGCTTTTTTTTAAACTGCTGTATAAAAAAAACGGCAAAAGATAGCGACTTGAAATTTTATATGCTCGTTTATTAAACTTAAAAGTTTACATTTTTATTGTTAAAAAAAATTATAAAAAAAACAAAATGGCGACCATCCCAGGCATTCACTGTAACACTGCCTGATGAAAATAAAAATATCGCGGGGTAAGATCCTGACAAAAATGTAAATCTGTAATCACAACAAAAAAACTATTCTATTAGGTTTGAGTACAATCAACGCCCCTGACCTCAATTTAGAGCAAAAAATAAATTTTTGGCGATTTGGCAGCACTTTTTCAAATAAAAACATGACCAAAATCAACGCAGCTATGTGCAAATGTGTGCCAAATCACAAAAAAATTATATTTTCGCCTAAAATTGATTGTACTTAAAACTAATAGAATATTTTTTGTGTTGTGATTACAGATTTATATTTTTGTCAGGATCTTACCCCGCGATATTTTTATTTTCATCAGGCAGTGTTACAGTGAATTCCTGAGATGGCCTCCATTTTGTTTTTTTAATTTTTTTAACAATAAAAATGTAAACTTTTAAGTTTAATAAACGAGCATATAAAATTTCAAGTTGCTATCTTTAGCCGTTTTTTTTTATAAAGCAGTTTAAAAAAAAAGCTCGTTTTTCGCATTTTAACAGTAGACTAACCCCTTAAAGTGAAGAGATGTTTCATATATGAAAATGACCCATAAAATTAATATTTCACTGAGGTAATAGAATATATTATACTAGCGAAAACCCGCGTGGGTTGCAACGCCTTTCAATAAAAAATAAGAAAAGCAGTAAGAAAAAGGTAAAATGAAAAAAAAACAAATCTGCAAAAATTGATTTTGGATATGTAAAAAAATTTAGAGTATGTTTCCAATTTTTTTAAGATTCGATGATAAATAATTGTGTACTACGTGCACAATAGATACCTAGCCAAACATATTCAGAATCGTGCGAATAGATTTTGCTATGCCGGGGATTAGGCGCCCTGTGCAGAATTTCGCTCATGGCGCCCTCCAAATTGTTTTCCCAAAAAAATCGCCAAAAAATAGTAATCAATTTTGCAAATTTGGCGATTGATTAATAGATTTCTCTCTTTTTTTTATTTCGGCTTTCGAGGAGACGAACAGAAGTGACAAGAAACAAAAATGTCCAGCATATAATCAGTCATGGAACAGTTGTGACAGCATTTGGAGCTAAGATGTAAAGATTTTCGGCTTTACCAACTCTTGAAGAACCCACATACAGCTGCCCGTGGGAAAAGCATGGCTTTATCAGATCGAGTCCTTTTGACTGTAGTAGAAAATAAAATATACAGTTGAACTAAAAAATAAAAAAAAATTTTAATGTAAAGTTGTTCTTGCTCCAGCCAGTATATGGGAAAACCTACCTTTCGAAATGTAAAAAAAGCGTGGGACACTTTACCTATCTTATGTTATAAACACTGGAACTTTTCGTTAGCGTTAAAAGCGTATATTTTAGTTTTTTTAAACTATATATTTTATTTTTAACCGACTTCAAAAAAGGAGGAGGTTATCAATTCGACGCGTAGGTATTTTTTGGTCCTGTTCACGCATAACTTTGTAACGCAAAGACTTTTTTGTTTTTTTTCTTTTTTGTTTGAAAGGGTAGTTTCCCACGGTGGTCCCGTACAATTTTTTTTAAATTCTGATAAAGGAGTTCGAAGGTAGGCGTAAAAAACTGGTAAAATTAGTACACCTTGAACGGATAGAAGTATTTTCAAAGGCAGCGAACAAATTACTTTATTGTCGCGTGCTCGAGAAGAGGCCGGTGTTCGACTTTTTTTCTTTTTTTCTCTTTCTAAAATCCATTCTGATTGGATTAATGTTGTAAAGAATTACAAACTCTTCGGTGAGCAATTTCATGCATACTCTACTCATGCAGACTGTAGAGAGTATTCCTTTGGAATGAAATTCTATTTAAAGCAGTTTCTGAAAAGCTTTATTTACGTATTTAGCCATCTTGTTGTAACAATCTACCGTAGCACAACGGCTGAGAGGGTAGCCTCTCGTCCTGGAGGTTGCGAGTTCGATTCTTTGACATGGAGCAATTTTTTTTTCAATCGACACAATAAATATTTCTTTTTAATTTCCTTTGGGGAATTTTGTTTCATATTAAATAAGTTTTTTTTTAAATTGCTCCGAAAATACGCAAATTCATTACTGCAAAAACTATTTAGCTACTGCCTCAATTCTTTTCGACGGCGCGCGGCTGAGTGTCATACTTCTCGTAATAAATAATTTTTTTTTGTATTACCCCCGAAAAAAAATTAACGGACTAAAAAGTACGAAATAAAATAAATTTTTAAAAACCGACTTCAGCAAAACCAAAAATAATGCACAAAAAACCAAAAATAATGCACAAAAAAGGATAAAATAATTGTTTGAAATTCTTTACAACATTAATCCAATCAGAATGGATTTAATAAGAAGAATCACTTTTGAAGACGGTGCCAACACCTGTTTTCGGGGTGATGAATTAAGGGCATAAGGCTAACAAAGAAATGAATACAATTTGCGCAGCAATAGTTAATGCAATGAAAGTCAACTACTACCTGGCACCGTCTTCAAAAGTGATTCTTCTTATTAAATCCATTCTGATTGGATTAATGTTGTAAAGAATTTCAAACAATTATTTTATCCTTTTTTGTGCATTATTTTTGGTTTTTTGTGCATTATTTTTGGTTTTGCTGAAGTCGGTTTTTTATATTTTCTAGTGTATTATATGTCTTCCGCCATTTTGTGGTGACCGCCATATTAGATTTAAAATGACGTCGCACAGCTTACTGTATTATACTCGTCATACACTTTCATTTGATACCCATACCTAGGGCATTGTAAAGAAAAAGGTGAACCTCCATTTTGTGTTGGCCGCCATTTTGAATTTTGAATGACGCCACACAGCTAATGGTATTCTACTTGTCACACCCTTTCATTTTTTACCCATACCGAGCCCGTTGTAAAGAAAAGGGCAATCCCCCATTTTGTGTTTGCCGCCATATTGAATTTTGAATGACGCCACACAGCTAATAGTATTCTATAGTGTTGAGTCGGACTTACACTAGGCAGTACATTTGTACCTTACACGATGTAAATTGTACTGAGGCCTCAATTATTTTAAATGACTCGGTTCAAAAATAATGTCCTACAGGTATATGAGCCGAGCGTGTATCGAGAAAAATGAATCGAGGTGTGATTGTAAATTTCTTCTTTCTTTTGCGGCAGTAAAATATCCAATTTGAGCTGCAGCGAGGTGAGATTGTAAAGACGAACGGCAGAGACATTTCTCACTTCTTTTGCGGCAGTAATATATCCTATTCAAACTGAGCCGTGGTGAGATTGTAAATACGAACTGGATGGAGAGACATTTCTTACATTTTTCGAGGGAGTGAAATGTTGTACTTTACTACGTATACATGATGAGTTGAACCCAGTTTGAACCCGAGTTCAAATGCATGTAGACGCTAGTCGAGTTGAGATAGGGTCGACTGAACTCGACTCAACTCTGCTTCCTGGGTTGAGTTAAAGCAAGTATCCTCATGTTTTCTCTGCAATTTGTGAATCTCAGATTGTAAACACCGATATCATCAGAAATGCTTCGCATACTTCCACTTCAACATCAAATGCACCGGAACCCGAAACACCGGAATTTTGCACGTCCTCCACCTCATGTACTAATAGATATTTATCCTACGTGCACCTCGCCTCATTTCAAATTGAGAATTTTACTGCCTTAAAAAAGTAAGAGAGAAGAAACCCACCAATGCGACAATCACACCTCGCCTCATTTGAAGTGAGACATTGTACTGGTTCAAAAGGAAAAAGAGGCTCCTCTTACAAACTCATTTTATAATCGTGTCCACCCAACACTAGTATTCTACTCGTCATACGCAAAATTCGGCCGCCATCTTGGAACCGCCATCTTGATTTTTTTACAAACATGTCATATTGCATTGTCACACGAACTATGCATATGGGCAAAATTTGGGGTTGATCGGTGACGTGAAAGTAGGTTAAAATCAAGTCGCAAGATTTATTTACGTACTACTCAGCGGCGTCATCGTACTAATTAATTAATTAAAAAAAACGAATTAAAATTTCGAAAAACGGAAACTTTTAGGCACCTGTTTGGGTATCCATGCATCTACAAAAAAATCAGATTTCTATCTCTTCTAGTTTGGCTCCAACGCGTGACGGTACGCACAAGCACACACCCACGGTACTTCTTCGGATAGAGTTAACGGGAGACGATCGAACGGCGATTGGGCTGAGGGTTAGTAACCCACTCCCACAAAAAAAACTCTTGCTACGAATCGACAAACAATGGCTCGGAATCGGATGGACAACACAACGACGACCGTTGCTTTTCAAACCAGAACATGAATTGGAACATGGAATCTAAGAACGCTGTTTTCTGGATGAAGATCCCAACGAGATGTATTGATATAATATCAAGATCATGGGACTTAGCGAGACCTGATGGCGCGATGCGATGCCCAAATGGTGAGTCCTTCTTATGTTCTGGCAAGAACGAATCCGAAACCGGTAGGAGCTTTAGCTTAATACTCACCAAGGGACCCAGGTCCAGCCCAGGTAAGCTGGTCACCAGTTTCTGAAAGGATTATTACCGTGCGGCTGCGTACCAGACTGCGAAGTGCTGTGGTTGTTCAATGCTACGCACAGATCGGCCCTAGCACCACTGGTCTTGAATATACAATTATCACAAGGCATAAGCCAAGTTACTAGCAACAATGATGGGCTTTCCGTTGACTGCTGTAGTTCCCACAAACTCAGGGTAGGTGTAACTTACTTTTATTCCAAGGAGTCCTGAGTATCGCCTGATGGTTGAACGAGAAATCAGATGGATCACGTGGTCATCAGCCGCAGATGGAGAACTTTTGTGAAGGATGTCAGGAGCTTTAGGGGGACAGACATTGAAGTGATCACCATTTGGTAGTAGTTGGCATTCAACGCGATACCGTAGACGTTTTAAGGTAGAACTTCTGTGGGGCAGCATTTGCCTGGAAACTGCAACAAACCTTGAATCAGCAACCGTTTTTGGCTACACAAATATTGAAGAGCTGTGAAGCACAGCAATGGGCGCTATATCGACATCAGTGGAAACGAGCATCGTTTATGTCCAAAGAACCCGGCAACGTTGGATCTCGGACACAACCTGGTAAAAAATAGAAAGCTGAGGGTCATATGTAGCGCTTAGAAGACAGTAGGCTGGAGTCAGTATGGCTTATTAAAAGCCGAAACACATCCAAAACAGCAAAACTAAACCATTTGAGACGAAGGGTTGGCTGAAAATAAAAAGTTCCAGTGTTAAGAAACTAAGAATATAGGTAAAGGGCGCCCCAAGGTTTATTACACTTAAGTAAGTTAAGTTAGTAATAAAAATTTTACTTTCGAAATTATTTTTTTATTTTTAGTTCATTTTAAAATTAAAGAAATATTTTGTTTCCTAAGCCCAAGACTTCATTCAATTTACTTTCAAATAAATGCCACCGCTTTTCCGGGTAATCGTGCTATCATTTACCAAGTTCATACTGAACCAACTGCCCCGAATGCGTAGTACACACATTCATTAGTTGATAGCAAACAAATTTATATTTATTACACAGCAAACTCTTGGGTACGAAGTTTATTGTTTATATTTACTACATGAATAGACAAATGTGTAATTTCCGACATCGATTGTATCGTTATTTAGATACGAGTGCTTTCACATTATATTTCTTCATTTCCTGTTAAACTGTCCGCAAAACACGAGGTCGTTAAAGGCCAAAGGGACATTTCAAATTGCAAAGAAATAGCAAGATATTTTTGAGTTCGTTTATATCGGTGTACTAGCTGACTTTGAAAGCGACCTTTCAGTTCCGGAAAGAACCCGAAGCAAAGATTTAAAGAAACACGTGAACAGACTTACAATAAATGTCTGTTCAGCAAAGGGTGTTTCCACTAAAGGCAATTTCCTTCAGATATCAAATTCAATTTTGTATAAGCGTCGTTTCTTGTTCTTATAATTTTTAGATTTTATATCGCACGGGTGTTAGGGATTGTGAAAGTAATCAGGGTCAGTGACTTCTCCCTGGCAAATATTTTATATGGACTTCTCCAGGTGTAAATTGGCGTTCTTTCAATGAATACACTGACTTACATTCAATATAACGTATAAATTTCACTCTTACCCTATTTATAGTTCACATAATACATGAATTATTCTATTAAGACATAATGGCATGAGTCTTAGGCCCGCTTTGACCCCAGGCCTCAGAATGTGGTATATTGTGATAGATTGTGTCGCTCTACCAGAATATAAAAATTATCGATTAATGTAAAAAACATCAAAAGCTGCTTATGTAAGTACTTAAGACATCAAAACCACACGAGGATATGTAAAATAATTCGAATTCTGTTTAAAAGTTAAGAATAAAATAGTTACCACAAATTAGGGTTTTGTTTAAAATTGGAGATTTTTATTAGTGCTTTTATCAAGTTTATTCACTTTTTAAAATTCAGATTATTGTAAGAATTGTATTGGTTGGCGCGATGTCGCGCAGGTACAAAACATCACGTACGTCGCACAGTGGTCGAAATCGGCAAAAAGATGGACAAAAGTCGAAAAAACTGAGATAATTGTTTGAAAATAAAGTTATAAAGGTTT
This sequence comes from Thereva nobilitata, assembly GCA_963855945.1. Lineage (NCBI taxonomy): Eukaryota > Metazoa > Arthropoda > Insecta > Diptera > Therevidae > Thereva > Thereva nobilitata. Next base: position 87,255,853 of record OY979696.1, read on the forward strand.
TTGGGGTCGCTGATCACGAATTTGTTATTATTTCTTAAAAAAAAAAACAAAATGGCGGCTTCAAAATGGCGACCATCAATATTGAACACTGTTTTTCAATGAAATTGGGATTGTGTTTTCCAGGTCGCTGATCACGAATTTGGTATTATATTTTATTTTATTGGATATGGTAACGGTTTAGCCGCTAGGGCGTTTTGAAGTTGTTTTTTAGAGTAGAGTATTTTTGTAACTCTATGACCTATTTTCATGAATGAGGTATCAGTGAGCGCAGAATAATGCACCTATCTAAAACTGTAAAAACCAAGGTTCTACCAGAGATAACGTAATGTATAAAGATGCGACAGCTAGAACAAAAAACCCGAACGCATTTCGCATCTGCAGACTTCTGAGATTGCCTCCACCTTAGCAACATGCAACAAATTAAAGTTTCCAGCTACACTACGATGCGAACGTATTCTTCTCAGCCATGGTCCGCAACACAAGAGATGCGGTGAGTTTGTCGATAGGGAAGCTGGCAGTTTAGGGGGGCAAGGAAAGGAACTGCCAACAGAATATTTTTCGAAACATTGTGATCTTTCGGACTTTTGCCTCTAGTGCTGCATTGAAGAATTGTGCTGGAGTTTTGTATTTTAATCATTTGTTAGAACATTCAGTGCATTTTTGGGGGCGTCTATTAATTACGCGAGGCGATTTTTAGACCCCCTTCACCTTGGTGAGATGTCTATACCCGTCAGAATTAATGATTTTAGGTCGATTTTTGAGATAATTCTTGTCCATCAGATTTTTTTCGATAGAATGATAGTCTAGGCCTAAATACATAACTATAAAATCATAGTGCGTAAGCACAGTTTTGGCTCTCGGATAGTTTTTCAAATAAAATCGTTAAAAAATAATTAATATACCAGCATTTTTTTATTTTACTATCACATAAACTTTATTGTGCATATAGAGTCGTTTCTGACCCTCCAGGTGCACTTTTAGCCCTTGATTGCATCCAAAAGTGCATTTTATGAATGCTAGACCATTCAGAACGCGGAGAGGAGGGGGTCAAAACATAACTTCGTTTTCTATATGCTTTTTAGATCGCTGATTACGAAAATCGGGGTCCCGCAGTCCTAAAGTATAGGCATCAACTTAAAAAATGCAAAAAAAAACAACCCTTTTTAAGAGTTTTTCGCGATAATTTCAATAACAATCAAAAATAATTCAATGAAATACACTTTTTTCAACATTTATTTGTGAAGGTGGTTGATTAATACCAAATCAAGCCAAATTTTATGATAAGCGATAATCCTAAAGGGTTAAAACCAACCCTAAATCGACTGAAAATAAGAAAAATTTGTAAAAAATCATACATTTCTTTTAGGTGGATTACACTGGTCAATCCTCCTTCAATCAAATAAAATTGAATATGAAGGTTTTAACGGGTTGAGTCTAAATCTGGTTTCCATTTTTGCTGGCACGTCTAGATTTATACCTAGTTAATTAGTTTTTTTTGTAAATTTCTCAAAATTCAGAATATTTTGTGTTTCGATTTTGAGTTTACGCTACTTTCATCTATTTAAATAGTGAGCGTGGACGAGTTCTTAATGATAGAAAAAGACAAATACTGGCTGCCGAAAAACTGTTGCAGAAGTTGCTTAAGTATGTGCTTTAATGGGTTCGCTCGCAGGAAATCATAAGACCATGCCATTTGCAACGACCATAACAAAACCATAGAAATTATTGTTACTTTTGTATGACTATGACGCTAGGATTCATGAAGACCAGTTCCTCAACCGAGTCATTCGCACAACTGGTTTGTAAGCACTGCTTCAAGCCTATGAAAAGAACCTCATCTCCTTAGACATTGATTTGAATGATCTTGTTCGAAATTTGGTCTCTCAAAATCGAAGGTTTTAGTTCTTACATTGCTTCAGAATGGTAATATATGCCCTTTCAATCCCGACAAAAGTCATGGTATTCGTGGAACATTTGTGCTGATTCAAAAGTTTCGTTGACTAGAATGCTGCAGATATACTAAGTTTTGTTGTTTGTTATGTGAATGGGACATTCGCGCAAGAGATAAACCCTACGTAGTAAAAACTGGCCAAGAAGTGCGAGTTGAACTCCTGGAGTCAAATATATATCTGAAGAGTCTTTAGTGAAAAATGAAAAAAAAAACTTTAAAATTCAAAATCTTGGTGCAATATCAGATGAGCATGGTGAAAGGTTTCATCAAGACATATTGCACATAGAGAGACGATAAAACGGAAAATGGTCAGAAGAAATGTTTTCAGATTTTTGTTGGTCGATTCGCCGCGAAACTCCAATGGAAAATATGAAAAGAAAGTATTTCATATCGCGATTTGTAATTTTACTGCGCGAATTTACCCTGCGAATTTACATTTTTTTACAGTGTCTCAAACACGTTACGCTTCTCAAACACAAGCTTTGTTTATCTCGTATGCACGTTCGGAATTGTGTCTTGTATTCTATAGGAGTTATCATTTAATATCTAAATAAATGAACACATTACTGGATCACGACGGTAGTGGCGGCGCCCTCTTGGACCTGGCGCCCTAGGGCGGTAGACCGGGTTCGCACAACCCCCCCCCCCGCCGATTTCGAATCTGACATGAAAATTGGAACATTCAAAATGGCTCACCGTAAATGGCCCAAAATTTAAATAAAAAAGAGCTTTTTTCGGGTTCTTTTTTTCACTTAAGGGGACATAGCACCTACAAATTTTCAAAAAATCTAAAATTTTGTTTTGATAAAATTTGTTAGAATAAACCTTTACGAAATATTTTTTAATAATATAAATAAAAGTGAAAGGCATCGTACATTCAATTTTGGTAATGTTTTTTTAAAAAAAATGTTGTATTTTAACTTGAACGCGATTTTCTTAAAACAACGTGTTTCAAGTTGGTGGGCAAGATTAAAAAAAAATATTTATTCGATCGTTCTAAAATTTTAACACGTTAATCTACACATGTTAATGTACACAATGAACTACGGATGAAAAAATCGGCGTACAATTTTTTGAGTTACAGGATGTTTCCGATGGCAAAAAAATTTGATTTTTGAAAAAATGCCGCCATTTTGTTATTTTTCAACCAACTTTTTTCTTTTTAGTTCATTTTATAGCGGCTTTGGTGCTGATTAAAACCGCTTTTTTGTTTTTGTGTCCGACTTTTCTAAGAGCGGAAATCCTGCCCACCGTGATTTTTTGGGGTTTTTTTGAAAAAATTCCAGCAGACGACGCGGGACCAAAAAAATTTAAAAAAATATTTTTTTGTATAGTTAAATACTAGTAAAACATATGTGCAAAGTTTCATTAAGATATGTCTATGTTTTCTTTAAAAATTTACATTAAAAAAAAAAAAAAAATTGAAATTTGAAGGTGCTATGTCCCCGAAAACCATGAAAATTGAATCCGAGAATTTCCTATTAGGCTGCCCTTCCCGCACACTGCATCAGAATTTTTACGAATTTCTCCGAATTCTGATGAAATTGTATCGATTTCATCCGAATTGGCACAAATTCGTACAAAGTCTGATCCAGTGTGCGAGCAGCGTTATACAATTTTGTACGTGAAGACAGCAGTGAGTCTTCAGATGGTGAAGGTCCATCAAAAAAAATAAATTTTAATAAATAATATGTACTTAAAGTGGCCCTTATTTATATTGGCGATTTTTGTTTACATTTTTGGTGGTGCTAACCCCTAAAATGGTTCACTATACCAAAAAAATACTATAAAAATTTTAGCTGAATTGGTACAGTCTTACCCGTGGCGAAATCGCGGAGAAAATAATTTTTTTCCAAATAATAAATTGAAAATTTTTTTACAACTATTAATATATAAATAAAGATCTCTTCATTACCTTTAAAATTATACCTCATTTAACTCGACACGATAAATAGAACCGGAGTAATAGCGATTTGAAAAAGGGCATAATCGGCGAGTGACGTAAACTTTACCCCCACCCCCTTTTTTTGAAAATATTAACCGAAAAAGAGGAAAAAATACGTGTCCGCTTATTTTGTATAGAGACTCCGTAAAAAAATTTGAATCAAATCAAAAATGTTGATTAATAAAAGTTTTCTCATAAAATAACAAACTTTACCGCGTTTTCGGGACGAATTAACTTCAAACAATTGAGATGAAATTTTTTGGAGAATTATTTTTTCATAGTAGAGAACCATTTCAGGGTTTAGCATGTAGGAATTTCCGACTTTTAAAAATAAGGGCCACCCTAATGCACATGCATTGTAAATATAATAAATTTTATCCTTAACAAATAATAAAACATTTCTGTTCCATTTTTTTATTTATAAAATACTATTTTTTTTTGTTTATAACATACTTTGCATCTTATTTGATATCCTATAATTATTTACTTTTTTTATATTACTATATTTTATTTTTTTTTTTGCATTTAAATTTTATTTATATTAGTTATATTTATTTAATTTTATCTAGGGGTAGTTTAACCCCTTAAGGGTTGAAAATAATTTATTTTTGGCTGTTAAAAGGCATTCAATCGAATTTGAAGCATATAGTGGGAAAAACAATTTTAGAATTATCCCTTATTATAAAATTTGGCTTGATTTGGTATTAATCAACCACCTTCACAAATAAATGTTGAAAAAAGTGTATTTCATTGAATTATTTTTGATTGTTATTGAAATTATCGCGAAAAACTCTTAAAAAGGGTTGTTTTTTTTTGCATTTTTTAAGTTGATGCCTATACTTTAGGACTGCGGGACCCCGATTTTCGTAATCAGCGATCTAAAAAGCATATAGAAAACGAAGTTATGTTTTGACCCCCTCCTCTCCGCGTTCTGAATGGTCTAGCATTCATAAAATGCACTTTTGGATGCAATCAAGGGCTAAAAGTGCACCTGGAGGGTCAGAAACGACTCTATATGCACAATAAAGTTTATGTGATAGTAAAATAAAAAAATGCTGGTAATATTAATTATTTTTTAACGATTTTATTTGAAAAACTATCCGAGAGCCAAAACTGTGCTTACGCACTATGATTTTATAGTTATGTATTTAGGCCTAGACTATCATTCTATCGAAAAAAATCTGATGGACAAGAATTATCTCAAAAATCGACCTAAAATCATTAATTCTGACGGGTATAGACATCTCACCAAGGTGAAGGGGGTCTAAAAATCGCCTCGCGTAATTAATAGACGCCCCCAAAAATGCACTGAATGTTCTAACAAATGATTAAAATACAAAACTCCAGCACAATTCTTCAATGCAGCACTAGAGGCAAAAGTCCGAAAGATCACAATGTTGCGAAAAATATTCTGTTGGCAGTTCCTTTCCTTGCCCCCCTAAACTGCCAGCTTCCCTATCGACAAACTCACCGCATCTCTTGTGTTGCGGACCATGGCTGAGAAGAATACGTTCGCATCGTAGTGTAGCTGGAAACTTTAATTTGTTGCATGTTGCTAAGGTGGAGGCAATCTCAGAAGTCTGCAGATGCGAAATGCGTTCGGGTTTTTTGTTCTAGCTGTCGCATCTTTATACATTACGTTATCTCTGGTTCTACCCTATCAACTTCCATAGTAATAAGTCATCAAAGTCAAAATTTTGGTTTTTTTAACTAAAATTTCAACCAAAATCACTCTTTTCTCCATAAAATAGCTAGTTAACTAATTTTTTTTTGCAAAATTGGAAAGCTTGGACAATTTCCTATCAATAGTGTCTGGACAATTGTTATGCTACGACCTTTACTTTTGCAGTTATTAGCAAATTTGATGTTAAAATTGACCTTATTTGGTACTTTTTGGCAAAGCTTAAGTGAAAAGGTACTAAAAAAGTACGAAATGGGCCAATTTTAGCATTAAAATTGCTTATAACTCCAATACTTATGTTAATTTGACCTCGAAAGTTGATTACGATTGATAAAACGGTTCAATTTAAGCTAAGCACTACATTAATAAGTTAAAAAAACAAAACATGGATTACGCAGAACTTCGGGCAATAGTTCTTGGAATATGTTTTTGCCAAAGGGTCAATAAACAATATAAGACAAAAATCAGAGCGGCATATTGCGGCACTCTTTTGTAGGTCTATTAATATAAAAAAAAAATTTTACTTTTTCGATAAAAAGACAGGTCAAGAAATCTTCACCATGTTAAAAATATGTGAACAAATGAGTATTCTTGTTAATATTATTAAATTATACTTACTTTCCTGAGAATAATCCAATTTATAACATTTAAAAATATGCGACACAACACTTCCTATGTATGTTTAAATAATTGGTTGCAGCAGGGGTTAATGATGCTATTTCAAGCAATGCATGCAACGGCCACTTTCAGAATGATTTTAAAAGGCAAGAAACGCTATTTGATTGGTTCTATTTGTCTTATGCTATCCTAGGTACCCTAATCTAACAAGTTAAAATAAAAAAAGTCCTTAATAATACTTTCATTTTTCGACTTTTGGCCAGATTTTTGGCATTTTCGACCACTGTGCGTCGTTTAAACAAAAAAACGGCTCGACCGAATTTTATGAAAATCTTTTCAGGTCATACTATCGTTGCCTCGCCTCCCTTCTTCCCGGCTTGGGTTCGGCAGGATATCCTAGAATGTAATTCATATATTTCAAAAACAGATTGGATTCGTTGAACTTCAACAGGCAATATTAGCAGCAATTTGGGTAATAAATGCACACGGTACTCCCACAGCGGCCCCCTGACAAAAACACCAGGTTTATTGTAAAAATGGAATTGCCAATAGTTGTCCAATCAATCTACGGAAATGCTCCAGCCAATTGAAAGCAGGAAAAAAAATATGACCGTGTAGAACAATTAATTTTAAGAAAGATAGCGTTGTTTTTTTCCGGAATTTCATTGGCGAACCTAACCTAAAAAAATCGCGAAAGTCAAAAAACGGGTTTTCGCTAATAAAACAAAAAGTTGAGCTCAAATCCGTAAAAGTTAAATTAGAAAGTTGTAGGTATTAAAATTATGTTTCGATTGATGTATTATGACATATTGATTAGTGCCTTATGAATGGAGAAAAACGCAAAATACCGTTAAAAATCGAGTTTTTTCATTTATTTTTTACTTTTTATTAAATCATGCTAGAAACTTTTTACTTGGTAAAAATATTGCTTTTGGCTATCTGAAAATATATTTTTTTTTTGGCGCGAAATTTTTAAAACGATACGTGAAATTTTGATTTTTGTAAAGTTTTTCGATGAAATGATTCTTGGCTTGGTTTGAATGAATCTTTCCTTGGTTTTATTCAATCAAATTTAAAATATGCGCAGAGCCTTGTGAAAATTATCTTAAAACAGCTCGAGAACGACGGAATGGATCTGCCGGATTGTCGGTTATAGTGGTATGATAACGCCGCAATGTCTTGTCCCAAATTTGGTGTTTAGCAACCCTGAGAGAAAAAAAATTTAGCCCTGTTCCTAAATTGCGATAATCGCTCACTAAAACTCAAAAATGTTATGCCTGTTGTTGTCAAGTCAAGCTGTCAAAAAAGATGGAGTGCAAAGGTGGAAACTGTGAAATCAACAAATATCTTAAAGATATTCTTGAACTTCCGTGTTACCCAGCAAGGATTTTCGAAAACAATACTAACATAATCCGCATTGACCGTGTTCAAAAGAGATTACAAGGTTCGACCATGAACTTCCACGATGCTGCCAAGGATTTGAAAGAATGGCTGGTGAAAATTCGCAGGATTCAGGGTTAACAGAGAGGTATCACTCGTCAAAATTCGAGCAGTCTCTGAAACCGTGCAAAAATACGTGAACCTTTACAAACATCATGACATCGTCAAACTTTAGATCAGCACTTTTTGGTTTAATGATTTGAATGCTTCCTTTTCTTTCTTATTATTATTGTTCATTTATTAAAATATCCATTCATAATATTTACTATTCATCGTACTGGGAAGTTGGTCGTGTGGACCTAAAGGGTGAAACTGACAACCCAGCTAGTTTATTTATGTATATAAACCAATGGTTTCTCGGGATGAAACAAGTATTTAAATCTACAAATATAATGTAAAAATAGTTGAAATAAGGACCCGTTTCAGTGTTTGTAATGGGCGTTACTTTTGGTACGCCTCTGTGTTCAAAAGCTGTTGGATTTTTGAAAAGCCTAGAATCGTTGGAATTCTTTTTTAATTGATATTTTTGAACCAATCGAACTTCTCAATGCAGAACTTCAGAAGCATGATCTATGTTTAAATTTATCTCACGAAAAAGATATTAATGTGAAAATTATTTTGGAAGCAATACGACATCAAAAATTTTAAAAGTGATGGATAAGAATTACAACAGAAAGTAAAGAACTCGATATTAATGAACCAAAAATCAGAACCCGAAGACGTAGGAACGTAGAAAATACGATTCCTCAACCAAAGAAAGTATTTTTAATGAACCCAAAATTTCTATCGAAAAGTATATTATAGAATTTTAAATACTGGATTGATGTCTATCAACGTTCGTTATGGCAATGATATGATGTCTTTTTTAAAATGCATGTGAAAATTCTATTATCGGTAAGGATACAAATTTACAAAAAAGTGTTGGCTGTTTAAACGGTAATAGTTAGAGAGACGGCGACAAAACAGGCTCATAACTACAAAATGGACGTTGAGCATATTTTTCTATAGTTCGAGTCCCCCTCTCAAAATCCGTCTTATCGAGTAGGGGTCTGGCGCGGTGCGGTGAGCGACTAAGGCGTTTTTTCCAGATTTGCTCTAGCGATTTCAAAAAATGCCTACCATTTGGGTGAAAATGACTGAAGGGCATCTGGGACACCCCCAGATTACGGGAAAAATATTTTCCTCCAAATCGCTCAATGTAATATAAGCATTGCAATAACCGTCTGTATCAGTAAATCTATTATAAATTTCAGTTATGAGTTTAATGACGAATGTGTTCCCCTTTTTATTTGGTTTTATTGTACCAAGCAGACGACATCATGTAATAGTTCCAACGTTACGAGCACAACTGATGAGTGATTTTCTGCTTGCACCGGATATGTTTTAGGTTGCCACTATGTACGACCTAGGTTCTCGCGCCGGCAAGCAGGAAACCGACTACGACTGTGTTTTTACCCTTGTGTATGACACTTTGCATTACTATTTCTTTCCATTGCTATCGGTTCCCATTGCTTCTAATTTCTACAAAGAAACACTGCATTCTGATTTCGGGAATTAGCGATTCTCGCACGCATACACGTCGCATTTTCTTACGTGACGATTTCTACGAATTCACTCTACCTGCAAGCCGCGTTAAGGAACTTCGTTCCAAAAAGAAAACGTTATGATATGGAGAGTCATGTGTAGTACATTTTAACGGTTCCAAGTGCTTCCCCCCACAAAGATTATGCTCCGCCGTCTCTGCCCACATGGTCCTGTTGTGAAGTCTGTAAAGTTTAGTGATGTGCGATTCTGCATCGATTTAAGACAAAATCGATTTTTTCGTGTAAAAATATCGGGTTTTTCCGATTTTTTTCTAGCTAATTTTCGACAATCGATTTTTTTTAGAGAATCGTAATCATCAATTGCACCTTACTTCTCACTATACAAGGTGTTCCCGACTAAGATGCTAATCCGTTAAGAGATGATTCCTGGGTATATTTGGAGAAAAAAATTGTTCTAGAGAATGGGGCTAAGACTAAGCTAGTAAAAATGTGCACTGCGCATTTGCTCGCTATGCGTGCTAGCTGTGAATCCGTGCGTGCTAGTGTATACCTGATGCATGCTATCTGCGGGCGAGATTTATTTTTACTCGGGCACATGGTGTTGAAGAAAAGACGTTTGAAGCAATATCATAAACCTCAGTCGAATATGTTCGTTCAAAGTCAAAATTTTGCTTTTTTTAACTAAAATTTCAACTAAAAACACCTTTTTCTCCAAAACACATGTAGTTAACCTATAATTTTTTTCCAAAATTAAAAAACCTTGGAGTATTTCCTATGAATAATGTTAAAACAATTTTTATGCTACGGCCTTTACTTTTGAAGTTATAAGCAATTTTGATACCTTTTTAGTACCTTTTCACCTAAGCTTTGTCGAAAAGTACCAAATAAGCACCAAACCTGCCTGGATGCCTTTATTTTCTATAACAATGAACTATTTATTTAAATGTCTTTATTTTTAATAATATAGTGAATTATTTATTTTAATTTGGCAATGAAATTCGTTTTTTTTGTTTTGTTAAATTTAATAAAAAATTTATCAAATAAATGTAATTTTTCTTTAAATATTGTACTCGATTTTTATAAAATTGATTTTTTAAGGCTAATTTATAGAAAAATCGATATCATTAAAACAAAAATCGCTTTCCAAAATCGATTTTATTTTTTGAAAATCTCACATCACTAGTAAAGTTTGGAATCTTCCATGAACCCGAAGGGCACTTTTTATTTGATGGCATTTTTAATACTTAGCAAAATTGGAATAGTCTGACTAAATAACACAGTCTTACAAATTTCACTATTAAGCATGTCTACTATCAATCAACAAAGAAAAATTATTAGATATAGAGATCCAATTAATAAAAAACTAAGAATATTAGTTACAGCTCCATGAACAATAACGAAAACCTTAGCGTAAATTTAAGAAATTATCCTCTTTGTATTTTCAATATTTATTGTGAAGATGGCAGACACATCCTAATTCCACAAAGGCATATCAAAAAGACTATAGAGTTGCTATAGCAGTGAAAGAAATCATTTATTGTTGCAAATTAATATTTTCCTTGTTTTTTCCTTAATTCGGCTTAAAATGGATTAATTTGTGCTACAGGATGTATATTATAGGAAATGTGTTTTTAATGGCATTTTTTTTGAAGTACCTAAAAACAATCATGTTGATTTTGTGTGGACTAGAAGCCTCCTTTATATGGTTCTGCTGAATGGAAGAATAATATTCCTTTAAGGATTTCATATTTACGCTAAGAGGGTAATGGGTAGTCAAGAAAAACTGAGGCAAGATGTGATGCTACGAGCACATTAATTAAGGCCGATGTTTTTTTGTGTAGAGCAATTATTTGGTATTTTGCAATCTGGAAGTTCCACATTTTCGAATGAGTTTACTACGTATTCGTTTCATGTTGTATTGTTTCGAACAATTTTATATTTGATAACAAAACGACCAATTTAATTAGAATAGCGAATAGCCCGTTTTCGAGATAGGGCGTTTTGAATTTTGTTTTTGAGGAAAAAATGTAGTAATGTAAATAGGTTTAGCCATTTATGTGATAGCCTGTCTGTGTAATTTCTTTGATTTCGTTCGAATAAATGGCAGTAACAAATAAACACCTGTTGCAAGGAATGGGGGCGTGAAAGGCATCCGTTCTTGTTCCGGAATAGCTTTCCTCATAAACGTGTTTTTTTCCTAGAAGAGGACTAACATCATTGAGTAAAAACTAGAAATCCGAAGCCGTCTTTTGTAGAAAATTTCTATAACTAGCTTCATGTCATAATTCGAGCTCTCGCACTAGATTTTTATCAATTCCAAGACTTTTCAGTTTTTTAATCCACTCACGAACCCAGCATGTCCTTTTACTCACTTTGTTTCTACGTTTTCTTCATCTACGTAAAATAATTGCCATTGCAGTTGTAGCTGCTAGGACTTCTTCATACGACGCCATTTTCCTTAAGAATTCCAGATTTGCGGCAAAAGTGTATAACTTCACTTTACACTTTCCATTAAATGTAAGTATACATCTTGTAAGTATCCATCTCAAAAAGTGGAGCAAAAAAATGTTACTTTCCACTGAGTGTAATGACTGAATAAGTTTATAAGTGTAAACTCGTTTTACACTTCCATTCGGTTCCAGTCAGAAATGTATACACTTAAGTGTATAAGTGGAAACGTACCTTAAGCAAAGGTATAAAATATAAGTTATACAAAACCGTAATAAATCCTGTACTCACGTACGGATCGGATCGGAAGCATGGACGCTTACTAGGTATGACGAGCAGGTTCTCGGAAGTTGCCAGAAAAATCCGCAGGATCACAGGCGCAATAAATGAATGGGGTGTCTGGAGAAGAAGATACAACCACAAGTATTACAAGAACCTGACGTAAGAAGTCCTTCCAAAAATCTTCTTCCTCTAAACGCCAGAGGGAAGAAGGTCGCAAGGAAGCTTTGCAAGAGATATAAAGACGACTAACGCACATTTGGGATTACCAACTGGAAGAGAAAGACGCAAGACCGATAACGTTGGAAGGCTCTCAGAGGGCTGTAAGGCCAATATGATGATGATTAATTTCTTTTCATAACAGACAAATGATTTTTATTTATAGAAAAAAGTCCCAATGATATGCAATCACCCACACACAGCGCACAGGCTTAACTTTTCAAAGGAGTTTAGTACATTAGATCCGACAATTTCAGAAATCCCAAGGTTTAACTTTTTCTTGGCTGGAATTGTAAATTTTCCACGTCTTTGCCATTTACGAATAAGCTCCCGTCGTCTCGTCTCGTTAATTATTTTGAATTTAGGTTATAATAAGAAATCTGAAGGAATGTATGCTTTAATATGATAAATACAATACGTAATATAAGTACGATGATGAAATCCACTTTCGCTTAAAAATTTTTATAATCACTTTACCGAAAATAAAATATCTAACATAATTATATCACAATAACGGTCTGCCCTTTTTTGTCGTGAAAGTACTAAAAAAGGATCTAAAAATAAGTGGTGAACAACTAAGCGAAAATGTTTGTAGGATCCTGAAATGCACGTTGAAACTTTTTAAAAAGCAATTTAAAGAAAAAGATGTTCTGTCCTGCATAAATGTATAATGATACTAGGAAAACCCCGGGTGCGTTGCAACGCCTTTAAATAAAAAGGGTTATATATGCACAGTCCGCGGAGAGAACAAATTTGCAAAAATTGATTTTGGATACATATGTACATATAAAAATTGAAGACATTATTCCAAAAACCGCACTTGTCAGTTTTTCACGAAAATGAGATTTTGATGGCAATCGATAGCTGACAAAGTCCTCCACGTTTCCTATTAATCAGATTTAAAAAAAACAAGTCGAGTATATTCATAATTCCAAAAACAAACTTTGATGATTACAAAAACAGCACTTGTCCGAATCTATTTCCACAAAAAAAACACTTGTCAACGAGACCACATGATATATGAGAAAATAAATAGTGTTATGCATAATAACTTTGGATAATTATATTAAAGCATATGTTCAAGCATCGCATACATAATAATAGTTAATTACATTGGAATACTTTAGATGTTATACAATTTTTAAGCTACTCTGAAAAATCTGTTTTTTTGACGTGTGCTGTTTTTGTAAAAACGTCTTCAATTTAGAGTTGCCTATAAAAAAAGAAAGTGCGTGGCAGCTCCGACGCGTGAATGGAGTTTACTTCTGAAAAACGATTGTCTTAAAATATATACAATAGGCAAAGGAAGTAAATTAAACCATATATGTATTTACTAATTATATTGATTTGATAAAATATATTACATACATTTTATTTTCTACTTTTTAGTCTATTATATGTCTATTATATTTTATTACTGTATTACAACCGTCCCACCCTTTCTTTCGATACCCATACTGAGAGGGTTGTGAAGAAAAAGATAATCTGCATTTTGAATTTGGAATGACACCACACAAATAATTGTATTCTACCTGGCATGCCCTTCAATTTGATAGCCATGTGAGTGGGTCGGGGAATATAATTGCAAAAATCGGCCTCCGCCATCTTGATTTTTTTACTAAATGGTCGGATTGCATTGTCAGGCGAACTATGCGTATGTGCAAAATTTGAAGTTGATCGGTTATATTTTCTACTTTTTAGTCTATTATATGTCTTCCATCACTTTATGTTGGCCGCCATTTTAAATTTTGAATGACGCTACACCGCTAATTGTGTTTTACCTGTCATACTCTTTCATTTGATACCCATGTCGCGGGTGGAAGAAGAGAAAGGCAAAAATCGCCCGCCTTCTTGGAACTGCCATCTTTATTTTTGTACAAAATGGTCACATTGCATTGTCAAGAACACTACGCAAAGTTTGAAGTTGATCGGTTTCAAAGGGGGGTGGCATTAATTACTTTCTATGCAATAATGACGGACTCCCATTCAAACTTTCATCCCTTTTCTCAATCCCTTCAAGCCTTTTTTCGCGACAAAAAGTAGTGTAGGTCCTTCTCCAAGGTCTAATCTATCTCTGACCCAAATTTCATCAAAATGGATTCAGCGGTTTAGACGTGAAAGCATAGCAGACAGACAGACAAAGTTACTTTCGCATTTATAATATTAGTCGGTATATTCAAGATTCACATCTGTTGAATAAAATGCACATTTAAAAATGAATTAAATCGTATCTATATTCAGTATCATATTGGTCGGTTACGAGTACATTCATACCTGTAACAGATGCGTCAATACTAACTTCCCTAATCCCCTGCGTCCTCTGCTGCTTCTCCAACAGAAAATAAATATTCTTTCTCCCGAAGCCACAAATAATCGTCGCTGGTCGTTCGTACAGCGATGTCAACGATATTCCCGTAGGCAATCCACTATTCTTAAATCCCTTACAACCTTATCCTTCAGTTGGAAAAAGCGCCTTAATATCTGCGGACTCTCCTACGAGCAAAAAAATACCCTTATATAAGAAAGGAGGTGTTCGATCATATAAGGCTTTTCCTTGTTTATATGCATAACAAACCTGACTCTACCTGTATATGTGGTAACACCATCACCATCTCGATCCAACAAGAAGTTCTACCCACTGATCATGATGTTCTTCTCAACTTGTACACAAAGTACCAAATATTTTTCCAACAAGTTAGTAAGGACCTTTCATGCGACTCATGTAAAAAGCCGTGATGAAATGAATAAATATAATCATCCCTAACTATCCATGTGTCCTATAACGAAACACCTCAAAACTAATTACTCTAAATCAAACTTACCCAACAACGTCAACTCTTTTACCACAATTGTGGCGGTATGAGAGGTAAATTAAAAAAACTGGTGTGCGTAGGACCACACGTTGGAAGTGAAAACTTCTATGGCCATTCTGTATTTCCAATTCAATCTTACAGGAGGTTAAGGGTCAATAAATTTTGTCTATGAATGTTCCATGTAATTTTATTTTATTGTTATTTGATGTTGCAATAAAATAAGAAAAAAAACAACGTAATAGATAAATACATAACAGATAATAAATAATGCAAAATATATAATATGTATATAATTCATAATACTTAGTAAATAGTTCGTAGTGCATAATACATAGTATATAGTACGTAGTACAAAGTGCATAGTACATAGTGCACAGGACATAGTACATTAGTAAATAAGTACATAGTGCTTAGTACATATTACAATGTACAAAATACATAGTACACAGTACATAATACATAATGCATAGTACAAGTATACATTGGACATAGTACATAGTGGATAGTGCATAATACATAGTACATAGTATATAGCACATAATGCATAGCAAATAGTAGGTACATAGTGCATAACACGTAGTACATAAGTACATACATAGTACATAGCACATAGAAAATAAAAATAGCGTCGAATGAATGCTGTAAGAAAAAATGAATATTTTAAAACACTGCCCCGCTCCACCAAGCGCATGTCATCGGTTGGTTGATGGGATTCAACTTGTTTCAGGAGGCATAACACTCCAGCGAGTTGTTTCTCATTGCCCCGATGCCAGAGTCGCGATAGAAATAGTTGGGGTTAGGTGGTTGTGGCAGTTCCTTCCTACTTCTCTCTTCCCCTTCACTATCTATCGACTAGAGCTTGCTGTTCGACATTGCACTCTATACGAAGAAAATAGATTGTCGACAGTACAAAGGGCTTTCCCTGAGCTCTAGTCTTCCACATAAAAAAAAAAAAAAACTGAGACAATATTTATAATTTTAATTTTTTTTACATCAAAAGTAAATGTCTAATGATGATAAATGTACAAGGATTTTTTTTCGTACGCTTCTCTAATATACATATATCTTTAATTTTATAAACATCAGTGAGAATTTTACAAATTATAAATTCCGGTCAAATATTCTATGAGAAAAAAAAAACAAAAAAGTAAAAACTAATGGCTTCATTAGAAAGCTTAGAGTCTCCTCTTTAAAATGCTTTTTTTATTTTTATTTTTGCGCACATTTTAGGCAAAAATACGCGCTTAGATTTTTCGAATTTGCTCTTATTTTTAATAATTTTTTATAATAATAAAAAATTTTTTTTTAAAATAAGTTATAATAATATAAATTTTAGTAAAAATTTCCGCTCTTTCACTTGGCGCTATTAGTTTTTCTAATTTTTTTTTATTTTTCGATATATAACGCAAAAACCAAATTTTCGAATTTGTTTTCGATATTGTGAACTTAGCATACGCTTTAGAGCAGCAAAGATTTTTTTATCGTTTTCTACATCCAAAAAAGTACCTAAGTCCCAATTTTCAGCGAGATCACATTTTGTGCGAGGTCAAAGTCTCTGACAACTGGGCTAGTAGGTTATATCATTAAATTGTATTCAATTGGGTTTGGGGGTGCGCGATTAAGTTTTTGTTATAGTAAGGGGTCCACGACCGAAATAAGTTTGGGAATCACTGTTCTAGACGAACAAGTCAACAAGATTCTACGGTTTATTAAGAGAAGGGCTGAGGAATCCAACAATATTTGGCTGACAAAGACCCTTTCCTGTTCTCTTGTCCGCCTAATTCTTCAATACACACACACATGCCCTATCTGGGATCCTATGTTCCAAGCAGCTCTGAGAAATTTATACGACCACCGTGATTATCAAAATCTACCACCCTACAGGTATATAGACTTAAGTTGTTGGAGCCCATTCCGCTGTTTTGTAAAAGAAAGTTGCTTACTTCTTGCTTTACCTTAAGAGCACAATACACGAGAGCTCCATCCAACCACGCCACGCCAAAACAATAATAATTTGTATGCACTCGAAATTTGGAGTGCATTCAAATTGTTATTGTTTTGGCGTGGCGTGGTCGGATGGAGCGCTCGTGTATTGGGCCCTTTAGACGTCCTAAGCGTAAATATTAAAGTAGTATTTGTCATACAGGATCAGATTCAATGATGAAGTTCGCGACACACTAGACATACGAAACTGCTCAAGAAATATCCAGAAAGCTATACATATGCAAAGAACGAACCCGTCAACAGATATTGCGTGGTTTTCAATAGACACAGTTCATGTTTCTCCCACTGGCGCGGATTTAAGGGGGGGTCACGGGGTCATGACCAACTAAAAAAACAAAAACAAAAAATAACCAAACCTCCAAAACCGAACCAACTTTTTTGCAAATTAAAGCAACGATCTTAAAAAATGACCTTCAAGGTCAACTACATATTGATCTATACTCTTTCTATATATTTTGATTTGTAAACTCTGAAGTTAGCTGCACTCACAAGAAAGGGCGCGTCTTCATCAAAAAC
The DNA here is from genome assembly GCA_963855945.1 of Thereva nobilitata. Lineage (NCBI taxonomy): Eukaryota > Metazoa > Arthropoda > Insecta > Diptera > Therevidae > Thereva > Thereva nobilitata. The sequence goes on from OY979696.1 coordinate 87,273,311, forward strand.
ACATTAGGGCACGTTTTCTGCTTTACTCCGCTCAAATTAGGGACAATGGGTGGTGGTAAACGGAGACTCGAGAAGTCGTCCGAAATCAGATTTGAGTCTCGTTATTTAATGCTACACGAGGCTGTCTTCGGCTTAGAATAATTCTTTACCCTACATGAAAGCTTTGATTGTGTGTGTATACCGCGGTCATTGTTTACATCTGAGAAGGGAGAAGAAAAAGAAATGTGCGTATGAGTTAGTTTTCACCCCGGAAATTTTTGGGTGAAAATTCTTTCGTTAAAGTTTTGTCATGTGCGTCCTTCTTTCTCTCTACTCCTTCGTTTCTTTCCTATAAAACCGGGTTTTTCGTACTTCTTGAGTCTCCGTGTAGCACCCCACAATTAAAGAAATTTTTCCCACAGCTATGAGACCGGTGCCAAGTGAAGGATATGGGTTGTCTTAGCATGATTTTCACAACCCGCAGTTCGAAAAAAAGGTTGTTTTTGAAAAATATGTGAATTTTATAGTTTTTTCGCCTTTTCTCTATTTTTAAGAGAAACTATGCATTTTGGTCAAAATATCAAAAGAGCAAAGTTATAAGGCATAAAATTTCCTGCAAATTTTGCCTTCACTGTTTTTTCGAATTCGGCATTGTTTCGCCGGTAGAGCTCGTTTTGCGCCTTTTTCAGACTCTGTTGATAATCAAAGCGTCCAAAGAAAGGCCGTTGAAAAACTACAACTACTACTTTGATCTCATTTAATTTTTCATATAAATGCATAATTTTGGCTCAAAATCTAAAAATGGCACAAAACGGCCTCCATCGACGAAAATATGCGGAGTTGGGAAAAATTGTAAAAGCAAAATTTGTAGGTAATTTTATGCTCTCCAACTTTCATATTTTCACCAAAATGCATAGGTTCTCCAGAAAATAGAGACTTCACTTGGCAGCGGTCTCATAGTTGTGGGAAAAATTTCCTAAAAACGGCGATTTTTTACTAATTTGAGCGGATTACGTTTGTTTTTAATCCACGAGAAAATTCGGTTAGTTTTGTTCGTTTTGTTAATTTTGTGTTTGTCCCTAAAAAAGCCTGTTTAGATGCTTCGCTCCCAGGAACGTTCCTCACGAACTTTGTGGATGAAGGGAGAGGTGGGGTGGTACCTCTCATCAACCCCACTACAGTGCCGCGGAGAGACAATTTGGGGGATTTGGGGAGAGTCCAAACAAAATTTCGCTCGCTGCGCTCGCGCATTTCTCTTCATAAAAACCCGTCCCTGCGACAGAATAATGGCCCATATGCTGATTTCTGCGGCCCATACTCATTTGTATGGCCCATTCTCAATGAAGTAAAAATGCAAAATGAATTCAAATGATTTTTATTCCAAAATAATTTTTCGCTCGCCTCGCTAGCGGGGCCCTGTGCAGTTGCACATCCTGCACATATGCCAGCCGCGGCGCTGCCCCACTACCTCCTTCATCCACAAAGTTCGTGAGGAATGCTCCTGGGAGCGAACCGTCTAAATAGGCCCTTAGGAGTACAAATTTTTTTTCGCCACTTTTAATTCCGTGACCCCCCCAAAATAAAATTCTAGATCCGCGCCTGTTCTCCCATGCCCTCAGTAAACCATTATATAAACGGAAAATGGTTGTCCTTTTTACACCCTTAATTCTCCTTACTATCATTAAATTTATATATGCCACAAGTTCTCCTTTGGATATTACATTTATGTCAAAAAACATTGTAACATTTTCTGTAACTAGCTTCAAGTCTGCCATGTTTGATAAATAAATAAATAAATAAATATACCTCGGAAGCATTTTTAGTTTTTTGTGCCTGGAGCCTGGAGTCGGTCATAATAGTACCGGGCGCGTTCGTTCACTATGCGTGCTGGGTGCAAGTTACAAGTATGTATAAATGTCTGTACTTGGTTTGAGCGTGAATTCTCGGGTATAAAAAAATAATCTTGTTTTACATTTTTTAAGAATCCAAGGAACATAAATAAATCTTCATAGAGCTTTTGATGTATTATAGTTATTCACTGATGTAAGTAAGCCTACATTTAAATCTCACATCAAAAAATATTCAAGGCGATAAACTCAATTGTGGTTACAAGATTTATATAAAAACCGGACTGATTTTATACAATAACAGATTATGTCTGCTTTAAAGGTTTGCTTAATTTTCTTTATAAATCTGAAATATATTCCAACAAAAACAGGTATATGCTATTTATAACGAATTTTCCAAATCCTTTGTAAGAATCGACCACAATCTTTTAATATTCAAATTGAACAAATTCGATTTCAATAGCAATTTTCTGCCTTGAATTAAATCCTATCTACCTCCGGAAGGATACAATTGATGGAGCTCGGAGCTTGTGCATCTACCGCTAAATAAGCCACCCCTCATACAGGTGAAGAGAACGAAGAAATCACCACGAAACTCTCAAGGATATCGTATCCTTTTACGTAATTTATGTACTCAAATGTATGCTACCGATTTGAAAATATCAGTTTCGTGTCAAATGTTAATGACTTAACTGCGGGTTATGGGGTGAAGAGATATCTGTAATAATTTTGTAATCCTTATGAATTTTTTTTTACCAATTTCTTGTAAGTTACAATTACTTTTACCTTGGAAAAATCGATTGACATCAGCGAAGACTCTTAGAAATTGACTTTTAAATTCGTAACGCTAATTGAAGTTTTGGAAGGTGTTTTTTGTCTTCTTAACCTAAATAGTCTAAGAATAGTTTAGTAATGGAATATTCGATTTCATAATAACGGGAATTCGTAGGTGAATTTATTTTGTACGTTTTAAAAAGTACCTATATATTTATTCAGAAAAGGTTTATCATAATTTACATATCCCGCTCTAACCATTTAAAATTTTTGTTGATGTAAAATGAATGAATGGAATGAATTAATGGATTTTTGTATTGAAGTGTTACGCGGCAAATTGTAATATACGGTGGTGTGGTAATGTGTTCCAGCCAAACCCAGTGGGAAATAGAAGCATGCACTGATGCATAAAGAAGCTATCCTTAGGTTGCTTAGCAGTGCTTCCTTTACGTATACCTATCAATATATTTTTTAGCATTGCATGTCATTAGCAAGAAGCAGTTTTTTCGATAATTAGCTTCCAGAGAAGCTATTTTGAAGATTTAAGTCTTGTAAGCAGCAAAGCTTTCATTTTTGCTTCCTTGGAAGCAGGGAAGAAGGTTTCGCTCTTCGTTTTTGAGTAATAGTGGCGTGTGTGAGTCGGAAAAAACCCCGAAAATTGTAAATATTTTGACCCGGAACAAAAGTACCTCTCCCCCCCCCCCTTTTGGAGGATGCTGAACACGATGGCGTTGTTAGAATTTCTCTTTCGGGTTGCGCAAACCCCCAAAACGGCCAAAAACCACCCCCAATAGCGGTTAAACGCGCTTCACACGGTTTCCCTCTAAAAAAACACTATCCCCCTTTGTTACGGTTCTTTGATAGAGGCAACCGTATTCTATCGTGTAAAGAAAAAATTAGCTTTAATTTGATATATAACTTAAGAGGATACGTTATGAACATATATATTTAACAGAGCTTACACCTGGCTTAAAAATACTTGCGGTCATATTTTTATAGGCAGCCCGGCATAAATATATTTCTCTACTTAAAACTATCAATAAAAATTGCATTTTGATTAAAAAACAGATGAGTGTAGAAATTTGCAGACGGTTCTAAGACTATTAGGATTGTGGGCATTCCCATACTGCCTTTGCCATTAAAAAGGTCGTAAAAAAGTCACAAAACTCTATAAGCAAATAAAAAGGCAAAAGCGCGTATGAACTAAATCCGCGTAGTGTGGATCCACCATTAAAGTCACGAATGATATTCGCACCTCCTTGATGAGAATCGCTGGTGCTGTCTGTTATTAGTCCGGAGAAGATAGTGATTGGGTCCAAAAAAATATTTCGACTAATTTAAAAACTTGAAACCTTCTGCATTCGATTTGGGAAGGTGTCAGGAGCATTTTCAACAAAAAAATTGAGTGTCGGAAACCCTGGGGGGGGGGGGTCACCCCAATTTCCACCCCCTAATTGCATTTTTTTTGTATGCATTTTTTCTCAATTTTATGAGTCCAAGTAGGTTTTTTGGATCACTGAAATCGAATTTCATGTGAAAAATTATATTTCAAGTCCGCAAAGGGGTGAAAATCTACTATGTTCACCCCTTGCACCTCCAATATTGACATTTTTTAAAAAAAACAGCGTATTTTTTAATTTTATGAGGTCAAATAGGTTTTTTGGGTCACTGAATCCGAATCTCATGTTCAAAATTATATTTGAGGTCCGCGGAGGGGTGAAAATCCACTATTTTCACCCCTTGCACCGCCAATATTTATTTTTTTAAAAAACAGTGTTTTTTTAAGTAGAAATTAAAAAGTTAAATTAAAAATGAAAAATTTAAAAGAAATTAATCGTCAAGCTTTAAACCTACCATATCCTAATGGATCTACTTAAAAATAATTAAAACTCAAGCTTTAAACCTACCTACCTCATAAAATTAAAAAATACACTTCTTTTTAAAAATGTCAATATTGGAAGTGCAAGGGGTGAAAATAGTAGATTTTCACCACTTTGCGGACTTGAAATATAATTTTTCACATGAAATTCGATTTCAGTGATCCAAAAAACCTACTTGGACTCATAAAATTGAGAAAAAATGCATACAAAAAAAATGCAATTAGGGGGTGGAAATTGGGGTGACCCCCCCCCCCCCAGGGTTTCCGACACTCAATTTTTTTGTTGAAAATGCTCCTGACACCTTCCCAAATCGAATGCAGAAGGTTTCAAGTTTTTAAATTACGTCGAAATATTTTTTTGAGAATGGTATATTTTTGTCATTATCTTCTCCGACTTATAAAAGGCTTACGAAAGCGTTAATCAAACTTTGCTTCTGCAAAAACTCTCCTCACAAGTCAATTTTTTTCTAACGGCTATTAAAACTTCTACATAGCCTCTGAAGTTCCTCGATTGCCGTACTTAGTTCGGGCGTCCCTCAAGGACCCATTCTCCAACTCTCCCATATCTCGTTTTGCTCTACCAATTTTTTTTATCGTCTATTTCCGTATTTTCTCCTCTTTTCTTTTTTATGTTAATTATTATTTATTAATTTATTATTTTGTTTATTATAGGCCATTCATACACGAGGGAGCATGGTTCTGCAACCAAAAGCTTTGCTGCAAGTTTTCTGAAAATACACGGAGAAACAGCGATGGAAGCAGCTTTTGTGTTGCTACGTGATATTTGTTCGTATTAGTGAGATGTCAAATTTTTTATTAAAAACAAAATGGAGGTTTTTTCGCTATTATGAAATAATTTATTTGAAAAAATTCACTCACTCCCTTTGAATTCTCAATAATTAAAAGTTTTTTCTTATTATATACAAATTTTGACCAAATTTTACTGCTTGAAAGTTTTTTTTCATCGCCAAAGCATTGATTTCTTATTTGTGTGAGTGCATGCTTTCCGTGTTCGCAGGCCAAAGGCAGGAGCACAAAAGTCTCCCCGGAGCACGAAACTCTCCACTTATTGCATCTCCCCACGCCTCCCTTGCCCGAAAAAAGCTTTTGCTCCGGAACCATGCTCCCTCGTGTATGAATGGCCATATCATTCCCAGGAGTTTAATTAATGTACAAAATTAAATATTGTAATATATGTACATATGAGCACTGTAAACTCAAGTGTTTAGCTGCTAAACACTTAAAGCGTTTAAATCGTTGTAGACGAAATTTAAACACTTAGCGGCGTTTAATGAGTAAACATTTAAGTGTTTAATTAGCAAACGTTTGTAGCGTGTTTTTGGTTATGAATAATACAAATTATGTTGATAGAACTATTAATTAATACTATATTAAAACATAATACTATCATTGCAAAAAGTGAAAAAAAAACAAAAAAAAAACAAAAAAAAACAAAAAAAAATCCAACCCAAGTGCCGTTTTTCCAAGCGGTCCCCCGACTAAGTACAAACCACTTCCAATATTGCTTGACTTCCGTGATAGAACGAGATGCGCTTTACTGAATATGCTAAATGGTACCCTTGGCGGGAGTTACCATAATTGAAGACGTTTTTACAAAAACAGCACATGCCAAAAAAACTGATTTTTCAGGGTAGCTTAAAAACTGTATAACATCTCAAGTATTACAATGTAATTTAGTATTATTATGTATGCGATACTTGAACATATGCTTTAATATAATTATACAAAGTTATTATGCATAACACTATTTATTTTTTCACATATCATGTGTTCTCGTTGACAATTGTTTTTTTTGTGGAAATAGACTCGGACAAGTGCTGTTTTTGTAATCATCAAAGTTTTTTTTTGGAATTTTGAATATACTTGACTTGTTTTTTTTTAAAATCTGATTAATAGGAACGTGGAGGACTTTGCCAGCTATCGGTTGCCATCAAAATCTCATTTTCGTGAAAAACTGACAAGTGCGGTTTTTGGAATAATGTCTTCAATTGCGGGAAGTATGGGTCGCTCATATTTTTTCGTCTTATCACTGCAAATCTCAGCTTTTGAAAGTGTTTTATTTCAAAACGCTTAAAACGTTTTATTTTGACGTCACCCACTTGATTAACATTGTAGACATTTTTTAAACGTTTTGAAATAAAACACTTCTAAAACCTCAGATTTGCAGTGATACTGATAATTTTAAATTCGTAATACTTAAGCATCTTTACGGTTTTATTTTCATATTAACAAAATAACTGTCAACAAAGGCGTAAAAAATTCAGGATAAACTTAGTTAAATAAATGTAAACAACAAATGAAGTAAGAAAAGGCCAAAAAATGAAGAATATGTATATTCTAAAATAATTTTGGATGTAATTTTGGTTACTTTTTTTACTTCTGTTTATTACTCAAATAACAACAATTGCATTCTTTTGGCCCTTTTGAAAAAACAACTTAAAAGTTTTTTATCAGATTTCGTAGAGAATTTTGGGACCTTTAATTTAAAAAAAGAAAGAAAAGAAAAAAGAAAGACGTGAACTCGAGATATTTATTTTTTTGTATTTTGGCCAATTGTTAATTAACAAATACATATTTTGAGCTATAATTTGGACTGCATCACTTTGAAACCTATAGGTACTATTCATTTTTTAAGTTTTATAGAAACTTATTTTCAAGCATTATAGTGTAAGTATTATTAATTGAGTGATTTTTTTTGTTTTTTTTCATAATAACTTCACTGTTTCTTGAAATTCTAGTTTTTTTGTATGATAATAAAAATTACCCGATAAAATTGAATGATTTTATTTTTTTATTTCTGAAAATAGTACCTCTAAAATGGATCATCTAGGATTTCATTAGAGACACTTCCCACCCCTAAACACTTTACCGTGTAAAAATAAAACGCTAGAGCGTTTAGTTCCCCATAAGTGTTTTATCATAACTAAGTGTTTACCTTCCCAAGTGTTTAATTGGCGAATAAGTGTTTTACTTTTAGACACTTGCGCTTAGGTTAGAATTTTTTGGTAAACACCTTACACGTTTAATTTCTGTTAAATGCTTTAGGTGTTTAAGAATCAAACACTTTAGCGTTTAGATTTTGTGAATTTAACGCTTCTTCTGTTTTAAAAGTAAACATTAAATACTTTATCGTTTAGAAATAAAACACTAGAGCGTTTTATTTCTCAATACCTGCTAAACACTTGGATTTGCAGTGAGGATATGAACAAAAATTCACTCCTTAGACGGTTTAAAAATTTCAAAATTTAAATATAGGTGCACGGACTTGAAACTTTTTTTTTGTTCTTTATCATGTAAAAAGTGAGAAAAAAATATGGTCCAAAAAAAATGTTTGGAACATACTTTTTTTTAAGGAAATAATAATCTTTTTTGAGCTAAATTTGATGTTTTTTCTTAAACACCCTGTTTTTTAGTGGATAGTGGGGATAGCCCCCTCTCTAGAGCAATTTTTTTCTCCAAATACATCCAGGAATCACCCCTGAAAATATTAACCACGTAGTCCAACAAACGATCTATTGAACGTCTGATGACCTATACAAGTCGCAAATGAGTATTTCAAATCTTTAAAACGGCGATATCTCATGAATGGCAATTCGTTCGGGAAAATGTATAATATCTATCGCTATTTTATTTCATAGTTTTATTATTTGTAATAATCTGTAGAATTTATAAAAAATATTTATTGACTTTTTCAGGGCTTTTAAAAAAAACATCAAATTTAGCTCAAAAAAGATTATTATTTCCTTAAAAAACGTATGTTCCAAACATTTTTTTGGACCATATTTTTTTCTCACTTTTTACATGATAAAGAACAAAAAAAAAAGTTTCAAGTCCGTGCACCTATATTTAAATTTTGATATTTTGAAACCGTCTAAGGAGTGAATTTTCGTATATATCCTCATATATAAAAAAATTTACAAATTCAGGTAGTTTTGCTTTATGTAAGTCTTATGAAAGCGAAATAATGTTTGCCTCGGAATTTTTTCTTATTTTTCAGATTTGAAACCAATTTTTAATATTCCAATTGAGTCAGTAGTTATTGCTACTTGAATTTTATTTGTGGGTAATTTTCAATAACGTGTGTGTGGCACAATATCAACAAGAGCTACTTCGCTATTGTTATTTTCTTAAAATGACAAATGTTCAGTGTACCATAATGTCATGTTTTATTTTAAATTTCAAACACTCATTTAAGTAAGTAACGACTTTTGAAATTTACTAAAAATTCATTTGTGCTCCTCAAATGTGAAATGAAATGTTTCATAAATCGCTGTGATCGTAAACAAATCCCATGACTATAATAGTAATTAATTTAATACACAACAAAAAGTAGTTATTACATACTTCTACAATCTCTAAAGTGAAGTGCAATAACAATATAAAACTAATAAAAATTTTCCTTTCATTTTATAGGGAAATGCCAGCAGCTCAGTTCATTTATATCAACATCAGATAATGACAGCCCGACAGTTGCTCCAAAGTTTTTATCCCGAGGACATCTGTATAAAGTCATAATAGGAGAAACAATAGAGCTACCATGCAAAGTACAAAATTTAGGTTCGTATGTACTTCTCTGGAGGAAGGGCACATCTGTTCTCACAGCAGGCCACCTTAAAATCACCCGGGATCCAAGATTTAAAATCGTTGGGGACTACAATTTGCAAATAAATGGGGTAAAAACTCAAGATGCTGGGGACTACATTTGCCAGCTGGGAGATCAAGAAAACCGTGACCAAGTACATACGGTGGAGATTCTAGGTAATTCAGTGCCTCGTACAATCAATCTAGGGTAAATCTGAATTTATTTTCTTTTCGGGATTACATCAAATCCAGTGCCGCCCACTCTAAGGGCACTTCCACACAATGGGCAAGTTACTGCTAGAAAGGGGAGTACAGTCACACTAGAATGTAAAGCATCAGGGAACCCCGTTCCCACTATATACTGGTACAAGAAGGATGTATTTTCTGGGCCGACACATCTCTCCGACAGTTCAACCTTAATCTTGGACAACGTCGACCGACATCATGCTGGCATATATCAGTGCTCTGCAGATAATGGCGTTAAGGAACGAGTCTCTATGGATATCCAGTTGACCATACTCTGTAAGTGAAACTAAGTGGAAATTTTACATTATTCAATTTCAGTTCTCCATACCTATAAACACATACTAAGCAAGAATTCTGGCATGTTCGGTAGCTATGGCAAGGCTCCTTGGAAATGAAGCCTTAACAAAATTTTGAATACGATTTTAAAAATTACTAAACCGGAAATTCTTTAAGGAACTTCAGCAACCGACCCTGTAGCGCCATAAGATAATTAAATTCACTTACATTTTAATTTTACGCAACAATAAACAATAAAATTTAGATTCTAAATAAAACTCTAAACCGCCATATGTATACTTGTGAAAATGCGAAAGGTAAGCCATGTATCCAGGTTTACAGATAGGGGCTTTATATCGGCTTAAGTTAATTAGTGGTAGCGTCACTTTTAAACATCTTATGGCAACATAACAAATAAAAAGGAAAGTTATTTTTAACATTATTTTCTCCATTCGACTCTGCTGTGTAAAAACATTGCAAAACATGCTCAAAAAAGCCGGAAATTTTTGTTTTAAAAATCGATGGAAATAAGGTGTATCCAGTGATGTAGAAAATGGCTCCCAGTTTCCGCACCCTCAAAATGTTATCAAATTACTGACGGGTGAATAGTTTTAACAACTGCACATAAAATAGCATACTTTGCTAAAATTTTCATGTGTGTTTGAATGATTTAATTGAGATAATTTTCCGGTAAACTTCCAAACATTTTATGTGGGAGAAAATACCACAAAGTCAATGTTCTTTTTTATGAACAAAAACCAGAAATATCGGCCTGCGAATAGTTTTGTTTTATGTTATTAAGGTTTAAAGGGAATATCGGAATAACGTTGGTGCTTAGTTCGTTTTAAGCATTGTTGTTTCTCTTTGTTTATAATAACTCTCGAATTATTTTAATTATAAATTAATGAATTTTCTTCTTTCTAGAGCTAAACAAATTATTAATTACTAGTATAAAACCAGCGTGCGTTGCAACGCCTTTAAATAAAAAAGTTTATGTGTGCACTGTCCGCGGTAAGAAACAAGTATAATGAAAACAACAAAAAATCTGGAAAAAATGATTTTGGATACCATATAAACATTTAGGGTTACTTACAAAAAATATTGTAATATTTCTTCTCAAGCGTTCTCGGATTCGTCAGGGATTAATTGGAACAATTTGTTTCTTTTTAACAACACATGTGCTCCTCCTTCCCATTCTTGGGGGTCTGTTTCCCGAAAATCATCTCTGCAGGCGTCTGACTGGCAGAACTGTGGATAACTGTCCTATACAGCGTTTTTATTGCATTATATAGAGATGTTCTTCATATTAAAAAACCTATTTCTGCCGTTTCTACCGTTTTTACTGTCTCTATACTGGTTAGGGGAAATTTGAGAAATTTCCAACATTTCAGAATGTGGCAAACTTCACGACAATAGAGAAAATGACCAGGATACACCATGGTCAATGTTTTTCCATTTGAAGCTAGGATATGAAGATTTTTCGATTTCCCAACTCTTGAAATACCTACATACAGCTAACCGGGAATTGACACTTATTTAGCAAAATTCGTCCCATATTGGCCCCGAAACTTAAAATTTAAGAGTCTTGATCATAAATTCTTTATTTGTTAACTTAAAGACCCCCAGATACCGATTTTCATTGGAATCGGAATACAATTGGCAAAGTCATCGGCCATATTGGTGCGGCCATTTTGAATTTATAAGTTTTGATCATAAATTCGTTATTTGCTACCTTAAAAAAACTCCAGATACCGATTTTCAATGAAATCGGAAAACAATTAGCAAATTCGACAGCCATATTGGCACGGCCATTTTGAATTTATAAGTTCTGATCATAAATTCGTTATTGGCTACCTTAAAAACCCCCAGATACCGATTTTCATGGAAATCGGAACACAATTGGCAAAATTGGGTGGCCATTTTGAATTTCGGCCATTTTGTAGCGGCCATTTTGAATTTCGAAAATCGGGCTTCGAGGTGCATCTTGGGAGACCCCCACGGATCTTTGTGCAAAGTTTCGAAGCTCTACGATAACTGGTGCGCCCGCTATAGCGCACACACCGCACATACATACACGCATACAGAAACTTTCTTTTATTAATATAGATAACAAAATAATTTGTTTTGGATAACTCCAATTATTATTAATTACACAGGTCTGCGATGAAAAAGTTTTTTGAATATGTTTACATGATTTATATAGATTTTGGGCTACGGAATCGGAATATGAACTCCGTTTTTACGTATCACGTCCTGATTTTTTTTATTCATACATATCGTGGCTCTCAAAATTATTGTGACACCCAAGAAATTTTACAAGATATTAGAAAACTAGACTATGCTCCCAAATTGTATTGATTAAAAAATTTTTTTTTTAAATTATTAATTTACGGACTCCCTGGAAAGTACCTATCAATTTCCCATCCAAAAAAGGGCTAGTTCAGAACTTTTGGCTAATCGCTAAAAATAAAAAGGGGGATCCCTTTGCACTTCTTCCCCTCGTTTTTGCCAATGTGCTCCGATTTTGACGAGTGAATTGCCCAACAGTAGTGGACACTCCTGCTCAATCTCCCGATTTAACCCCGATTGAGAATTTATGGAATAAATTAGACCGCGAGATCCGCAAAACTTCCGTATTAAGCAAGGAAAGGTTGAAAATAAGCCTAGAGCAGAGTGGAGTAGAATAAAGCCTGCATATTTACAGAAACTGGTTGAATCCATGCCAAAGAGGTTGTCTGATGTTATAAAGCAAAAAGGTCATCCGACAAAATATAACTTATAAAGTTTTATTCTAATTTAAAAGAAAACCCGTTACAAGGTATAGCGTGTGCTAATAATTTTGGAACGCTAAATTTTGCAATGAATTTCTTTTTTCGGTTGAATCAATATTATTCAATTAATTTTAATTATTTTTTTTTGTAAATTTATTATTTATAATTTAAACAATGAAATTTTAATAAATAATATTTGGTAACATAGTCTATTTTTTTAATATGTGGCTTCGTTGTGCCAATAATTGGGTGTGCCAATAATTTTGAGAGCCACTGTACATACGAATATATAATACATGTAGATTTTACTTTTAGAAAGATTCGATTAAAATAATTAAATATTTTTATCAGGTTTTAAGGAATAAAATTAATGTTTATCTAATTAGTATAGTTTATTCTATCTATCCCTTTATATCTGCAAAGTTAAAAGAGGGCAGATTCACAGGACCTGACATCAGAAACCTAATCAAGGATGCAAACCTTGAAAATGTCATGACAAACCTAGAAGAAACTGCCTGGAATTCCTTTAGAAATGTTTTTTTTAAATTTTAAGGCAACGTAAACGATCCTGATTATAAAAATATTGTCCAAGAAATGTTAAATCATTATAAAAATTTAGAGTGTAATATGAGCATGAAAGTTCACTTTTTACACGACTGCCCCCAAAAAAGGAGTGTAATGTGTTTAGGTTTGTTGTGTGTATGTACGTTGCTTTCTACCACCATAACTTCTAAACGCCTCAACGGATTTAGATGACTGTGGTACCGTTAGAATCGTTTAATGAGTCTGAATAACATAGGCTTGTATTTTTGCAGCCGGGGTACAAAATGTTACGAGAATAAGTACAATTAAAACTGTACCCGACTGAAAAAATACAGATTATACATATACGATAGTTGTGTGATACTTAACAAAATAAATAAAATATCTTCTACCTTGTTTCTGTCTTACATTAGTACTTAAAACTTGTTTTTGACTTTTTAGTTCATTTTTTAATTAGGCGTCGTGTTTTTTAATTTTTTAATTATTTTGTTTTTTTAAATTTTATAAAATGGATTATTCTCAGGAAAGTAAGTATAATTTAATAATATTAACCAGAATACTCATTTGTTCACATATTTTTAACACGGTGAAGATTACTTGACCTATCTTTTTATCGAAAAAGTAAAATTTTTTTTATATAGACCTACAAAAGAAGTCCCGGTATATCCCACTCTGATTTTTGTCTTATATTGTTTATTGACCCTTTGGCAAAAACGTATTCCAAAATTCTGCGTAATCCATGTTTTGTTTTTTTTTAACTTATTAAAGTAGTGCTTAGCTTAAATTGAACCGTTTTATCTTTGGTAATCAACTTTAGAGGACAAATTAACATAAGTATTGGAGTTACAAGCAATTTTAATGATAAAATTGGCTCCTTTCGTATATTTTTAGCGCCTTTTTACCTAAGCTTTGCCAAAAAGTACCAAATAAGGTCAAATTTAACATCAAACTTGCTAATAACTTCAAAATTAAGGTCGTAGCATAAAAATTGTCCAAACATTATTGATAGGAAATTCTCCAAGATTTCCAATTTTGTAAAAAAAATATTAGTTAACAAGGTATTTTATAGAGAAAAAGGTGGTTTTAGTTGAAATTTTAGTTAAACAAAACCAAAATTTTGACTTTGATGACTCATTACTATGGAAGTTGATAGGATAGAATCTTGATTTTTACAGTTTTAGATAGGTGGCAGTATTCTGCGTTCACTGTTATTCATGAAAATATGTCATAGGGTTACAAAAATACAAGGTGATATGTAAAACTCTAAAAAAACAACTTTAAAACGCCATAGAGGCTAAACCGTTACCATATCCAATAAAATAAAATATAATACCAAATTCGTGATCAGCGACCTGGAAAACACAATCCCAATTTCATTGAAAAATAGTGTTCAATATTGATGGTCGCCATTTTGAAGCCGCCATTTTGCTTTTTTAAGAAATAATAACAAATTCCGGATCAGCTACCCCAAAAACCTTTAAAGCTTTATTTTCAAACAACTATCTCTTATATATTTATTTATAATGATGTTTTTAAGGTGTGTACCAATTTTCAGCAACTTCCGATTTATCTTCAGTCTTTAGCTTTTTTTCGTCTATTTTGACTGGACTACTAGAGCCGGGTTAGACGGTGCGCTCCAGCGCATGTGCCTCATGAACTTTGTCGACGAAGGGAGAAGTGGGGTGGTACCTCTCATCATCCCCACTTCTCTCTTCGCCGACAAAGTTCATGAGGCACATGCGCTGGAGCACACCGTCTAAACCGGCTCTAGGGCTAATAAATTTTAGCCCCGCTTGGTAGAACAAAAGTGCATGATTCAATCGCCTCAGTCAAGAAATTTTGCATACAAAATGGTTCATCTTCGGTGCTGACTCAATGTTAGCCCCTGAGGATAGAGAATAACATATAAATGGGTATGGATTTATGATTCGGTCAGATTATATTGATATAGAGTTGGGAGTTTTTCTTATTTTTTTTTGCTCTTTTTTTAACACTTTTCCTATGAAGTTCTACTTCGAATTTTTTTGCGGGGTATTATTTTGAATATTTTTTTAGAAATTGAAATAAATTGCAAAGAAAATTTGCGTGGCTTTTTTGTAAAAATGAAATTAATTAAAAAATGTATGAATATGATTTGCTTGATAATTTCTGGAGGGACTAAGCCCCACTAGCCCCTACAGACGAGCCGCCACTGAATATTGGTCTTCGTGGGATATCATTTCCGTAACTTTGTCATTTTCTATTTCAAATAGCTCTCTAACGACATCGAATGTTGCGGTTCCATCTGAAGGCCTTGCGAAGGGCATAAAATATGCATTCACTTTCCCATTTAATGTTTGGACCATATTCCATCGAAAATAAATTTTGAGACAGAAATACGCATTTTTTGAACATTTTCACTAATGTTCTTTCATATTCATTCTGTTTGTGATTGATTCTCTTCTTCTAGTTTTGTTTTGCCTGGCTGACAGGTAAAAGTGAGTGAGGCCGGAATAAATACATTTTGTGCGTTGAAGTTCCGAAGCCACCCGAAGCCCGTTCTCCTCTTACTTTGTCCATCGGCAGAGAACTTGATCCTCTGCGCGGAAAGCTTCGTACAAAGAGTATCGAAAGCTGTGCACTGAGATTTATGGTAAAAGATTTGATAAGAACATAATTTTGTATGAAGCGGAACATCTGTATAAGAAATAGTAAAGCTTGTGTTGGTACTAAATTCCTGTGTAGGGCAATTTCCTCTATTTGAAACTACCAGCTATGATTAATGTCGACGAACGTTACTTGTTTCATATTCATGAAAAGCTTACCTGGCCTAACCAAATTATATACTAATAATTACCAGAAATAACTAATTGAATCTAGTTTCATTTGGAACTACGTCATAAAAGGAAGTGATATATGATGAACAAGTTCGACTAAGTTTGAAAGCTCCAGCATAAACCACGATGCTTGCTTAAATATATGGTAAAATTGCTCACTTTTGGAACTAATGTTACTATAAATTTAAGCCAAGTTGCTAACAAACTTTCATAATTACATACACCTATCATCGAAAGTTATATCGATTCATGAAGTTTTCAACTACCAACTCAACATTCATCAAAAAACCCCAAAACCCCCAGCCTGTCATCGTGCAAGACTCCTTCTATGAGGCATACACTAATCAAAAAGCTAAACATAAATTCCCAGGGTAGTCAGAGCTGGGACCACACTTTTCAAAAGGAACTTCTGCAATTAATTACGCCTGTGCTTAAAGTCACCAAAGTAGTTACTGCAATCAAGAACTTTTATATATCACTCAAAAAGAAGTTGCTACCTCACAATTTACAAATCAAATGACTCCCCATAGTGGTACCATGGACCAGCCCTGTTCCTATAATTGCCATCTCTAATGAGGGTACTTCAAACAGGCGAACCCTCTGAAAAGAGTTTCCCTCAACAAATGTCGCAAATCATTTTGTGTTTCTGGCCCCATTAATATCGATTGGAGCCATGACACCGCACCTCAACCCCTTAATCTGTTGTGAAAAAGAGCAGAAGTGTTGGTTTTTACGTAGGAGTGGTTGTTTGCGGTGTAAAAAGAGCAAAGTCTGCACGATTCCAGATGCTTTTTGTCTTTTTTATCAATTATTTGTTCCCGGCAAGTTTCTCGCACCAATAATTTTAGGATGGAATGGAAATGAATTCCTAGTTCTCAAAGGTTTTGCTCCCCGTTTTGCTCCCTTATCGCTGCTTGTAGGACTGACACTGGGTCCGTATTGAACAAGAAACGTTTTGATCAGGGCCCTACTTTCCTTTTTGTCGTCGATATTTATTGAGTTCTTTCTGGTGCACACTCCTCTGAACATAAATGGAGTTCTCAAGTTTGCGGTAAATTCGCGAACAAAGAACGACTGGAATTTTTTTGTTAGCATTTTGCATTAAAAATATCTTGATAATGTGCTTACTTGTTTGCTGTTTTGTGAATTGCCGAAAGCATTTTAAAACAAATCAATTAAATGAGCAGACCGTTCCTTTTTCTGTTTTGTTGACATTATGTGCTTCGAACGAATAAGTTTTTAAGTACAAAGTTCCGCCTTTGTACTTGAGGGGAATTTTAAATCCAGTTTTACCTTAAATCCATTCGTGCCGCGTTATATAAGCATGGTATGTGTATATGGTCTTAATTTAAATTCAGATTCCAGCTTATTTGAGTTTAAAACGAACTCAGTAAAAACGAAGTACGCTTTTACGCCCCCAACCACTGCTCCTAGGCCGATTGTATTGATAATACTTTGTGAATTTTACGAATATGCAAAAAAAGTGTAGAAATGAAGCTATTTCTCATAGGAAAGAAGAGAATATTGTTTTTCGAAAACTAGACGAAGTTCGTTGAATGGACTTCTTTGACGGACCTGAAGTGGCTCTGCAACAAATAAAGTTGTAAGCGTGTAAATACGTTTTCAGATGCTCTAGATCAGTGGTCTCCAAACTTTTTTGACCGCGTACCCTTCTGACGAAAATAATCATTCATTGTACCCCCTAATTATATGAGCGGCACTATTCGCACCATATACGGGTGCACGGGCATACGGAGATACCGTTTCACGAGCCTACACGGGATACCGCCTAATTTTTGGGAAACATTACCATTTAATGTCAGTAACACTTTTAATAGAACTGAAGTTGGCGTACCAAAGGTGAGATATTTTTCTTAAGTACCATAGCGAGATTATTGTCAGGGCCAGTACATTTATTGACGTCGAGCTCGTTGAGACATTTATACACCTCGCGAGTCCTGAAAAAAACTTCGTCTATTATTGAATGAGAACGGGTTGGCAATTCAGTTTCGGGTAAAGAAGAATTTGAGGCGAACTGAGCTGTTAATTCGGCTTTGGATTTGGTTTCTGGTATCACCTCTCCATAATAAATGATAGAAGGTGTTGTGGAAGAGATAAAATTCTTCTTGATGAAAGTTACCAAGAACCTTGGGCGTAGCGAAGAGGGATTTGGAAGGGATCAACCCTCCTGGTTTTTTGCTTATAACTCGGAAACTATCAACTTTTCCTAAATAACCTCGCTTTTTCTTACAAATTCCACTATTTCTTCGACGAACCGTTCGGGGTCAAGGACTAGTTAAAAATTGTCGTAAAAACCCATTTCTGTGGCGATCTTCAAGCTTTAAAATTCAAAGGAAGCGAAAGACTGCAGCCTCTTGCAATATCGAATACCTTTATTCGGATACAAGAAAGGGCAAGATATTCAGATGAAGTGCTGCGAGAATTTTTGCATTACGAACTTAGCCCCTACCCTCTGTTTCCGTCTTTTCGATGAGCATGGGATGAACAAAGGAACAAAAGCGAAACTTGAACAGGGATGTTTCACCTACTGAACAGGCGGCCCTGAACCATAGAACATATTTCATCGATGGAGGGTTTTTCTTACATTGGGTCAAATGACACCACGGCCAAACTTATGCAGAAATTTGCAGCAGTTATGTATCATATGTCAAGTCAAACTACGAATCAAATGCCGTTGTCATTTCCGATTGCTCGATTTTTAAACCCGTATTCAGTGTAGCCCCGTGGCCCGGTATCCCCGTGCACCCGTAAAGATAGCCGCACATTTTAAAAAGGGCGTTGACGATTATTTGCCTTTTTTGTTCCTCTTATTGTTTATATCTGTTAGTTTAGTATGGATATAAAAACTTTTTATTCCGTTCTTCTTTCAAAAATAAGGGTTAAAAAGTAAAAATTCGCAACAGTAGGTATTGAATATGTCAAAAAAGGAGAGGACATAAAGTACTTTGAAGAGAAATTTGGCGTACCCCCTAGAATTTTATGCGTATCCTTCGGGGTACGCGTACCACACTTTGGAGACCACTGCTCTAGATCATAGATTCTCAACCTTATTTTGCCCACCGCCCACTTTGGGAATATTTTTTTTTCTAGAGCCCCGCATTTTTTGTTACTTAGGATCTGTCGCGACTTAGAACCTGTCGATTCACACACATCAGTCACGTCACGTCTCAGTCACTTTTCCGAATCAGAAATGTTGCCGTCAAGGCTCAGTCAAAAAGACGACTGTATTCACTTCCATTATGCTTCTCGAAACTGATGCAACTGCGACGTGACGTGACTGATGCGTGTGAATCGACCTTAATTCAAAAATTTTAGATCGACGGCAAGGGCGGCATCTGGGCGGAATGCCAACGCAAGGGCGGCATCTCAATTTGAATGGGCGACGACAGCCGCCAAAAGACAAAGGATTTTTGGCGATGAGCGCAAAAATTTAAATGAGCGGCGACGATAAACAAAAAGAAGACAAACATCAAGCACAACACTAATAGATTACCAATAATTAATTACCACACCCAGCATGTACACAATAAACAAACGATGAACGAAAGGCGACACAAAAACAACCCAGTAGGGAATAGAAAGCTTCTAGAGTCGATTCCGTATATTATCCTCCGAACGCGTAATGTCTAGTTTCTAGATCGAAACATCTCTTCGATTAACATTGTGAGGTCTAGGGTCGAAGGCATAACGACAACCTTTTGCATTCCAATTCATTCCAATATGAAGGCATATGAGCTACCTTTTGCATTACCATTCATTTCAATAAGAAGTTATAAGCACAGATAAGTAAAATGCAGATGCCTAGTCGAATAGGCGAAACGTGTTCCATGTCGTCCAAAGCGATTTGCAGCCATGTAGCTGGCTAGAGCATGGCAACTTTTGGTCGAGCTCCAGCAACAGACAGCAGCGTAAAATTCTACGGTGTGCGAAGCAAAATAGCTACGAGGAGTGTGAAGGATTGCGTAGAAGGAAAATTTATTTAAATAATAATTTGTTATATACTAATTCCTATAAAGAACACAAAAAACCTGCGAGCGAAGCGAACAAAAAAAAATTTTGCCCATAAAAGGGGCGGCATCGGCGGTCGGCGGACGTGTACTGGGCGGCAAAGTGCCTAGCCGCGGCCCTGTCGACCTTTAGAGTGGAAAAAGTAGAGAATTGTTTTTTTTTCATATTTTTTTTTACAAATAAACCCCCTTACTTCTACTTTTTCCATCGTACACTATTGTTTTTATTAATCCCCAAAATCAAAATTCAAAACGCCCTATCTCGAAAACGGGCAGATATAGTCGCCCCTTTTTGTGACTTTTGTCGATCATTTTTTGTCACTTTGTTTTGTTTGTTGACAGGACAGGCACAGGCAACAGGGAAAACTTAGCTGTCATCGTTAATTCGCTTTTGAAGTCCGATGGAAAGTCGCATGAGCCTTTACACGTGCGAAACTCCAACGAACGAACAAACCAACAAACAAGATTGGTTTTTGTTGTTGCTTTTTGAAATTCTCTTTTGCATTCTTATTCTAGCAACAACAACAACAACGCAGGAACTGTCAAAATGTGCGTTGAAAAGTCCGCTGAGAGTGTCCATTAAATTGTTAGCACTCCCCATCGTCCTCTCTCACGCTCACCCTCTTACAACAACAAACCCAGTTTGTTCGGTTTTTTTTGTCCTTTTTAGACTATATTTTTTTAACCTGTCCACGCCCTCACTGTGCCATCTCAGCGCCCCCTAATTTTCCCTGGGTCTTCTTCTGCCCCCCTGAAAGTCTCAAACGCCCACAAGGGAGCGTTATCGCCCACGTTGAGAACCTATGCTCTAGATGCTTTCGTAATATTCCTATATAGACGCAGCGTTTGTGTGGCTCCTTTTACTTTTAGTTTTAAAGATAAAGAATACCGAGATAAGATTTTTGCAAATCCATTCTGCGTTTTTTAATTAAAGTCAATAATTAAAAACTCATATATTAATATGTTCCTATATTCTTTATTCCTTCAAGGAATAGCTTAAACTTGAAACTAATTTAGATGCATTGCATGAAAGAAGGAACTTCTTTTTATACATATTATAAGATTATGTTTGATTTCTTCTGTTACCAATGTAAGACTAAATATTAGGGTTTTTCAAAACTGTTTAACAGTAACAGTAAAACAGCTGTTTTTTGGCTAAAATCAGAAAACAGCAAACAGCTGTTTTTCTTTTAACTGTTTTTACTGTTTTTAAAATTTGGTTCAAACAATTTGGCGTAAAATAAAAATATAAGAAATTTGCAACTAACACTTATATAAATAATTTTGGTTTTTTACAAAGTGCCCTTTTACACGGCCGGACACCTGACAGACAAAACGAACGAAGAGAGTCGGAGAGGATGATGGGGAGGGCGGACAATTTTAATGGACACTTTTGAACAAACATTTTGACAATTCCTGCGTTGTTGTTGCTCTTCTAAAAGAAGCCAAAGGAATATGAGGACGACAACGCCGTATGAAAGTAATATAAAATTGTATATTAGTAACCAACACTAATGCAGAGTTTTTTAAATATAGAATGATCTTTTAATATACATTGTCCAGAGTGGCTCTTATACAAGCTGAATGTACCATAATTTTTTGCAAATGCCATCAGATGTCCTCCATTCCATCTATGATTGTGCCAAGGAGGTCAAGACGAAAACAGCAATTCGCGAATTTAAGGCGTTGAATATGTCATTGGACTTTTCTGCTGTCAAGGCAATGTAGCCCGTAAAATTAGATGTCGCGAATCTTTGTCGAATCTTTTGTTGGTGATCGCTGAAAAAATTTTACAATTCATGTTCAAGAAGTTTTCTGACATTAACAGCAACATTACTAATAAGCTCATGCAACATTTGAAAATTCGTGTAGATGGCCGAATGTACGAGGATGTCGTGAAATTATTGCGAAGCCTCAAGGATCCCACAGCCACTCCATCAAAAACCACACTAATTTTTGCAGGCAAGGTACTATGTACTATAATTCAACAGGTGCCGAATCCTGATGAAAACGAAAATTTGTCATTACAAAATGAATTGGACCATGCTCCTTAAAAAAGATGAATCGTCAGTACAATTCAGAGGATCAGACATCAAGTGGCTCAAATCGGAATTTTCAATTTTCGTAAATACTGGCCAAGGCACAGACAATTTATAAAAATTATATAAAGCAATTCTTTGTATTAAACCAACATCGATCAATGTTGAACGTGTATTTTCGGTGCGCACTAATTTCTGCACCAAAATAAGATAACGCCTTTCAGACAAATCACATCATTGGCTGGCGTTCTTGAAATACTATTACAAGAAGTAAAAATGTATAATAAAATGATATTATATACAGGGCCGGCGCTTGGGTTTTTTGCGCCCGGTGCAGTTTGCCATATTGCGAGCCATCAGCTCCTCATTTTTTGATCGCAGTGAAGGGCAATGGAAAAATTGTGCCCGGTGGAAGTGCACTATTTGCACCTATGAAAGCGCCACCCCAGCTTAAGTCCAATGACCTTCTTGTCGCATTGGAACAAAGCGGAGAATATTTCGGCAAGCCGAGATTTCTTGAATTGAAAAAATGTATCTATAGCCTGTTTCAATCCCTCTTCTGTCATGATCCTGTCAACTCAATCTCGGTTCAGCTTCGTTTCCATTTGATTTCGAATAATCGCAAGACCTACCCGAGAAGTAGCTTCCTGGAGAGTGAACTTCCATCATGATTTTACTAGTTTCCTCCAGCTTTTCTGCGATCCTCCTCATTGATTCATGAACTTTGAGACTTTCCGATATGCTCTCTATGCTTTAAGATAATTTCCTCGGCCAAGGCACTCTATTTATGTTTTTTTCTGGCTTTGTAGTACTCCCAGGAAAAAAAGTAGTCGCCCCTCATTACCCAATATAAGGGCCTTCTAATATCCGTCTTCTGCTTTTCCAGTTCACTGGATTACCAGAATGTATGATTGTGGTCCTCTACTAGCGTAAGAGGCAGGGCCGGTGCTCGGTGCAGTATACCGTATTGCGCCCCCTCATTTCTTGGTCGCGGTGAAGGAAAATGGACAAAGACACAAACACTTGAATATTTATTTTAGTTTTCCCTATTAGATATCCAACGTAAATGCTCCGATAAAACTATATCGTGTAAATACTTGCGCCCGAGGGATCCACGTGAGACGTACAGAATATTTTATCGAAAAACTGGAAAAATTGTGGCAATAAAAAGAATTCCTTTAATAGGTGAAAATAAGTTCACAGGAATATCTTAACAATGTTTTTTTCAAAGTCTCAAACTTTGTTTTTAATTTTAATTTCTGAAATTGCGCCCCTGTCCAATTGCGCCCGGTGCAAGTGCACCATTTGCACCTATGAAAGCGCCGCCCCTGATTATATAAAAAAAACTATTAATTACTTGTAAAATTTGAGTTAACAGCTGTTAAAAACAGTAACAGCTGTTTTTTGAGAACCACTGTTTTTGAAAAACCCTAAACTAAATTCAAGAGATTCGTTCTGAGCTTAAAAAATAACAATAAAGAAGTTATGCTATCACAAAATAGAGCATAGCGTAAAAAGAGATAATGACAAATAACAAAATCCTTCATAAACAAAGCCCATTGCAAAGGTCTGAAATAATTTGGGCACAAACACTCGTTCTATAGAGATATTTGTGCAAAAGATTGCGTGAGAAGTTGTCCTTTATGGTTTCAGGATACTCTGCAATCACGATTATCAGCCTAATTAAATTTCGCAAACAAAAACGCGCTGCCACCACCGTGTACAATTTTTACTCAAGTTTTTGAAGCGAAGGTTTTTTCCGTACGTTTTATGGGGTGTAAACTTTAAAAAAGCACTCCGATATTTACGAGTGACAAAATTATGAATTAGTGTACTGAGTGTTCCGTGTGTACTGTGTACTATATACTGTGTACTATGTTCTATGTACTGGGTACTATATGCTATGTACTATGTATTAAGTATTATTTACTACGAGCTATTAAGTATAAATGCTTTATGAGTTGAGTTGAGTTGAGTTAAGTGCCCTCAAAGCTGGTGCGACTGATCTAATGCGCAGAGAATAGCGCATTGGCGAAAGTAAGGATCCAAAAATAAAGTAACAGAAGAGTTCGAAGTACGATAAGCTCTTAAACAATGGATGGACTGGCCCCAATACTGATTAACCTGGCCCTAGAATGGGTGAAAGGAAAACGTCAGTCCAGAGAAGTGCATCAATTGCAACACAGTCTGTACATTTACTTGGATATGCGGGAAGGTACTTTTTGGTAGCAAAAGAAGTTTACGTCGAATTGAAAGAGGTGGCTAAGGACATAATAGATGACTTAACCGTTATGTATTATATATTTAACAGATGTTATTTAAATTTGCTGCAGCTGGGCTACCCTATCCGATGGCGTAAAATTAACGGATGCGGTCCTCCTGGTAGAGGGGTTGGACGTTGGATTAACTACCGAAGCCCGTAAAAACACTCCAGTTAAGAAACATATAATTTTTATACGAAATAAAAATATTTGTGAACATTGGGAAACCTGTAAAATATAACCATCTATATATTCTTCCACCGAAAAGTCCGTAAAAGAAAAGCTTCGCTTCTGTCGGGCGTCTCGCGACACTTCTATTTTTTTTTATGTGGCAGTTCCTAGTAATGTTGGGTACGACACGATTATAAAATGAATTTGTAAGAGGTGCCTCTTTTTTTTGAGCCAGTACAATGTTATACTTCAAATGAGGCGACGTACTACTATAATGCCAAAATGAAAAAAATAAGGAAATTAAAAAAAGAAAGAAAACAAATACCAATGAAGAGCGAGTTTGATTCTAATATGCATTATGCCCCGGCCTCACCGACCTCAGTTCAATAATGTTCAGTTCAATCCACAAAAGTGTCTTCACCGGCTAAAGTCCAGTTAATGTTGAGTTCGTGCTTAAAATTGTTGTTGTTTTTTCGCCAGAAGTTAGAAATGCAAAAGCTCACTGGAAAGGCATTCCATTATTCCAGTTTATTACTGTCTTTTGAGCGAGCTTTTGCGCTTAACTTCAGTTCGATTCCAGTTGGGCGAACTGAGGTCTGTTTTATCCTCAGTGGAAATTGTATGCAAACTGAGGTTATTTTAAAGTTTAGTTCCCCTATTTGATCGAACTTGCGCAGTTCGGCCGGAGAAGCCGCGGTATAAAATTGCCTCAGAGTAGGTAAGAAAGCTATGCCTCCACAATGTATATTTATATTTTACAATCTCAAATTTTGCTGCATCAAAGAAAGTAAGAAATGTCTCTCCAGTACATATGGACAAACTCGCCTCGCCTCATTTCACTCACGTTTGAAATTTTTCTGTCACAAAAGAAATAAGAAATTTCTCTCCACTGCATATTTACAATCATACACCTATGTTACTTGAACTCATTAAACGATTCTAACGGTGCCGGTGCCCGAGCCTTTTAAATCGGTTCAAGCGTTTAGAAGTTATTATGTTGGAACAAAGAAACATACAAACAAACATTACATGAACCCTGCAAACATTACACTCATTTTTGGGGCAGTCGTTTAAAAATTGATTAAAAAATTAATGTATGTACCAAGGTTATTTTCTGGGACAATTGCATATCCTATTTACGTCGTAACTATTTAACATTTTCGGTATATGTTACATTTTAATACGGTCGAATAAAAAAAAATTTCCAGCAGTAATTTTATCAGCAAGCTATAGTTGTATGTGTGTATAATATAATAACGAATTCAGAATCAATCTGAAAATAGTAAATATAAATTACATGTATTTACACCTAATTTATATTTCCATGTAATTTTCACACAAAATCTAATATTACAAAGAATCTGTCTGCAAAAATTCATTTTACAAAAAAATTATAAGATTTAAGCACGCACAGTTATTATGACGAGGGCATTAAAATACTACAACTATTTCGTATCACGCACTTCATTTTTTCTAAACGACATCATTAGTATCACAGATTTTAAAGTGGCTTTACACTTAGTCATACTTATAAAATCATTTAACAAAATCTAAATGCAAAATCACCAATATAATTTAACTTAACTATTATTCTACTAATGCTTGTGTTTAACCTGCTCTTACGTAAAAATTTTCCTAACCTTCAACTTAAAAATCAATAAAACCAATTAGCATAACGTTTATAAACGACTTAACAACACAAATTATTTTGGGGGACAAGTGGAAAAAAGCCAAAGTTTATTCCAGCAGATAAGGACGATGAATTATCCACAACTATTTTATTCCAGTAGAACTGACAGTTCCACAAGACCACAGACAATTACCGTACATTATTGGACAAAAGTCATTAAAAATTGTGAAAATATCAAAAGCCGCAATTTACCTATGAACAAATCCTATTTTCAGGGGATGTAACCGCAAAGCAAAACAAACTACAAAGAAGGGAAAGCTGCGAAACTAAATTGAGTTTTGGGGG
This sequence comes from Thereva nobilitata, assembly GCA_963855945.1. Classification (NCBI taxonomy): domain Eukaryota; kingdom Metazoa; phylum Arthropoda; class Insecta; order Diptera; family Therevidae; genus Thereva; species Thereva nobilitata. Next base: position 87,299,518 of record OY979696.1, read on the forward strand.
TGGTCACATTGGGTTCATCAACCATAAAATGTTCAATTAAATCTCGCAGATTAGCAAATTTTAATTAACTTTCATTTATACACGTATTTATCGTAAACAAAATTCAAATTGAAGTTGACCACAGGGGCTGGAATTGTGTTCTTGCATGTTCCTATCCTGGCTGGAAAATCCCATAAATTACTGAAAGCAATTTATGCCGTCGATCTTAAAATAAGATTTGCGAGGGCGACGGGTCGGTATTTGTGTGGGATTATGGACACTAGAATTTAATGGCTTTTAAAGGAAAAAAACAAATCTATAAACAAATACTAAGCCAGAGTCAGGCATCTGGGTGTAAACGTTAAGTGTGAAAAGAGGATTAACCCGACGAATTTGAATATCCGTTTTGTATCTCTCTAGATACATAGGTGCCTAGTTTTGGAAGCATTTCACCGTGGCGCCTTGCCCATGTGCATATTCAAAGCCCGAACACTTCCAAATGACTATGGGACAGATTATAGTATTAGTCAAACCAAGAAGATAATCGTATAGGAGAGGGACAATGTTGAATTTTATGGGATTATAGAGTGATTCAAAAATGTTAGGATAGATTGCCTCACTTTTTTTTCTAATATTTTCATAACAAACAATTTGGTAAAAACGGTCGAGAAAAAGAAATAAAAAAGCACTGAAATTTTATCTTATTAATTCAAGAACTTTATTAGAGACTTTTAATGGGTTATATTTTTTGCAAATAACTTGAAAACTTTTGTTTTTATTTCAATTATGAACATTCACCAGATATGTTAAACTAATTTCTTGTTGTCAAAGTTCACAATAAAAAAAGTTGTTAGCTAGAATACTAACGACAAATGTTATTCTAAAGACAAACAACGAACATAAATATAAAGAATGAAATAAAATAGAGTTCATAACTACTATGAAATTAACCAAAAACAAATGTAAGAAACGCAAAAATATTTTGAGACGGACATAAAAGAAAAAGGAAACAACAGCAATTATCAAAACAAAAAAAGCATGGAATTCCATAACACAACACATAACACTATTTCAAATTCATATAGAATACAAATAGAAATTTCCAAGGGAAAAATTAAAGAAAATAAGCTAAAAAGATAATCAAGAAAAAATAAATAAACTAGTTGGGATGTGAGTTTGACCCTTTCGGTCCACACGATCAACTTCCCAGTATGATGAATGTTGAATATTATCAATGGATATTTTAATAATAAATGAACAATAATAACAACAAATTGCAAGAAAAAAAAGCGGGTGTCTGTATTACGGATACGGACAAATGACGTGAAAACGCCTACAATGTTCTGAAAGAGATCGTTTTATTTTTTTATTGGCATCAAAAAGGTAGGAAATAAACAATAAAAAACAAATTGAAAAAACCTTGTTGATCAATTCTGAACCGATTCCTTAGAGAGCTTCGGGATACACTATCCTCAATGTTCTTCCATTTGGGGCTAGGGTGAGAAGATTTTCAGATTTTCCAACTCTTGAACAACCTACTTACAGCTGATCGGAAAATGACACTAATTTGGCAAAATTCGTCTACCTTATTGGCTCTGCAAAAGTTGTGATCATAGATTCGTTATTTGCTACCTTAAAAACCCCCATATACCGATTTTCATTGGAATCGGAATACAATTGGCAAACTTGTCGGCAATATTGGTGCGGCCATTTTGAATATATAAAATTTGATCATAAATTCGTTATTTGCGACCTTAAAAACCCTTAGAATATGCTAGGCATAACATGTAACGGCATTGGCAAATTTTTACCGCTTTTACCGCAATGACTGCTCCACTGACCTTATGCCTCCATCCATAGTTTTCGGGTAAACTTCAGTCTAGAAATTAGTTTATAACAGGAACTACTCGACTGTGGAACAACTTTCCACAATCAGTATTTCCGAACTAATAAAACATCCAAGAGTTCAAACGCAGGGTTCATCGCCTCTTGCTTAGACTCGCCTTAACTTATCCTGTCCTTTTTCTGTCCTTCGAACTAAGTTTACTACTAGACATTGCACCATGACGGACTGGTAGTATAAAGGGCGACAGCGACATAATTTACCACTACCTTTATACTTTAGTAGTCCAGCACAAATTACATTGATTCCATCCACTTTGTGTCCTTACTGAAATGTGCACTCATTCAAATCGTTAATATGATAATATGTGATTTTTTCTACATAATTCTGATGAAGTGCTCTTATTATTTGTACAAAATTGCAGAAAAATAATAAAACCTTGTCAATTAACAGCAGAAATCTAAGATCGAATTTGCCCACATTTTCGTTAAAAAAAATTAAAGAGAGACAATTTTTGGGTATGCAAAGAATGGTTTATGTCTTATATTCCACTAAAAATGGCCCAGGCTTAGATGGTTACGGTTGTTAAGAAATCGCGTTCACATTTTTCACAATTCAAAATTAAATGCCAAAACCGCAAAAGATTAAATCTGAGAGCAATAACGATCCAGTAACTGCGGGAAGAGGGTAAAAGCCATTTTATACGCTGATAACACATTATAAGAGGAACAATAGCTTACTTATGCGTTATCAACCAAAGATAAATTTATTTCAAAGGGAGCATTGTAATTGGAAGATCTTCTTAAGCCCAAGACTGGTTCAAGAGATTAAACGCCTCCTCGGTCTAAGGAACATCAATGAACTCACAATAAAAGGAATAAAAAGCCTAAATCTGACCCGACGATGAATAAGCAAACGAATAACGAATCAGTGAAAGAAACAAATGGAATGGAAAGGTTCCCTTATATCCTTTATGTATGCTTGGCTTACATAGAAGATTACGACAAAATGACTTTTGTTGCTACCGAAAACATCAAATGTGAACTAAAATGATTGGAACGAAATTCAAATACATTTATGAATGACAATGAATTGAGTAAGGCGTATTCTGGCTTCGTGATGACGAGCATAATTGGATACTTTCTTTGCAGGCTTAGTTCTGTTAAGTGCTATCAAACTATCGAACGATAAAGTAGTAAAAATTTAAGTTCCATGCATAATCTGAGAAATTTATGAAATATTTAAGTTTTGCGCGATTTAAAAAGTAATGCACGTGGTTATTACAGAAGAACAAGCTGAGATTTATCTACATGTACAGATTCAATAGGAAAAAATTCTCATTTTTTACTTGACCTATTTTAAACTGTAGGCCACATTTTATAAATTCTACGATTGTAGAGGGAAATTGTCATATGATAATGATGTAGTTGAGAAGTTGGATTTTTTTTGTTTTTGTTTCTTTACATGTCTTAATATAAAGCGAAAAAAATTTTCTTCTTTTAGTAAAATAAAACAAAATTTCATACATTTTGGTTTTTTGAGGTTAGGATTCATTTTTAAAGTATTTATACCAAATCAGTTCGATAGTCTATTTATTCACGAGTATTTTCCAATTTTTTTTTATTATTACTCAAAATGCATCAAAAATGGACATTTATACAATTTTCTCGTGCAGCACAGGACCGATTTTGCAGAAATTTTTTTTTCGCGTTATATTATGATATGTAAAGAAAAAAAACGAAAAAATCCAATTTCCCAACTACATCATAACTTTGCTTTTTTTTTAATTTCCCTCTACTATCAGGGTGTTTCCGACTAAAGCTTAGCCGGGGTTTACATCTGCAATTTATTCGCGAATTTTTGAATAGAAATTTTATTCACAAAAGTTCACTTCGAGGAAGAAATTCAGAAAGCTAATGTAAACTATTTTGAAACAAGAGATGAATTTTATCCGCACAATTTTTATCGAATAAATTCCGGTGATACATGTGGGAAGTTCGCTACATTTCTTAAAAATATCAGTGAAATTAATTAGGCAAAACTACATAGTTGCAATGTAAACCCCCTTGCTATATATTCACTATCCGAAAAGTTCATAGAAGTTCACGGAAGAGAATGAGAGTGAATAAATTCATGAAACATCAGCAGTTGCTTTGGTGTTTACAGAATTTTATGTTTGTATTGTAGAAATTGGAAAAACTTCACAAGTAGAACTGATTTCTACTTTTGAATAAATTCACTTAAAAACAAACTCGTACTACCGTTTAACGTTTTTTGTTTTTTATTTTGTTCCGAGACTAATCAGATATGAAATCAATATGGATCACCACATTTCAACGATGTTGTTGAAATTTTACATAGTCGTAAGGTCAGAGGAAAGAAAAATGATTTATAGCACTTTGTAAATTTCGCTAAAATTGGTTTTGGATCTCCTTTAAAAATTCTTAAATATGTCCCTTCGGAGGCTAGTACAGTGAACTAGACCTCATTTTAAGAAAAGACCAGATTTAAAAAAAATACCTTAAAATATCAAGAATAGGCCCCCATCCACGGTCACACATGTATGACAAACTTCTTTCGAATTAAAAAACTGCTTCTCGTAAGCCAATAAATCAATTATATACATGCTTTATATTCCATTCACAAAAATTTACACATGTATTGAAGCAGGTATGAAGGAAATATTAAACCAGACGAATATTTGCTTGCACAGTGGGCAAATAGCTCATTTTTTGAACAAGCGACAATTCCCAAGCCTGGAATTAATGAAACTTAAAAATATTTTTTTAAACTATTCGTGATAAAATTGCCAGAATTTTGAAATTTGAAAATTAAAGATGGCTAATCCAATATGGCGGAAACCAAAAATTAATTAATAATAATTAATTTCAATAATTTTAAAGAATCTTAGGAAAAATATTAATTTTCTTACAAAATTTATGTCCGCCATATTGGAAAATACCGGACCAAATAAAGAACTTCAAAATACCGGTAATAATTTTCCAAAAACCGGGATTTCCGGTCGTTTCGGTATTTAGAATTTTTCAAGTTTTAAGAAAATAAAATCCGCGCTCGATAGATTTAAAATAGATTAGATAGATTTAAAATTGGATCTGGAAATATCTGAATACGGGTCTTTGGGTGCGATAGACGAAACTGCTAGTTATAGTCTTCTGCTTGAATGTATAAGCCTTTGTAAGTGTGAACTAAATATATTTGTATGAATAAATTAAAATTTTAAAAAGTTTTTATTGTTTATTGTATTAACAAATGTCTTTATTTTGTAGCACAATAATACGCAACTAATGCAACTAATTTTTGTTCGTTTGAAGCTTTGAAATATAAAAGATATGCACGCATGCATAATTCCATAACTCAAATTTTTAGCTAATTTAATCCCATTAACCATTTTTATAGAAAATCAAGTAAATTAAGTTAAATAATCATTTTAATTAATCAGTTGTAACTTCCTGCCATTCTTCCCTTCTACATCCAAAATTCTCAGAAATCCGAATGCTCCATCTAAATTTTTGTAAATTATTCTAGTTAAGAAATTGACTGTCTCAGTAATATTTTGTGCAATTTACATTTAATAGTAAAAGACCTTTTACTTGCTTTTAAACTCGTATGCACTCCTTGCTTTATTATACCTTTTTGGAAGCAAATGGAAATAAAACCTTTGAAATATAAATAAAAATGAAAGTATTGAGATCAAGAATTGAACCCGGGTTTTTATACGCTTTATATTAGCTTCACCTGTATGTATGTATGTATCTATGTATGTATGTATGTATGTATGTATGTATGTTACCGCTTTATATTAGCTTCAGCCGTATGTATGTATGTATGTATGTATGTATGTATGTGTGTATGTATGTATGTAGACAAATCTTGCAACTTGATTTTGACCCACTTCCATATAACCGATCAACTTCAAATTTTGCCAATATGTAAAGCTGGCGTGACACCGCAATCTGACCATTTTGTAAAAAAATCAAGATGGCGGTTCCAAGATGGTGGCCGAATTTTGCAATCGTGCTCCCCGACCCCCGACATGGGTATCAAATGAAAGGGTATGACAAATAGAGTACAATTCGCGTCATTCCAAATTCAAAATGGCGGACTACCCTTTTCTTTACAACCCAATCGATATGGGTATCAAATGAAAGGATATGACAAGTACAATACTTTGCTGCGTGGCGTCATTCCGAATTCAAAATGGCGGCCAACACAAAATGGCGGACTACCTTTTTCTTTACAACCCACTCGGTATGGGTATCAAATGAAAGGATATGACAAGTAGAATACTGTGCTGCGTGGCGTCATTCCAAATTCAAAATGGCGGCCAACACATTTTAAAATTAGCTGAAAATATTGCACAAGCCAGAAATGCTTAAGTGCAAATTCGATGATTTTCAGTTTATTGCATTTTTCTATTCCGTATTCCCTTTGTATGTAAACATGGCTTGTAACTTCATTTTAACACACTTTCAAATTTTGCACATATATATAGTTCGCGGGAGAATGCAATCTGACTTTTTTGTAAAATTTTTTGCAAATGTCTTCCCCCAACAAGGGTTACAAGGGTATGACAAGTAGAATACAATTAGCTGTATGGCTACACTCCATTTTCAAAATGGCGGCCAACACAAAATAGCGGCTTACCTTTTTCTTTACAGCGCCCTGGTACGGGTATCAAATGAAAGTATATGACGAATACATAACAGTAGGCTGTGTGACGTAATTTTAAATCTATTATGGCGGCCACAACAAAATGGCGGAAGATATATGATAGACTAAAAAGTAGAAAATAAAAAAAATACAGTTTAAAAAAACTAAAAAATACGCTTTTATGTTAAAATGAACTAAAAATTAAAAAATAATTTTGAATGTAAAGTTTTTATTGCTCCAGCCAGTATATGGAAACAACCTACCTTTCGAAATGTAAAAAAAGCGTGGGGCGCTAGCGAAAAGTTCCGGTATTAATAAAATAAGAATATAGGTTAAGAGCCCCACGCTGTTTTACATTTCGAAAGGTAGGTTGTTTCCATATACTGGCTGGAGCAATAAAAACTTTACATTCAAAATTATTTTTTAATTTTTAGTTCATTTTAACATAAAAGCGTATTTTTTAGTTTTTTTAAACTATATTTTTTTTTAGAACGTCAACACTCAATCAATTCGTCCATTCTCCGAATGTGCGATTCTTAGATTTCACTTTTTTTTGTAATATTTCCATCTTATTCTCTCTTTTCCAATATACAGATCTTCCATTCGTTTCGCGAGACGAAATTGTACCTTGCAACGATAAGAGTCACAGCCTTGAAAAATTACTCTCAAAGCCGCAAAGATGTTTCACATCAAAATTTCAGTTGAATTGCTTTGTTCGTTAACGAGAAAAAAAATCTTGAAAATTGGTAATTTTTTAGGCCCACAGAGGGAAATGTCCCTTAAAATGCTATTGGGACCTTGAAAAATGATAACACGTTTAAGATTACAATTTCGATTTTCGGACCGATTACAATACCTTCCCCATAAACTGGGAAGCTAAAAAGAACGTTTTTCATTCATAATTTGTAAATTCTTTAAATAATCCTTAACACGCCACTTCGGCACTACTATTGTATTAAGTCCTCGAACATACATACATATTTATAAACAAAAGTTTCCGTTATTACATTTAGCATTCAGTAAAAACACTATTATCCATTGTACAGACTAGAATTTTTTGCCTATTGTTGGTTAAGAAATAACTTTCAATAATTGGAGTATCTCTCCGGAATTATGCTGTAATTTATGCTACAGGAAGAACATGTCCTAACTGTAATTATTGTTTTGTAACGAAATACGCTACCATCAAAAGTATTTCTTTCTTTAGAGCTATACAGACGAGTTCAAGTCAGTACGGGAAATTCTTCAACTTGAAGAAATTTTATTGGATAAGTTCAATAGTATCGGCAATCAAGGAAGAACGAGAGCCGGAAAGTACTTGAGGGCTTAGTACGCGGATGTTGTACTCCGATAATTTGCCCTTATACGAAGGATACTTTGAGATACATTTATAAATTTGTATCCGTAAAACTTACCCGTACACAAAGAAAATGCACAAGTACTTATTCTACTCCTTATTGCCTCAAACGCTGCGAAGTACTTGAAAATATTCGATTACTTATAGAAAAATGCAAGCATAGAATTTCTCAATTGATGTTTTTTTATAGTTTCTAGATTGAATCCATAAATTGTTTCACTCTTTTGCATATTTAAGCGCGACTAATTTAAAGCGTGAAAAAATCATTATCTTTAACTTTAATTCAACTAAACATGCCTTACGTTCAGTTTTTGCTGATTGATTCTTCTATTCTAAAGACCAGGGCTGTCCTAAGGAACCAATAAAAAAATTTTGTATTTTTTTCTCCTAAAATTCTTCCATATTAGAAGAAATTTTCCTAAAAATCGTAAATTATCAAATAATAAGTTAATTTAGAATCGAAAGTAAAAAATTGTTTAGATTTTTTTTTAATTTGCCACGCTCATGCCGCGGTTGAATGGAGGCGCTACTTAGGTTTGTTGGCTACGATCGCTGTACAGCGTTGTCCATCGTCGTTGGTAAACGACACCCGATTCGAGCCACGTTAATCAAACTACGTTTATTTTGCGGTACGTCTATTTTAACTAGAAGAAAAAGATATTTACAATTCTCGAACGATTTCTGGCTTTCGTCGATTGTAACCAAAAAACTGGCCAAGCGATCATTTGTTTAATTGTCGATACTCTAGAAGAGTATTACGTTCCTTTGGAAGACTGTCGAGCACAAGGATACGACAATGATGCTAATATGAAAGGCCCATGGGGCAGAACGTCATATTCTGGAGAAAAATCCAAATACTGTTTATTCGCCCTGTGCCAGCCATAGTCTCAATTTATGTGGTGTTGACTATGCAGAATGCTGTGAGGCAGCAATCACTTTTTTCGGAGTTGTTCAGAAATGCTACACCAGTTTCAGCAGCAGTCCACAACGTTGGGAAACTCTCAAAAAAAGTATAACGGGTTCCCTTCACAGACTTTCAGATACAAGATGGTCTGCTAGAGTTCAGGCAGTTAAACCTTTTGCCAATCATGGTTGGCCGTAATTGTTTGTGCCCCGGGCCCGGATTTTCTCTCGACGGCCCTGCTAACGACTGATTTCTTTTGCAATATATGTATTTTAAAAATATAAAACTCTTAAAAGTTATCTTGCCATCTTTTATGTTGAACTAATTATTTTTTTGTAGATCGCTCATTAACTTTTAAATAAAACCATTTGTTGTAGAAATATTATCGTAGGAATTGACTATGACGAAGACCTCTGTACGACCCTGGGCCAAGCTTATATACCAAGACAGATTCGGGCCACTAAGGTCTGGGATTATAACTACTTGTATGGCTTTTCGAAAATTTTTGACGCAAGAGTATCAACCGGAGTTAAGCCTACTTCACACTATCTGAGAAAGTCATATGATTTGACATATGCTTTTTTAAATGTGAAAGCATATGATATAAACATATCACAGCTCTTATAGTTCTACGTTCAAACCTTTTGTATTATGAGTGATATAGCTCTCAAAAAAGAAAATGGATGAAAACGTTGTTTCTGTTGATATTTCTGCTTTATCAACATTTTTATTATTAATATTCTATAGAAAGTGCAAAAATAGAAATAAAAAAATTAAAAGAAAGATATGGAGTCGTCAATGGCTTTTTAGGAGAAAGTCTGGCAGATATATATGGCAATTGTAGTTTTTGAAGAGCTACAATTTGAAGACGAAAATAGAAGGAATTGTACATTTTTGAGAATTCGGTGAGTTCTATTTGAGCTCGAAACTTAATTTTTTATTCATTTTGAAGCTAAAAGAATGCGTTTTTTAAAGAAATAATTTTTATTAAAAATGCGTCTTTGTGAAAATTTGACGTAGAATACAATAGTTATACTAAACAGTCGCTCCGAGTTGGGGGCAATAGTTAAAAATCCATTTAATCATTTTAATTGTTTATAACAATATGAATGTTCATAATTTCTATTGAATTTATTTGTTTAAAAAGACCAGCCAAAAATCACCAAATTGTCAAGTTTTCGATATTGAAAAAAAATTGGTGTGCGTAGGACCACACGTTGGAAGTGTAAACTTCTATGGGAAGTCTATATTTCCAAATCAATCTTAATACTACAGGAGAATAAGGGTCAATAATATTTGTTTCCGAATATTCCATTTAAGGATATATTATTGTTACTTCATGTTGCATTAAAATAAGAAAAACAACGTAATAGATAGTACACAATACACAATACCAAATAAGCAGCAATAAAAACTTTACATTCAAAATTATTTTTTACTTTTTGGTTCATTTTAAAATAAAAGCGTATTTTTTAGGTTTTTTTAAACTATTTATTTGCATTTTCTACTTTTTAGTCTATTATAAGTCTTCCGCCATTTTGTGGTGGCCGCCATATTATATTTAAAGTGACGTCACATACCTAACTGTATTCTACCTGTCATACTCTTCCATTTGATACCCATGTGGTGGGCTCGTTGAAACACAATTGCAAAAATCGGCCGCTATCTCGAAACCGTTATGTTGATTTTTTTACAAAATGGTCAGATTGCATTGTCACGCGAACTACACCTGTGTGTAAAATTTGAAGTTGATCGATTTTATTTTCCACTTTTTAGTCTATTATAGATATGTCTTTCCCCATTTTGTATTAGCCACCATTTTGAATATGGAATGACGCCACACAGCTATTTACATTTTACCTGTCATTCTCTTCCATTTGATACCCATCCCATATCGGGGGGCGAGGAACACAATTGCAAAAATCGGCCGTCATTTTGGGACCGCTACCTTGATTTTTTTACTCGAACTAAGCATGTATGAAAAATTTCAAGTTGATCGGTTAAATTTTCTACTTTTTAGTCTCTTATATCTTGCGCCATTTTTTGTTGGCTGCCATTTTGAATTTGGAATGGCGCCACACAGCTGCTAATTGTATTCTACCTGTCATGCCCTTTCATTTGATAACCATGTCGGGGGGTCGTTGAACACAATAGCAAAAATCAACCGTAATCTTGGAACCGCCGTCTTAATTTTCTTACAAAATGGTCATGATTGCATTGTAATGTCAACTATGCATATGTGCAAAATTTGAAGTGGGTCAAAATCAAGTTGCAAGATTTGTGGACATAGAACATATTCAAACATACATAAATACCTACAGGTGAAGTTAATATGAAGCTAATACATACATACATACATACAGGTGAAGCTAATATAAAGCGCGTAATATACAATACATACTACATAATAGAAACTAAGACCCCACAGGCGGAAAATTTTTCCCACATGTTACTCGTTGTTACTCGTAAAAAGTAAATGCGCGTGATGCGAGTTTTTGGTTTTTTCCCAGGCCAAAAAGCGCCCAACGTGCGTATAGAAGTTTACACTTCAAAAAACCATTTTATATACCACGTTTATAATACGGACTAAAAAGTATAAAATAATTTCTCCTAGCCCAATAAAGATTTATAACCCTTTACCAATTCCTAACCCCATAAAGATTGTCTAGAACATTTATGATTGTGACAGTGCGAAACAGCGCAACCGACTTGACCAGCGCCAAATTTGAAGACGTTAAAGTGGCTGCTCGAGAAATATGATCTATCGCAGAAGGGACGACTCAAGCAGCTCCTGTTAGTGCAAGTGCCTGGGAAAAGAAAACCACCTGAGTTCCTCCAGGTTCTCACCGCACTAGCACTTTAGCACACATGGTTCATCTGGCCTAATCGACAGTTTGGTCTAATTTGACCGTTTACCGCAGCCATCGGACATGTGTCAGTAAAACAAAACATTGTCGCAGACAACTTGACGCACTCACTGGCAACCGAGGACTTTGTCAAAGTCACCTTCAACTTGCTTACACAATCAGGCTCAGCAAAATGACACCGTTTTCATACGAGTCGATCGTGTTCGAAAAGCTTATGAACCTCGAGGGCCCATACCCATCAGACGATTACGAAAACACCGTCGAGAAACTAAACGGTATAAGATGTTTTCAAACTCCGTGACACAAACAAAACACACACAGTTCTGCGCACCTCGCTGCCAAATTTTATAAATTTTGTTCTATTATTTCCCCTCTTGTCATTTAAAAAGGCCACAAACGCAGAAAAAACTCATCAAAATAAGTTGGGAAGGGATGCGCGCATGCCGCATGAGTAAAGTTAATTTATCTTTATATGTATTGAGCAGAGCTTTTAAATACATGTAAAAACCCTGCTCAACCAAGTAAATCTATCCATCATAATAACCATAATTTTATTATAATTATGCGAAATATTTCTCATCCCTAAATTTATAATATTTAAAAAAAAATGCTGTAAAATTTCTTTTTAAATTCATAAGCATTCTCATTCATAAATTGTGAACTCTCTGCAGCCGCAAGCAACGCAACCTCCCCTGGCAGAAGCGCGCATGCGACTGACGGAAAACGTCAACAATCCTAGTATCAAAGTATTAAAAATCCAAATTGGGTATTTTTTAATAGAAATTGCTACAAATTATTTCTGTAGCAAATATGTAAAATACAAAAACCTGAAAATTAAAAAATATATAAAAAGGGACGGAAAAAATATATAAAAAGTATACCTCCCCAAGTCGAGTACGCTGTTGTGACTGATTAAATGACAGCAAGTGATTTGATAAGGAGGAGGAGGAGTCATGGTTCACAAAATTATAAGAAAAATAAAAATTCAATTTTAATTAGAAAAGTGTTTCCTTTTGAATAAATTATGTTTAAAATAGTTTCTTCGCATTTTTATTTTATTTACGGTTAAGTAATATTTATCTTCAATCTTCAATTTTCTACTAATTATTAAAATAGGAAAATATAAATTTCGTTTTTCGGTTGAGATTTTTTAAGCCACTGTGGTATATACAGAAGCTCTAATAAAAAAACAGAGTTGTCGTAATATTTGCAACAAGCTGTGAAAGTATATGGGAATTGCTAACAATTCTTTTGCGTGCACCTTTGGCTTCCTTTTTTGGAGCTTAATTTCTCAATTAAAGAGGAAGAAAAATTATCTCCAGCTTTTAAACATTTTTAAGAGCTTTTTACCCCAACAAATGTCACGGCGTTTGCAAACATCTATACAATAAATGTCGATATCTATCGACATTCGACAGGCTAAAGCAAGCCTACAGTTGTGACCACGACGTCGAAGCCGAGGCATGCAAAGCGGCGGCCACGGTATACAGAAAGAAAGTAATGTAAAAGACACGGTATACAGAAACAAGGTAATGTAACAGAGACTGACAGCTTCGAATATCGTATAAATTTCGGGCCGAGTGACGTCAGCACTAATGCAGAAACAACAACACAACTCCGATTTTATATGGGAAGAGCGTGCCAAGTGACGTCAGCACTCAAATGTCATTTCTCCATTACATTACCACGGTATACAGAAACAAGGTAATGTAAAAGACTGAATATCGTAGAATATCGTATTAGTGCGACGTCACTCGGCAAGTCTTCCCCATACAAAATCGAAATTGTTGTTGTTGTTTTCTGTATTAAACTTGCCGAGTGACGTCGCCTTTTTCTACGATATTCGCACTTACGATACGATATTTCGTCTTTTACATTACAGTAGAACGCCGATTATCCGAACGCCAATTAACCGAATCGCCAATTATCCGAATCGATTTTCGGGGAGATAGTAAAAAATTTTCGCTAAATGTTCATGCCCACACATTTCATTTTTATATATTACCGGTACTATACATAAGTATGTATATCTTCTAACAACATTTTTTCAGTAAATGGATTACTTTTTGCTTAATTTATAACAACTTAATAAATTCTGTTCTTCAATGTACAATATGTTACCTCTTTTTGCTTGATTCCCAATCTATATCCAATTATCCGAATATTTGATTATCCGAACTGCCCCCATCCCCAATTGATTCGGATAATCGGAGTTCTACTGTACCTTGTTTCTGTATACCGTGTGTTAAAGATACTGGCAGTTTCGAATATCGTAGAAAAAGGTGACGTCACCAGGCAAGTTAATGCAGAAAACAACAACAACAATTTCGATTTTATATGGGAAGAGTTGCCGAGTGACGTCGCACTAAAACGATATTCAGTCTTTTACATTACCTTCTTTCCGTATACCGTGGCGACATTCTGCTAATGCCAGGGAGGAGTGTGTGGCAAGCTGCTATATCACTGAACTGCGATTCAGTAATCTAGATTTCCGGTTTCTTCATCTTCTCTCTTGTCCGATGGTTTCTTCAAAAGATACGGTATACAAGGTCAAAATGTTCCGAGTAAAAACATTATATTATGAATACGTATAGTGTACGCTATAAAATTGTTAACATAAGATTATGATCAAAAATTACAGAACTCAGGAGTTTACCAAATAAGTTGTAATGACTGTGCGAGTATTTACGTGGGACAAATGGGATGCAATTTTAAAATTAGATTTAAAGAACATTTAAATTCATTTAAAAACATTAGATTGGACTCAATGGTAGCAAAACATTACATATGAGTGAAACCGGGCATGGCTGTTGTATCATAAAAGCTCTACATCTACAAGAAAAAGGTAAAAGACTCAATGCCAGCAGAACCACCAGTGATTACAACATTGAAGATGTAATCACTATTGTAGGTTATCATAACTACTTTCTACATTACAACATACATTACTTTTCTGCTTAGTTGTCATAGGGCAGTAGCGATAAAGACTACCTTCGCTTACCAAAGTAATCAATGAGTTCATTGAAGATAGTAATCAACGAGTTCATAAGCTATTGGTAGTTAATGATTTTATTAGGAAGACAATGCAATAAGTAATATTAGATTTGCTTGTTATATGGAGTGGAAAATGGTCATATTTATTAAAGCTTATGAAATAATGAATATCACCTGTTTATCACTTCACTGCTAAAATGAAAATTAGAGCGCATATACCCCACACTCTCCAGTGGCATTGATGATGCATTTATTTCATTTTTCAGGAAATGCTTAGTCTTAAGAGAAAAATCTCAATCGCTTACTTTATACATTACCAGGTAGATTACTTTTTCATTGCGTACTTTTTCATCATTTCATTTATTATATATTCAATGAAAATCTCATTGATTTGATGATTTCCTACTGGGTTATTTTATTGTTCGGAACCTCCACATGTAAATACTATTAATAATATTTT
Organism: Thereva nobilitata; assembly: GCA_963855945.1. NCBI lineage: Eukaryota > Metazoa > Arthropoda > Insecta > Diptera > Therevidae > Thereva > Thereva nobilitata. The sequence goes on from OY979696.1 coordinate 87,314,593, forward strand.
ACTCGTCTCATGGACTGCAATATTTGGTATTGTACTTTAGGTTTAGTCAGAAACTCCTTGAAAATGGCCTCATAAGCCGAAATACGCGTATAGGAAATAATAGTAAAAAATTGAAACAAATATATAAAAACTCTTTAATTTATCCTGAATAAATATGTTTCATAGAATTATCACGGTTCAGTCGGTGAATATAGTAAGAGCTCAATACCTAGTATAAATTATGTTTTTCTATGTATTTTTAGAACGCTGGTGCCAGAAAATACGCAATTTCCAAGGCTACAGAATGTTAAGTCCTTAGCAGCATATAAAACTCTGAGTAAGAGAACGCCTGGGAATTGCTTGGAAGTCATATAAATAAAGTTAGCGCAATTCCTTTCTCATATTTGGATAAAATCTGAAGTTTACACCAGAGCAACTAATTGCCTGATTAACAACTTCTTCGTCCTTCGTGGAAATCTGATATGAGTTCATGACTCTGCTATTCAAACATCATTTGACATCTACATACACGATTATTTGATTTTATGTTATCTATCGTTTAGATGCCTTCAAGCGAAACAATAATACATAATGCTATTGTGTCTCGAAATCATGCTGTAGGAAAGCATCTTAGTTTCACGGCTATGCTTGTGAAAGCTGCCAGGAAAAGTGGAAAACTCCCGCCAGATTTTGTCATAATCTAATTATTACGAAATTCACTATATTTGGTGACAAGGCATCTTTCATCATTATTAAAAAACGAATCTTAAAATGAGCGATATTAATTAGATTGTCAACTAGTTTTTTATACCAACCAGAGTGTGATGAATGCCAACAGAATAATGCTTAAATCTGTCTAGAGTTTTAATAGTGATTTTCTTTAAATATATTGTCATTGTAAATGCCATAACATTGCAAGAATCCACGATAGACCGCAACTGATTTGAGTTTATATACGATTATATTCTGCTTTTTTAACAAATTACTTAATTTAATTTGTTTGGGCTCAAGGCTTATACCTCCACATTTCGTAATACACACTGAAAACTCCCCAAATTATTGATCCTTTTGTTCAAGAACGACTTCTAATCAATATCGTTACTTCAAAAGTAAAGGCCGTAGCATAAAAATTGTGCAGACATTATTGATAGGAAATTGTCAAAGCTTTCCAATTCTGCAAAAAAAAAAATATTAGTTAACTATTTTTTGGAGAAAAAGGTGGTTTTAGTTGAAATTTTAGTTAAAAAAAGCGAAATTTTGACCTTGATGACTCATTAATTTGATAGTTGATAAGGTAGAACCTTGATTTTTACAGTTGGTGGAGTATTCTGCATACACCGATAACTTATTTATGAAAAGGGTGATATGTAAAACTCTAAAAAAAACCTTCAAAATGCCCTAGCGGCTAAACCGTTACGATTTCACCCCCCCTCCAACTGGATTTTTGGTTGTCTATTCAAAACGTATCCACAGCCGGCCGTTTTGTAACTTTATGCAATACACCCTGCATAGGGGTTTTCGGGTGTTCCTACGTGGCTTATTTTGCTCTATCTCGAACACTTGGGGTATATGTAGTGTACCGATATCCGTAAAATGCGAACTTATGGGAGGTATACTCTTCTAGGCACTGCTAAAGAGCTCAGATGCATTTTATTTTGGTTTTTTCCGAAAAAAACACAAATCCCAAGGTTTCAGATCGATCGGAGTTGATTTACGGGTAGTTTCCGTACAATTTCAAAAAAAATCCCACGACAAATCATGCAAGGTGTAACCAAAGGAAATAGCGGAAATAGCAATTTGATTTTGGCGTCGATTAGAATGCAGAATGAGATTGAACTCGCAGTGAAATCATCGGGAATATCATGAACTCTACATCCCATTGAATTTGAACCACATAGAAACACCTACATGTAACATCAGCAAAAACTCCGGTATTGCGTGCAAAATTATAATTTGGGACGAATGCACCATGACCCATAAAAAATCTCTCGAAGCGCTTGACAGGACTTTGCGAGATTTCCGAGGAAAAAACCAAGCGATGGGAGGCGCTCTGATACTACTTGCAGGGGAGTTTCACTAAGCTTTGCCTGTTATACCTCGATCTTCCCGAATTTAACAACGGGCTACAAAAATCTAGATTGGCTGTGTGAGCGTGCAATCTTAGCGCCCAAGAATGACGGTGTGGTGTCAACAAGCTTAATGAACAAATTCAAGTGAAACTGCTCGGAAAAATTGTCAAATGCAAATCGATTGACTCAGTAATGGACGAAGAACAAGCAGTCAAACATCCAATTGAATTTCTTAATTCTTTGGAGCCACCAGGCATGTCACCACACATATTGACATTGAAAGTTGGATGACTTGTGATGCTAATTTGAAATTTTAACGGAACAAGACTTATCATCAAAAAATTAACACCGAATTTGATCGAAGCCACAATCATCAACGGTAAGGTAAATTCGTAGCAGAAGACGTCCCAATTCCAGGTGGAGAGGGAGGCATAGTGGGCAGCGGAGCATAGCGGGGTAGTAACAAATTAATGTGAACAAACAGTCGTACGACGATTCAAACGACGCACTGTGTTTGGTATTAAGTCGTCGTATGATAACTTTACACGCAGTCGCGAAATCGGTTGTAGCGCTCGCAGCAAAAGTAATAATTTTACGTATTTGTTAAAAAAGATTGTTGTAATTCGTGTCATAATTAATGTATGTTCTGGCAATGTCTTGTTTGTGTTTGGGTGCTACATTTTAATGTAAACTATATCAGATACGAATACGAAATAAAAAATTGGATTGAAATCAAAGATAGGATGTACTTAGTTGTTAATATCTTATGTTGCAAAGTGGGTAGGGGCAAAGCTGGGTATTCTAGATGGTGCATAGTGGGGTAGTCAATCGTCAAAGAGTTTGGTGTTACTTTGCCCCATATTCATTCATAATTAGATATAACTTTATAGTTTATATAACTTCATAACTTGTCAGTTTATTTATACAAACAATTGTTTGTTTCAGTTATAGTTCGCGCATATAAGAAAAAAAAACGAATCAGCACTCTTGGTCTATGGAGGCTATGCAGAAAGCAGTGCATAGTGTGGTGTAAGGAGAAATGGGTTACAAAAAAAGTGCACAGTTACATGTTGTTCCACAAACTACAATCGAACGGTATGTGACCAATTTTATGGCTAACCCAGATAGTACGCCCCACAATTCCGCACCTGGTACGCTTCACTCTGAATGTATTTCATTCTGTTAGCTAAACTGTTATTACTAAAATAGAAAATGGTGTGCCAAATAATGATAGACATGCTGTACAACCAGAAAAAAAATGTAAAGTCAACCTAACGCCAATATTAGCTGCACAATTATGCATAGCTTGTTATATACCGCACTATGCCCCCTCTCCCCTACCAATGATTTCCAAGGATATACCTTTCGAGTTTAAACGGCTTCAGTTCCCTTTGCGCCACCTTCGTGATCACCATCAACAAAGCAGCACAAAGTCAATCGTTGACTATTGATGGATTGAATTTAGATAATTCCTGTTTTTCACACGGCCAATTGTATGTTGCCTGTTCGCAAGTCGGTACACAAACAAATTTATACATTTATACACCAAACAAAAAACGATAAATATTGTGTATCCGTTAATGATTAAGTACATGTGTTCTTTGCGCAGCATCGCACGACGGATATACAGAAAATCCGTCACTTCATCTGTGTATGAAATTTCATATCTCTAAAAATGCCAAGTCAATGGATGATTTTTATTGGCTCGATCAAAATATCAGATCCCAAATAGTTTCACATTTTGTTATTTGGAATCACAAATACGAAAAAATTTCCTTTTTTCAAACTCTCCTACTGTATATTAAAATTCATATCACCTCAACTGCAAAATAAACGAAAGCGGAAGCTACTATTGGCTTATGGGGGCAGCAAGGCGCACCGGGTTCCAGCTAGTATCTAATATATGTACAAACAATTATGAAGTCATTTCGTCGTTGCTGTCAGATTAATTGTATAATTCTATTCTGCTGCAAAAACAGCAAAATATATGTACATTGTACATGTACAAGTATACATACATATATATTTTACTAATAGTAATATAAAGGACACCAAATTTAATAAAACTCCCTACTATACCACGATAAAAGAAACACCGTTTGTTTGCCAAACTTTCTCTGTAAATTCTGAACCGTTTGAAAAATTGCATTTCCATGTAGTTCTGTAAATCCAAACTGAATTTAAATTTATCTTCATTCGCAATTCAAACTTCAAAATTTTATTTAAAATTACGCTCTGCCCGACTTTAATTACAACAAACTAAACAAATAAATTTGGGACTGTGCACTTAACATTGGTTCAAATAAAAGTGATTTTCGTTGTTTTATAAATTATAAAACACAAAGTCAAAGAGTTTAACGAACGAAAATTCTTCTAATTCGAGTGCATACGTGTCTATAATCTTCCTTAATTTTTCCTATTGTATATAATGCAGACGACCGTATACGAGTCCCTTATAGCTCGTTTCTGTTTAAAATTATTATAATTTCGTCTTTAAAATTTTACAAAGTTTGCGCTTCTTGTATTTTAAGAAATTCCAGGAGCTTACGAGCTCAAGTCTATTTATATTTTTTTGTGTGTGTTTTATAATGAGAATCAAAGTTTCGTCGGGATTCTAAGAAAAAGTTTAATCCTTGTTTTTTTTTAAATTTTTATCAAAGTTCAGAAAATTGGTTTTCTTTTTGAAGACATTTTTAAAGGTACTTGAAATTATTAAAAAATGTTCCTCCTTTTAATGATAATTTTTAAATTAGGATGACTAAAAAAATTATAAACATCTTAAAATTAATCTTAGTTATGTACATCAGTATTAATTTAAAAATTATAAAGTGCGTTTTAAAGGTTACTTAAGGTACTACTACCGGAAAAACGGCCAAAAATAAGCACTTTTTTAATAATATTTTTCTCAGCCGCTATGTTAGATATTATCAAGAAAATTTTTTTTATAACATTATTAGTCCTTAAAGGTTATAAAAAAAATGTTTTACTTTATTTCTATTTTTTGCCAATAAGGTAGGGGGCGCTGAAGTCAAGAGCTCAAAAAAGAGATAGTCCGATGAGTGAGAGATAATCTCAGAATTGAGAAGTTTGCAACAAAAAATTCGAACGGGATTTTATAAAGGAAAGTTTCTTACCTTGTAATTTACCACAATTAGTTAAAAATTAAAAACAAAAAAAAAATGGTGAAAGTTTGAAAAAAAGTTTGACAAAATTGCATTTTTTTTCACTCTTTTTCACTTCCCAAATTTTTTTTTCTTAATTTTTTTTCTAAAATGTGGTAAATTACAAAAGGGTATACCTTAACAAACAAAACGCACCCAAGTTTATTAAAATCGGTTCAGTAGATCCTGAGATTAACTCTCACTTAGTTGAAAAAATGTTATTTCAAGAAAAACGCGTTTTAAATTGGTTCAGTAGATCCTGAGATTAATTCTCACTCAGCTGAAAAAATGCAATTTCAAGAAAAACGTGTTTAATGTTTTGGTTCGCTTTATCCCTACTAATATTATAAACTCTGTTTGTCTGTTACGCTTTCGCGCCTAAACCGCTTAACCGATTTCGATTAAACTTGGTACAGAGATAGATTAGACCTTGGAGAAGGACATAGGCTACTTTTTCTCCCGAAACAAAGGCTTTAAGGGGTTGAAATAGGGTACGAAAGTTTGTATGGGAGTCCGTCATTATTGAGTAGAAAATTATTAATGCCACCCACCATTTGAAATCGATTAACTTCAAATTTTACACACACGCCTAGTTTTCTTGACAATGCAATGTGACCATTTTGTACAAAAATAAAGATGGCGGTTTCAAGATGGCGGCCGATTTTTGCATTTGTCTTCCTCGACCAACGAATGGGTATCAAATGAAAGGGTATGACAGGTAGAATACAATTAGCGGTGTAGCTTCATTCCAAATTCAAAATGGCGGTCAACACAAAATGGTGGAATACATAAAATAGACCAAAAAATAGAAAATTTAACCGATCGACTTCAAATTTTGCACATACTCATAGTTCGCCTGACAGTGCAATCTGACCGTTTAGTAAAAAATCAAGATGGCGGTTACAAAATGGAGGCCGATTTTTGCAATTGTGTTCACCGACCCACCCACATGGGTATAAAATGGAAGTGCGTGACAGGTAGAATACAATTAGTTGTGTGGCGTCATTCCAAATTCAAAATGGCGGATTACCTTTTTCTTCACAACCCTCTCAGTATGGGTATCAAATGAAAGGGTGTGACGAATATAATTCAGTAATCTATATAACGTCATTTTGAATCTAATATTGCGGACACCACAAAATGGCGGGAGATATATCTTATATTAATAAAAGAAAGTTCTGTATGTGTGCGCTATAGCTGGCGCACCAGTCAAGGCAGAGCTTCGAAATTTTGTAGGTATGTCCGTGGGGGTCTTCCATGATGCACCTCGAAGCCCGATTTTCGAAATTCAAAATGGCCGCCGAAAAATGACCGAAATTCCGGATTTCCGGTCAGCTGTATGTGGGTTGTTCAAGAGTTGGGAAATCTGAAAATCTTCACATCTTAGCTCCAAATGGAAGAACATCTTAGCTCCAAATGGAAGGCAATGAGTTTTCCGTTTGCTCTGGTTGTTTGAGTGAAAACGCTGCGCTTTCAAACAACTAGAGAGAATGGGACACACGTTGTCTTCTTTTATAGTTTTTACACTACGAAGGCGGTCGACTATAAAATGCTATAACTTTTATGCTATTACGAATTTCTTTATAAAAATGAACTAAGCTATTCTTCATAGTATAAGGAATCGAAAAATGAAAAAAAAATCGGTTTTTTGAAATTTTTCCCGGTAGTAGTAGCCTACAGTGCTGTAACTGTTTTTCTATTACGAATTTCTTTATAAAAATTAAGTAGGTTATTCTTCATAGTATAAGGAATCGTAAAATGAAAAGAAAAAAAAATCGATTTTTTGAAAAAATTTCCCGGTAGTAGTACCTTAAATAAGGGACTTGAGTATGATAAAAATCCAACAACACCAAGAAATCTTTCATAATGTCTGGTGCTATAAGAATCCCAAATAAAATAATTTTTTGTGAAAATTTCTTTTCTACATATTTATTGTCAGAGAGTAAAAAAAATTCGAAACGTTTTAAATGATTCTTTTATGTTTAAATGTTTATCAATTAAACTTTGTTTGTAAGGATATGCTACTGGGAATTGTTAGAGTCCAATAATTTAGTCTACGGTGATTCGGGAAAGTATTAACTAATTAAACGAGAACAGAAGACCTTACTATACCTTTTCAAGTTCAAATTGACACTTAAACAAGTTCTAAATGAGACAACAATTTCAAAATGACAATTAAAAACTTTCAGTGAATATAAAAAAAAAATACTTTGATCTTTATTCGTTAATATTGAGATTTTTTTAATTAGTAGACTACTAACGATGCTAGACCAACGTATTATATTGTCTTTCATTATTAAAAGTGTTTTCATTAAATGTCATTATTAATTTATCCCTAAAAATGTCTTAACATAAAAAAATTGAAGCTGACGATATAAAGAAGCAATTCTGTGCTTTGAATAATAATAAAGATTGGAGAACACTTGCAAAAACTTTAGGCTGCTGTCAAAAGTAATTCAAGTATGGCTGGTGAAAACAGATCAAATTTGTTACCAACCTAATTTCGTCTACAACAGCTGTAGAATTCGAGAAAACATATCGAAAATTGATGTTCCATATTGTATGCGGTATATCGCTCATAATCAAAAATTTATTCCAGATCTAATAAATATGACAGATATGACTTTTTACGGAAATTTTTTAATTCTCATTTTGAAATTGTTTAATCTCCATAATTCTCCGCCCTATGTCCCATGAGGGATTAAAGGAGCAATTAGTTATTAGTTAGTTCCATAGTTTTATTGAGATTAATACATTCCATCTTTCGAAATAGTGAAGCTTACCCTGCGAGGAGGTGGGGATGAATAATGGCAACCCACATTTTTTTCTCGCGGATTATGATTCTCCGAAGAGAAATATCAAACTTTTGTTTGAAATTTTTTTTATCCGAATCTTCCCTACACCCCCAAAAATCATCAAAAATCAAAGTTTAACGAACCCAGATTCATTACTAATAATCCCTCTCCCAAAAAGCTTTAGAAAAATAAATATTCAACCACCAGACCAAAGAGAGATGATTCTCTCTTTGAAAGCTTCTTCGAAGCTTTAAAGCTTCCTACCACGACGAGCTTTCCCTCTATAAAAGAAACCGCTTCACCCGGCCAAATTAAGGCTCTATCAGATCCAACTTTGAGAGCAGCGGCAGAAGCAGAGGCAGAAGCAGAATTCTGCCTGCTGTATCAGATCCAAGTAAAGCAGCAGCAACGGCAGAATTTTTATTTGACAGAAAATTCTTCGTAAATAGTTCTTTAATAATAATAAATTCTTTGTAAAATATCACACAATAATAAATTCTTAATTTTCCGCGTCCATTAGTAATTTAAAAACAACTTTCAAGTGCAAGATGTCAAAAAATTCTGCTTTGCAAAGCAGCAAAATTAGGATTTGAGATGAAAAAGCAGCGGCAGAACTCTCTTCTGCTTTTCTTGTCACTTGACCAGCGTAAGCCAATAGAAACAATTCTCTGCCGACGGTTCTGCTTCTCTGCTTTGGATCTGATAGAGCCTTTAGTCTTTCACCAGACTCGTTCCAGAGAGGTCATCTTCTCCGGTCCTAGGCCGTGTCGAGGTGTGTGATCCGACAATATTCCTGGCGGCAGTTCTTAGACCGTGTCGAGGTGTACGATCCGGCAGGGTCAAACCACACACAACACATACCACCTACAAAACACATACCGACCAGTACCCAATACCAGTGGAATGTTGTCCGGGCCTTGTCGAGGTGTACACTCCGACAAGTGTTCCTAGCAACATTTCCTATACCGTGTCGAGGCATTACCCGACCAAACACCGACAAGATACACACACCACACCACATTATACACATTTCCCCGTAGACCGCGCTAGCAATAACACTCACTCACAAGTAGGTAGTTGCTTAGCGATACCCGTAAGAAACATACATCCAAAAGTAATAAGTAGGTAGTTGCTTCAGCCATACTAGTACCAGCGAGCAATAATAATAAGAGCGATGAGCTAGAACAAATTTTTAAAAATGTTTCAATGCCCTTGAGATCAGCTGATAAAAATTTCAATGGGAGCGAAATAGTCAACATATCAAAGAAGTAATATCTACGATAAAAGGAGGCAGAATTACTTTAACACTACATGCAATGTTCGTGAAAGAAAGATAAAATCGAAGGGGCAGTGACTTCGTCGCCTTGCAAGATTCGCGCCTTTTTTTACGGACAATACAAGTGAATTCATATGGCCGCAATGTGTACCAACACGAAATTTCACGCATACATACTAACGTCGTGTTCAATTTGAATGTAAACATTCCAATAGCGGAATCAAGGAACATCTTCTGTTTCTTTCATACTCTTGTGTTTTTGCGTAAAATGTATACCCATCGCGCATTTGTTAATATTTTTTTTGACTTTTTGCTTAATGTTATTTCTAATCTCTTCTTTCATATCTTTAACTCTTTTACTTGTCCTTGAGGTGCACCTAATCACTCTTGTTATTATTGCTAGCTGCTAGTACGAAACATGTATCCAGCGATAACCAGTAGTTAGTTGCTTGACCATACCAGTAAGGAGCCTGTATCCAGAAATAATAAGTAGTTACTTAGATGTAAGAAATTAAAATAGTTAGTAAATAAGGATTTTGACTGAATAAAGAAATTTTATTTTTTTGTAAGAAGGTGTTTGTTCTTGCAAAACCCTAGACAACGCAAGAGCTCCCGGCAACCCTCCCTTAAAAAAGGAGGTTTAGAGAACTACCGGACGAAACACCATAACAACTTATCCCCAAAAATCATTTATTTGGGGGTGCAGGAAAACATCGGATAAAAAAAATTTTGAACAAAAGTTTCATATTTTTCTTCGAAAAATCATAATCCGTGAGAAAAAATAGGGGTTGCCTTTTGAAATTTTAGCTTCACCCCCACCCCCCGCAAACGATTCCAAACGATTCCATTCTCCAAGTTGAGCAACTTTTTCTCGGAACTTTTTTGACGAAAACCTACCCTTCAGGAAATATCGGACCCGAATCGGACCGTTGCCAGACTTTTGCCGCACCCTGTATTTTTGGCGGAAACACGAATCAATCACTGTAGAACCACAGACTTAACTATCTGTAATACAGATGCTCCGCTCCATACAAAATTTTGGCACCAGCAATTTTCTGGGTAGGATTTGTAATAAATCCCAAGGCGAAGTTTTAGGATACACATTCCACAAAGCTCATTTCCCCAAGTTCTCTGCTGATAGACAATGGAAGAGAGGAAGGGCAGGGTGGCTTCGGAACTTCATTCCACACGGACGAAATGTATTTTTTCGCCTGCTCCACCCTTCAGTCTCACTGAACCGACCGGCCCTTCAACCGACCCATACCTTAACAAACAACAACATGGGTTCATAAAAGGGCGTTTGACCACCTCAAATCGTATGGTTCGAACTATAGAGCGAGAGTTGCCTGCAAAAAACGTGACGGATGAAATGTATTTGAAATGGTAGTACTCACAGCGACCATAAGAAAAATCTTGGTGTGCATGAGTGGAAGTTGTGCACAAGTTGAGCATGTACGCTTTCCGGAAAATTTTTGAGACCGCAACTGCACCTATCGAGTAACAGCTTCAAACTATAACCAAATTAAAGTTTGAACATTTTTATACCAGAAAACGCAGGTGTGCAAAGTCTGTGCCTGGACCAAGTTCCTGGCACACCACCTTTTATTTTAGTGTTAAATTACTACTTAAACGTTAATAATTCCTATACCGATTATCGTAGAGCAACATATTTAGGCTTGTTTTTTAGGTAATTGTGTATTCTTTTATTTGCTATAAATAACAGAAACTTGAGTGACTCCATTTAGGAGGGTTTTCGATATTTTGTATCTGAACCTCCCAAAAAATTTCGTTATTTAGCATTTTTCTCAGAAAATGTATTATTAACAGTACTTTTTTTCTGATGTACCAAACCATTCTCTAAAAGACTACCAGTCCCTTATGTCGTTTGTCACGTCATGGTGCAATGTCTAGCAGTAAGCTTAGTATGGAGGAACAGGTTAAAAGTTATGAACGTTCGGAGGAGTGTTGAAGAAGGTGGCGATGAACCCTCCGTTTGAAGTCTTGGATGTTGTAGGAGCTCGGAAATACGGGCTGCGAAAGATTATTTCACAGTCGAGTTGTTCTATTATAAACGAATTACTACTTTGTTGAATGCGCTGCAGATGGAGGGTGTGAAACGAGCGGGCTAATCTGGTGTTGCGAGTATAAGATGGCCGTGGATGTAGGAGCGCGTTTATTTCGATGAAACAGTCACTATGATAGTAGCCATAAAATTTTGTCATTGATACTTCGTTCCTACGGTGGCTCAAGGGGTCAATAGTGGAGCAAGCGATGTCGTCATCGATTAATGTAAGGGCCGTGCTTTGTACTTTATCTAACCACGTCAAGGTGGTTATCGAAGTACAGCTGCAAATGAGGGAGTTGTATTCGAGAAGAGGTCGAATGTAAGATCTATATATTACAGCACTGGCTGAAGGAGGAACTTTCACCTCCTAAGAAACCCCTAGCACTAGGATGCTTGCTTGGCGATTTGGAATATGTGGTCATTTCATCGCAAGTCTTTGGCTAATTTGACGCCTAAGACATTAAGGATGGGTCGGCCATTAGTTCAACATTATCCACTGACCCGGACGGATGGGCGTTGGCCTTTTTATTGGAAATTAGACAATACTTGGTTTTGGTGGCGTTGAATTTGACACGATTCTTGCTTCCCCAATCTAGAATGAGTTCAATGTCTTTATCTGGATCAGGATCTCGCATGTGCTTGTCTTGTATTATCAAAGCCGTAAGAGTAACGCAGCATACCGTCGTGAGCGAAGCTAGTGGGTTGGAGGAGATTGAAAGTAGGTCATTGATGAGGAATAGAGCAGGTGATAAAATTGCTCCCTGGGGACCTCGCAGAAATTGGGTGAGTTTCTGATACTACTTTGATTGAACTGCCGGAAAGGAAATCCTCAATCCACTTCTGTAGACGTAAGTCAACTACAATAGCTTTGAGTTTAGATTGGTTTTTTATGCTCTTCTTCTTCTTGGATGGCGCTACAGTCCTTGCAGGACTCGGGCCTCTCGAAGTCTCCTCTTCCAGTCATCTCTACGTCTTGCTAGCTCTCTCCAATTTGTTATACGAAATTTCCGTATATCTGCTAGCACGTCATCTATCCACCTATTTCTTGGTCGTCCTACTCTTCTTCTTCCTGATGGTCTACCATTAAAAATCCTGGCTAGCATTCTATCTTCTGAAGCTCGTACAACGTGTCCGAGCCATCGCAGTCTATTCAGTCTTATGTATGTAGCTATATTAATTTCGTCATACATTTCTTGAAGTTCTTCGTTTGTCCTAATGCGCCATTCGTTCTGGTTAACCCTCACAGGACCAAATATTCTTCTTAAGATCTTCCTTTCGAAGATTTTAAGTTGATTTTCTGTTTGTTGGGTCAATGTCCAAGCCTCAGACCCATAGCATAGAACTGGGCGGATTAATGTTTTATATAGTCTGACCTTGCACTGTCTTGAAATTTCTTTGTTTTTTAGGACCGGGACTAGTGCGAAATAGGTTTTATTTGCGGCTACGATGCGTCTATGGATGTCGTCCTTTATCTTATTTTCTGCAGTAAGCATTGTCCCTAAATAGATAAAGTTTTCTACAATTTCCACACTATGATCATCAAGGCTGATACTTCGCCCTAAACGTTGTCCTCGTTTTGATACGATCATATACTTTGTTTTTGTGTCATTTACTCGTAGATTGAACTTTGCTGAACTTTGGACAATTTTGGAAAAGGTTTCTTTTACATCTTGCGCCTTGCGTCCAATTATGACTATGTCATCTGCGAAGGCTAGTACCTGAATGTTCCTTGTGAAGATGCTATTTGCTCCATTAAGCTGTGTTTCCCTCATTATTGCTTTCAGAGCAATGTTAAAAAGTATTGGTGAGATCGAATCTCCTTGTCGCAGACCCGATTCTTGAGGGAAGTTGATCGAGTTGCATCCTCGTATTCTCACTTGTGTTTTACAATTTTTGGTCGTCATTCTGCATAGGCCTATTAATTTCTTCGGGAAACCCATTTCACTCATCTTCTTCCACAACTCGATTTTATTAAGCAGGTCGTAAGCATTTCTATAGTCAACAAAAAGAAGATGAATATCAATGCTTTCTTCCCAGCATTTTTCAAGTATTTGTCTCATTATGAAAATCTGGTCTGTTGTCGATCTATTTGTTCTAAATCCTGCTTGGTAATCGCCTACTTTATCCTCCAAATGTGGTTTCAGTCTATTAAATAAAATATGTGAAAGCACTTTGTAAGCTGTGTTCAACAAAGATATTGGTCTGTAGTTTTTGCAGTTCATCAATTCACCTTTTTTATGGACTGGGACTATTGTACCTAAAAGCCATTCTTCTGGCAACTTGCTACTTCTCCATAGTTTTACGATGAGGCTATGTAAGACATGGCATAACTTCTCCCCACCATTTTTTAAGTTTTTTATGCTCTAGACGGAGCGATTCACTCGGGTAACTCTTTTACGCTCGGAAGGTTGCATCTTTAGTTCTGATTGGATGTATCCCGATTAAATCATCTGTTGGGCCTAGGCTTCAGAGACTTGGTTGATTGGAGAATGAACAAATGCATTCCTGTCTGTATGATCCTGGTGATACGGATAGCAGCAGAGTTGACGGTTTTGTTTCGGGAGCACAGGTCCGTCAGTGGATTGGAAAAAATTAATAAGCCCCAGCCAATTGGCCTTCCCATAATGCCATACAGTTCTCCTGAAAGGTTTGGGAGGGTTTGGAAATTTAAATGGAAAGTTAGAGCTGACTAGGCAGTGGTTCGAACTACCGAGAGGTGAATCAACTTCGACGGAGTTACACGTTGGATAAGAAGTAAGAAATAGGTCAAGGGGAAACGCCCCTTGACTAACAATATCAGGGACTCTCGTGGGATGATCCACAATTTGATGTAGATTATTGGTGCCTGCAAAGAGATCGACGTCCTTGCCAGAAATACTGGTGCAATTTGAATAACTTAGCCAATTGAAATGGTGAATATTGAAATCACTCGCAGCAATGATTTCACCCTCAGGATTCGATGATAAAAATCCCGAGATCTGTTCAGAGATAACTGCATGAAATTCGAAAATGTTGTTAGAAGAACTTATGTAAAAATATTACCGCATTTAAAAAACCTTGTAATTTTCTATAACAGAAGAAGTGATTACAAGTTAAAGAATTTTAATCCGTAGATAATAATTTTATATTACTCTTAAAATCACTTCGACACTTTTTAGTCTTTTACTTGAGCCCAAAAAACTAAGATCTGTATTAAAAAAATCGTTAAAAATATAATTTAATTTTATTTAGGCGATGTTAAAAGGACCTTACATCCAATTTGAAAAAATCAACATTTATAATTACTTACCCTTAACAGGATTGGTATGAAAAATTAATTATTTACAATCATATTTTTGTACGTGAAGGTCGTACCTTAATTTACTAAATTGAAACATTGTCAGTAAATAGCTTTTTACAATTTTTATTTTATTTTCGTAATGTTCAGCAAAATAAAATCTACCCTCATCATAGGAACGTCGTTTCTAGACATTTGCAAAAATGAAAAGAGCTTCCACATACTATTTTGATACTATTTTTGTATGATAATAAAGGTATAATTTTAAGGCCTATAAACCGAAAGTTATTTGTCAACAATGGATGGATATTTTGGGGTAAATTTATTTCTCCAAATAATTGGAGATTTCATATGTACGTGTAATATGATATAAGAAGTTACATAATGATTTTTTTTTGTTTTCGGAAATATTTTATTTTTCGGCACGCCTTTAAATACAGGGTGGGCATGAATGTTGCTACAAAATCAAATGAGAATATTTCTGTTATTTTTAATTTTGTTTATTTCTTTTTTTTCAGAATAAAAGACGGTATACCTTTCTACAGTTCGCATAATGATGCACCGATTGGGCGCATCACGATTTGTTTGAGCTACCAAAATTGGATACTATAGTTCATAATACAGTTGCACCACTAGTGTTATATCTGCGTCTTTAATCCTGTTCATTTTAAAAAATTTGTATACCGCCATTTATTTTCAAAAGGAGAAAATAAAAAAAATAAAATTAAACAGAAATTATTCACATTATGTTTTTGTAGCAACATTCATGTTTCACCTCATATTAGATTTATTTTACGCAATCGAAAACTTGTTGTTGTTCATGTAGGTGAAATTTTTAAAAATTAATATTCTATTCACTTTCACCATCTTGATTAAGTAAAATAAAAATATTGCCACTTTTAAAATAAGCCCTATTTCATGCAATACATTTATTCCAATAAATAATTTAGTCACCAAAACATGGATAGAGACTCCCGGGAACCCAGACAAGAGTCATGTTGTGCTCTCTACCAAACCTATGTAGCTCAGCTCTGCGTTGCTCCATTAGCTTACTGAATCCAGAGTTTTTATAAAGGCTTGGCTATATACGAAAATCCCAATGCTACATCCTTGTGTAGGTTCTAAGTTCACATTCAAATAGCTCATTTTTTGGACAAGCGACAATTCCCAAGCCTGGCATTAATGATACTTAAAAATTTTTTTTTAAACTATTCGTGATAAAATTGCCTTTAATTCTATCGAGCCAGAATTTTGAAATTTGAAAATTAAAGATGGCTAATCCAATATGGCGGACATAAATTTTGTAAGAAATTTAAAATTTTTGTCAAAAGATTCTTTAATATTTTAAAAAATTGTTACTTTGGGGATTTTTTTGGAAACCAAAAATTAATAAATAATAATAAATTTCAATAATTTTAAAGAATCTTACGAAAAAATTTAATTTTCTTACCAAATTTATGTCCGCCATATTGGATTAGCCATCTTTAATTTTCAAATTTCAAAATTCTGGCTCGATAGAATTAAAGGTAATTTTATCAAGAATAGTTTAAAAAAAATTTTTTTAAGTATCATTAATTCCAGGCTTGGGAATTGTTGCTTGTCCAAAAAATAAGCTATTTGTCCCACTGTGCGCCGTCTGACCTCTTGAAACCGTTGGTGATTGTTCGTACATCGAACTTCTCTCTTCGTGAGGGTATTTCGACGGAGAAGACCTTGCTGAAGATCAATCTAGGGGAAAGTTGTCCGTGGTTGTAGCGACCACATTCTCAGGTAGCAGATATTGTTATATTCGTAGGAGTTTGAGGTCAGTCTGAGGGCACTACACGAGGCTAGATGTTTGATGTGAATGTTGGCGGAAGTAGGTACAAGAAAAAATTAAGGGCTTTCATAGGGCTTGTTTTCGAGGCCTCTGTTGTCCCTATTGTTGCCGTCCTTTATACCCTTCCCAGCTTTATGACGTTATAGGTCCTACTCAGCGCTATCCACCATACTAGCGAACCTTACGTGAGACTTAGGCCGTGAACATGCACAGCACCATATTCGGCTTAAGACCCCATCTCTTACCAAAGGTATTTTCTTTTACGCCTGCAGGCTACATACATGGTTTCCGTGAGGCCGGGCCTAGGGCGGCAAAATTTTAGAGCAATTTTAAATTTAACTTGGTTTTGCTGTATAGCGTATTTAAAATAATTGTTGAAGTATTAAACAAAAATAAGTAATTATTAAATTATTTACCAAAAATTTCTCAGATACAAGTTTTTTAAGCAATTGCCAAATTGTGGGTGAAACAATTTGGTGCCACTATCTCCGTTCGTTCGCCAGTTCTAAGAACTAACAGTCTCGTTGCTAGGGATACGCAATGGGTACTCGATTCTTTACTCATATGAGTATTTGGCTTTCGATTCTACTCATATCAGTACTCGATACTTTTGACCAAGTACTTTTATTCATATAATTACATATAGGGTCGAATCGAGTACAGAGTATAATTTGCATTAAATCAGAATTTAAGCTAACTGCAAGTTTATCTCAGTTGTAAAGATTTTCCATATAAACGTTTTACACATATAAGTATTTTTCTACCTCAATTAAGAAGAGTTTAGCGCCATTAACATTCCAAACGCAAAGTGGAAACGCAAATTGGAACTATTTCATCGCATAGAGTTTATATTCTTCGTTCTCTATTCACCAACGTGGAATCCACATTCTTGCAAAGAGAGAAAAGGATACAAATTCCTATGCGATAAAGGAATAGGTTTGAATTGATATCCCATGTAAGCTAAATAAGTATTTGCAATCTGCCCCAGGCGGAAATCGAGTAATGCATGCAAAGGCAGATCGCAGGTATAAGACAAACCTTCGTTGAAAGTCATGAGTTATGACAAAGCAAGGATTGGCGAATTTGCCCAAATTTTTGTTCCATGTACCCAATACACTGATAAAAAAAAATTCTTGGCTTAAAGCAGTTTTTCTTGAACCAAGCAACTCATGTTTTGGATATAACGAAAACAAAATTGTCTCGGGATAAGCAATACTCATAGTCTTGGTTTTATTGTCTTGGATGAAGACAAAAGTTGACTTGAAGTTAAAAAAAATTACGAAACCGATGATATTATTATTTGAAAAAAATTCAAGTTCTAAAACCGGACTTAATAGTTGTGATACATTTTTAGAGCTTGAAAGTCCGGTAAACGAAAAAAGTCCGATGAATTAAAAATTTAGTTTCTTGAGTAAAAAATTAAACAATCTTAGTTCGAGAAAGAAATATCTTGCTCGAAAAATATTAGTATTGAGCGAAGAAATACTTTTGCTTGGCTCAAGAATTTTCAGTGTCTTACTCTGAGACAGCATTCTCGTGTAAAGACTGAAAAATTTTTCTACTCAAGACAACGAAACGAAGACTATCGAATTGCTGGAATCAAGAAAATTTTTTTATCAGTGTTGATAAAGTCTTTCTCTCAGTCTTGGTCTTGCTCAGTTAGTCGTGGTCTTGGTATTACAAGCATAGCTAAGACTTGGTTTTTTCTTGCTAAGACAAGACATGACAAAACTGCAATACAAAGATTATTTTTGCCAATCACTAATCCCAGCAAATAAACTGCGTTCCTTTTCTGCTTATTTTTGCTCATGAGTACTTGCAGCTACTCCTGCTCAGTGTTGGGCAAAATTAAATTGTTGGACAATTAAAAATGAACAATTAATTAATAATTAATCACGTCTATTGCAATTAACAATTAATTAATTGTAATTGTGAAAACTCGCAATTAACAATTAATTAATTGTTAGTCGTGAGCTTCCACAATTAACGATTAATCAATTGTCAATCTTTTCAATGGATTTGATTAAAAACTAACAATTAAAACTTATTATTGTATGAAAAACGTAGTGTCGCCTAAACAAAAGTGTGATGTAAGTCTATATTACTAAAAGAAAGTTTCTGTATGCTGGTATGTACAATGTACATATGGATTTATGTATGTATATATGCGTTTAAGTGTGCGCGACTGCGGGCGCAGCAGTCTTCGCAGAGCCTCGAAATTTTTCACGAACGTTCGTGGGGGTCTCCCATGATGCACCTCGAAGCCCGATTTTCAAAATTCAAATGGCCGCCGAAATATGACAGAAATTCAAAATTGGCACCCAAATATGAATTTGCCAATTGTGTTCCGATTTCCGTGAAAATTTTTATCTGGGGTTTTTTAAAGTAACAAATAACGAATTTATGATCAGAACTTATAAATTCAAGATGGCCGCCGCAATATGGCCGACGAACTTGCCAATTGTGTTCTTTCCAATGAAAAGCGGTATCTGGGGTTTTTTAAGGTAGCAAATAACGAATTTAGGATCAAAGCTTATAAATTCAAAATGGCCGCACCCATATGGCCGACGAATTTGCCAATTGTATTCCGAATCAGTATATGGGGGTTTTTAAGGTAGCAAATAACGAATTTATGATCAAAACTTATAAATTCAAAATGGCCGCGCCAATATGGTGGACGAATTTCGCCAACTGTGTTCCGGAACTAAATTTGTTAACGTATGGCCAAGGTCAATTTGTTGGTCTCGATATTATTAAACCGTGTTTCTCCCAACGTCAGCGGTATGTAGGTTGTCTATGAGTTGGAAAATCAGAAAATCTTCACATCCCAGCTCCAAATGGAAGAATATTGAACATATTGTATCCTGAAGCTGTCTAAGCAATCGGGTCAGAATTTATCAACAAGGTTTTTGAAAAAGATTCTCCAATACGGGACGGAGCTGGCGTCTCACAGTGGGGCCGAATCCAAAAAACCTGGCCAAAAGTCGAAAAGTGTTCTAAATGATCTCAAATTGTTTACTCGGGGGTTTTCGGGGTCGCTGATGACGAATCCGTAATCAGAATTGAGATTTTCAAAATGGCGGACTCAATATGGTGGACATAGCCTCCAAAAGAAGTCAAAAACTTTAGTAAATAATACCCAAACATATTAATCGGGGGTTTTCGGGGTCGCTGATTACGATGCCGATGTCAGAATTGAGATTTTCAAAATGGCGGACTCAATATGGTGGACATAACCTCCCCAAAAAGTCAACATCTTTAGTAAATAATACAAAAATATATGAATCGGGAGTTTTCGGGGTCGCTGATTACGAATCCGAAAATGTCAATCAAAATGGCGGACTCAATATGGTGGACATAACCTGCCCAAGAAGTCAAAAACTTTAGTAAATTATACCCAAACATATTAATCGAAGGTTTTCGGGGCCGCTGATTACGAATCCGTTATCAGAATTTCTTTTTTAAAAATTGCGGACTTAATATGGCTACTTGAGAAGTTTGGAAGGCTTCAAAAAGGACTAAAATATGTTTCCGCTATAATGTTCTTATTGTTTTGTATCTAAAAAGTTATTAATATTATTTGAATATTAAATTAAAAAAGTAATGTAAAGATTTAATGCTAATACATTTCTTTCTAAATGAAGAAAATGGTCACAGATACTAAAAAACTATCATGGCAATACTACTAATTTAAATGAACCAGTTGAAGAAAGTATAAATTACGTTAAACCTCTAAAAATCATAGAAATAATGTATGTAGGTACATAAAATACAAACAAAATTTAATTTTCGAACTTTAATTTACCGAACAAAGAAATTCACCTTAAGCAAAGGTGTATTGAAACTGAAATTTCAGAGCACATAATAAATTTACGATTCTTCTATAGGTATTTTCTGACACTTAGTGTATTACTGTTGCGAACCAAATCTAAAAAATAGCCAAGCTAAAACATTTTTTTTTCGACTTTTGGCCAGCTTTTTTGGATTTGGCCCCACTGTGCGTATCTAAATGCTACACGGCTGTATTGTATTGTACCTGTCATGCCCTTTCATTTGATACCCATGTCGGGGTCGGGGAACACAAATACAAAAATCGGCCGTCATTTTGGAACCGCCATCTTCGTTTTTTTTCAAAAAGGTCAGATTGTCAGGCAAACTACGCATATGTGCAAAATTTGATCGGTTATATTTTCTACTTTTTAGTCTATAATATGTCTTCCGCCATTTTGTGTTGGCCGCCATTTTGAATTTGGAATGACGCTAATTGTATTCTACCTGTCATGCCCTTTCATTTGATACCCATGTCGGGAGTCGAGGAACACAAATGCAAAAATCGGCCGCCATCTTTGAACCGCCATCTTGATATTTTTACAAAATGGTCAGATTGCATTTCCACGCGAGCTATACATATGTGCAAAGTTTGAAGTATTTCGGTTATATGAAAGTGGGTCAAAATCAAGTTGCAGTTTTTTATTAACGCTTGATTTTACTACCCATTTATTTTGCATACCGTGCTCTATATATGAAACGATTCTTAAGGAGTAAATTCCAATAACCTCCAATAATCTTCAATAAACATTAAATACAAAAAAATATTGGCAGGTTCACATAAAATTGAAGTGTAGGATTAATTGTTAGTTTTAATTGTTTTTTAGAACAATTGATAAAATTAATTGCAATTAAAAGCAATTACAATTAATACGGATTAATCCAAATAAATTAATTGTGGGGTGCAATTAATAGTTCAATTGCAATTAATTTTAACTGCAAAAAAAAAAATAACATACGCCAGAGGAAAAGTCAATTTTTTTGAGTCTACTGTGAATTATTTTGGGTCTATATATAGGCTTTTGATTGTTTTGCGCTTTTGTCATATAAAAACGTCTATAAATAAAAATAAAAATAGTAAATTTATAAATAAAATAAATAAAAATATAAATAATAAATTTACCGCATTAATTTAAATTACCTTTTATTAGTATAATAAAATAACATCAAAAATTTGAGGTTAGGTTTTACTCATAAGCACAAATTTCGCGTTCTTTTTCTGCTTTACTCATGAGTACTCAAAACCAGACATGGAACGCAGCTATTAGTATCAGTATCATAGATTCACAATAATTTTCGTTATATATATTTCTTCAAGTTTTTCGTATGTTCCAATGTGCCATTCGTTTGAATACTCTTCTTAGGATTTCCCTTTCGAATGCTTTTAGCTGATTGTTTGATTTTTAAAATCCAACAAACCGAAAATGAATATTCCGCCAAGCCGCAACTACCGAAAATGGCTCGTGTTTGCTAAAAATTTTAGTTTGCTGATTAGTTTGTAAGAAAACGATATTGGCGCACAAGCCATAAAATCAGCTATACTAAAATTGCATGTTTGCGACAAATATTATTAGTGCAAAAGGGAAAACCCTTTTGATACGAGTTTCAATTGACGCTATGCATACAAGAATATAAATGAAATTGGATGAATTTTAATTAAATTTTCTGCATTTGAAAATATGCCAGAAACAAATATGTAATTAAATTCACTTACTGCAGTCGCAATGCTCTGTTCACATATTGCAAAGTGAGCCTGAAAGTTTTCAGATTAATTTTTAAAGGTGTATTTCCCTCTCTCATCAATGATTTTCCCGTTAAATGAAAATTATGCACGATACAAGTCGAATTCCCCGTCCTTAATTAGTTTTTATCGTGCTCCACTTTGCGTAGTGAATGTTATCAAAAACAGTCCTGCGACAAAATCTGGCTTTCTAAAGAGAGGATTTGAACTTCACAAAAGTTTGTAATGGATCTTTAAATAAGAGCTGATTAAAATAACTTAATTAAGAATTCACTCGGTGAAAATATCACGTTTTGCGTACAGTCATGTTTGTTTCTCAATTTCATGATTACCAGAAAATCTTAAGTGAAACGTATTCCTGGAATACCAAATAGCCGACATTATTATTACGCAATAAACCACCATAAAACGGTTGTTAAAAAACAGAACGAAAATCCGAATGTTTGTATTGTTTTGTAACACCTGGAAGTCTCCTGTGTTGCCTCGGGTTATGTCACGCAGGCAATAAATTTCATATTATTTTAAAGTGAGTATATTTTCTCCATTAACGCTATTTTCTCGTATTTACAGCGACAATAAAGCCGTTGTAAGAATTCGTCAATTTATGGGAATTGCCTATGTTTTGCCATTGAATAAATTAGATTCATGCCAGGCCAAAAGTTATACGGCAAAGGACATGCTAGTAGGGTTCCCTTTCGGTTTTATAATAATTATTAAGCTCTGAGCTAAGCACGGGGTAAATATCTGAGGAATGTAGAGTAGAGAGAAAGTTGATGCAATTTAGGAAATGATGTCAAATTACGAACTAGACGTTAACATTGTTCTGAACTCGTTGAGCATGAACGGAAATTAATGTACTCCGAAAACATGACTTTATTTCCATGAGATAATGAAAATTCTTAATAGTGGTGTCCGATTACGGGTAAAATTTAACCTTCGACCGACTTTTAAAGAAATATTTTGGATATTCTTATATTTACCTGCCATTCTAAGGTGCATACAGCATACTTCCAATTTGTTGTCCACTGAATTTGATAAATTAATCCAAAATGGCTCAGATTGTTAACCAAATGACTAGTATGTTCTTCAAGTATCTTTTGCCCTTCGAGTATATTGTAATATTAACAAAGATCAATAAATTGTAAAATTTGCTTTTACTCTAATTGATGCGAAATTTTTGGTTTCCACTTTTAAGCAAACAATGAAAGTTCACCAGCCAGTAAAAATAATGCAGTTAGTTAATTTTCTTAAAAGTCGTGCTTAACCTACACAGTCGTGCTTAACCTAACCCATATTAAATTAATACATTTTAGCCAGGTCCAATACTGAACTGCTCAAGAAGAAATTGCTTTAATATCAACATGATTTTGATCATGGAATAGAACTTAAGGTACCCAGACTATCAATAATATTGTGCAATATTAAGATTTACTCAATATTATTGACGGTCTGTGGGTGATATTGAAAGATTGTGCAATATATTGAGCGGATCAAAATGGATTTGATATTTATTGTGCAATATAACACAGTGATGCGGTCTGTAGTTAATATTGCGCACTATTTCTCATTTTTAATTAGATGTCGTGCCGTTAATATCGTTGTAGATAATTTCAATTAATAAAGGAAAAAGCAAAAATTGTGTACAATTCATGAATTGAAATTATGAACGTAATAATAATTCTAAAGTTAAAATTTTATTATTATGTATGAAATTGCGAAGCGGCGTACCATATATTATTAATGAACGCGTGCAACTATATTTTTTTATCTGGAAAAGGATAGTTAATGCGATAGCAACACAACTTGCTTCAATTTCACTTAACATGTTCGCTCCTCGAAAGTTGACGTGAACTGATTTATTGCACAACAATATTGATAGTCTGGGGCAAAGAAGGAAACCGTCAATATTTTGCTCAATATTATTGCACAGTATTATTGATAGTCTAGGGGCCACTTTACTATTTCACAAATTGCAAATACAATAGACTTATCATCATGCGGTCTGTAAATGGTCCCGATTCGATATGTCCATAACAAAAGCTGCTTAATTTAGGTGATCGAACGGAAGCTAAGACCTTCCTACCTTCTTATGTTGCAGGTGAAAGCACTGAAGAGAGACAAAATAATTTCTGTAAAGGAGAAAGAAATTCTGCAGAAAAAGCAAACATGAGTATTTCCTACTGGAACCAGTCAAATGAACAAAAATGTAGGAAATACTGATTTTAAAAAGAAAATATCAACCCATATAATGCAACAAATAAACAGCTGTCTTCCAACATTTATTGTTTCTTGCAATATTTCGCCAGTTTTGTACTTTATATACTTTATACTTTTCTTACACTAGCATGTTTTTGGTTGTCCTATTGTGCGGGTTACCTTCAGGATTGCTTTTAAAAATCCGAGGTAGCTTGGGTGGTTGAAGTGGCGGGACCCAAATACTCTGTGCTGACCTTCAATTAGCACATTAGAACCGTTTTGATACCACTAATTCTCACGGCTTGTTATGAATTTTAGATCCATTTTGTAGCATTCAGGAACTGTGTCAAGTTCGCTGGAAGCTCTGTTGCTGGATCCTCAAGCTCGTTCAGTATTACTGAGTTTCCATGAGAGTTCAACCAGAGTTGAACCCGAGGTATACGTCATGGAAACAGACACAGCTAAGAGTTTTCGTTAAAGATTTTCAACTCTGCTCAACTCAACGAAAATAGGTAGATTGAACTGAGTTCACGCACATAACTAAAAACGGCACACTAGCAAAGATACAAAATGTGAAAATGTCGCGCCTCGCTTGGACGTCAGAAGAGACTTTATATTTAATAAATAATTTAAAGAAAAATCTATAATAAAATTAATTGATGGAAAAAGATGGAGGAAGACGGAAGGCAGAAATGGAAACGCATAGAGTTAAGTCGTTGAGTTGAAGTGTCATTTCAACTCAAATCGACTCCCATGTAAACTCGGTAGGCCTAGTGCCAGACATTTTTTTTTCTGATAAAGGCACCCTTTATGCTACTAGTCCTTCATGCCGTTCACGTCATGATGCAATGTGTAGTAGTAAGCTTAGCTCGAGGATAGAAAAAGTATATGATAGGTTAAGGGTAGTCTGGAGGATGCATGAGGGGGAGGCAGTGATCCTCATGCTAGAACTCTTGGATGTGGTGTGAGTTCATTTTTTTAAGAAGCCGGCTGAGCCACAACCGTTGGTGTAGCGGGAGACAGCCACGAATTTCGCAATAGTTTTTTTTTCATTTAGATCTTTGCAGTTACGGCTTGATATGTTTAATGGGATGCCCATTCTTAATGGATGCTCTTCTATTGGCCAGTATGCCGTATACTGCGTTCGTGCTTTAGAAAGTTATCAGTTTTATTTCGGTTATAGGACAGCCATGTTGTCTGCGGCATATTGCTTATACTTCCATCTTGCATTGGCCAAGGATAGGAAGTGTGAGTAAATATATTTTTTAATTGTATTGATAGGGAGGTCTACCTCTTCCACATTCATGTTCGAACCCTCCCTTGCTAATTGATCAGCTCTCTCGTTCCCTTGTATATTCCTGTGGCCTGGCACCCACAGTAGGGTGATGTTTACATTTCTACTTATGCGTTCGAGCTCATCTGCAAATTGCAAATTATGGTACCTGTTAACAAGATAAGTTGCAATAAATTTATGTGGGCGCGCTTCAGATAACTCTGATAAAATAGGTGATGAGTCGAAAGTACCGGAAGGTACCGCCTTGGAACCGGTCGCATATTGTCCAGTATACATTTCTGCTTAAAATAAAAAATAAACCAGCTGCACGTAGCTGCACCTAGCTGAAAAATTTACAACACAATTTATCTTCATATTCACAATAAGTCATTTTATTTTTCAGGAACTCTGAAGCCAGATATCTTTTTACAAAGAAAAGATATTTTCTTTCTCGTAAAGAACAATTTAAAAGATAAATTTAGTATCATTGAGGATCAGCGCCCTCGAGAACCCCCATATAACGAGTTTCGTGAAATTTTTCTGATTATTAAGCAAAATCGTCCGCCATTTTGGATCCGCCATTTTGTTTTTTGGGAAATTGATAGCGGATCCTTAATCAGCGCCCTTAAAAACCCCCAAGTACGAAATTTAATACAAAAAAAATTTGTTGATGCTAGGCCAGGTTTTCGGGATTCTGAACCATTCTGCGCCGCGCAGAAAATGATGTCACACAGCTTACTGTATTTTACTCATCATAGCCTTTCATTTGTTTCCCATACTGAGGCGGTTGTTAAGAAAACGGTAACCCGCCATTTTGTGTTGGCTGCCATTTTGAATCTGGAATGAAGCCACACAACTAATTGTATTCTACTTGTCATACTCTTTCATTTGATACCTATGTCGGGGGTTGAGAAAGTCAATTACAAAATTCGCCCACCATCTTGATTTTTTTCACTAAATGGTCAGATTGCATTGTCACGCGAACTATGCATATGTGCAAAATTAGAAGTTGATCGGGTTATATGAAAGTGGGTCAAAATCAGGTTGCGAGATTTGTTTACATAGAACATAAAAAATACAAGATACTAATATAAGGCAGTATCTACATCAGCCATAATCCATGGCATGCCAAATGTCAGCGTGGCATGCCAAATGTCATCCTCAAGTTAGCTGATGTCTTTCCATGAGACATAAGGCGTCTACAAAGGACATTTTGATTGACATTGACATGCATGATAGTGTATAAAACGTAATTTGAGTCCATTAACCATTTTTGTAGAAAATCAAGTAAATTTAGCTTAATAATCATTTTCATTAATCAATTGTAACTTCATGCCTTTTTCAGAAATCCGAATGCTCTATCTAAATTTTTGTAAATTATTGTAGTTAAGAAATTTACTGTCTCAGTAATATTTTGTGGAATTTACATTTAATAAAAAAAGTTATGCAAAAATAGCGCACTTCTTGTTTTATAATATCTTTTTGAAATAATTTGAAATAAAAGCTTTAAAATATAAATAATAAAATTCAAATGCAGAGATGAACCCGCGACTTTTTTGGAATATCAATGTCGTAAGTCAACCACTCAACCGTTTGTTCCATTCTGCCTATGTGTGGCTCGTCTTGTCTGGCTCGCGGCATATAAAGACTTTTCTTTGGTGCTACTATTTCTTTAATATCCCCATCTTATTCTGTCCTTAATCTCAGTACAGATAATCCGTTTCCCGGAATGAAAATTGGATGGGACAAAACGTTCCCACAAAACTTTTTTTTAATTAAATCACTAATCATTGGTAATCCGTGTGCACTAAGAAGTGATACAATATTTTACCACTTTTTACTGCCAAAATATTCTTAAAACATTCGCAAACCTATGCCCCCGCGTATAAATTCTAACAAAAGTGACAGATACAAACACAACTAAAAGGTCTGCTTCCAGGCCTGTAGTTTCGATGGGTTTGTCGCACCGCATTTGGTCCTGTATCTGTCAGTAGCTTTAATGTTTTGTTGGTCCATTTATAGCCTCGACACACGGTAATCAAAAAAAACGGGGTGACACAAGTTAAAATACCTCATTATATTATGACAGTTGTGGTGTAGTGAAAAACATGGAGGCTATACAAGGAGATAAAACTACGTGTTGTCAATTTTCGTTTGATTATTGGTGGCGCTGCAGTCAAATGTACCCCAAAAAACATGGCCGATTGTATTTATCCGGTTCATGGCAAAGTTCGTTTATTACTAATATATTTTACGTTGACCAGCTTACAGCTGTTTACCAGCTTCTAAATTCAATTTATATCAATGCGATTATTCGTAATTAATCAATTTTTGATGTTTCCAATGAATTTTTATTAATTTCATGTGGGGTACATCGGACAAAGGTGACATCTGTGGGCAAAAATGAACTAGAAGTTTAGTTTCTTCTACCCATCCATTTCCTGTCATTTTCCCCATAAGAGTTTTGTCTCCTTGTATATTCTCCATGGTGAAAAATGTCAGAGAATGAAAAATAAAAAAAATATATAACTTTGGTACGTTGTTGCCCCAATGGAAGGGAAACAAGTAATATCTAATTTTTTAATTTGGAAAAAAGTAATATTTTTTATTAATTTTCAAGATAAAATTAAAATAAAAATCAGCTGACTCTGGGAAAACACCTAAAAGCGGCCTTTTTAACATAATCTATCGTTCGACAGATGGCTCTCTTTTGAGATTTCGTACTAGATTAACCAAAATTTGCCTAATCGGTTTTCCTAATTGATGACGTTCATATTCCTAATTAATGATGAATTTTCGTCATAAATGCGTGCGTGTGTCAAGGCTATTAGTCGTCCATGATCCATTAGGCTATCAAATATGAGATATAAACTAAGAAGTACCTATCAAATATGCAATTAAGTTTTTCATTTAACTATTACAACACTCCTTGAATTGCACAATCGCTTTTCTATTACCAGTTAATTAGATTAACCCCAAATGGTTTTAAAAAATTAAGGTTTTTACAAAGTTTTTTCAGGCAACTTCGCCATATAATAAAACCTACATACGCTGTATATCCTGCATAATTAAGTTCACAAAATACGTTATTTAAAGAGTTTTCGTAGAAGTTATCTTACTGGAATATTGCGTCCCTATCGGATCGATTGTTGATACTCATTTTAAAACGATACAAAGTATTAACCTTAAGATTTTGGCCGACAACGTGCAACGTGCTGCTCAAAGGCCCGCACAAAAAAAAGATTATTTGTAACTTAGCACCCTCCCTTTGATGGCAATTCTTGCAAGGAAATTAATTTTTCGAAAAAAGAAATCTGGAGAAAAGTTTTGTTCAAACTCCGTTCAATTTCCGTACTTGTCAGCAGAAATTGCATTCCACAAGCAGCCAGGCTCTTTTGCTGACTGGGTATCAGAAAAAGATCAAAATTAAATTTCCTTGAGTGAATAACGCCTTTGTTCAGGAAAGATTGTACCTAACCGAGTTCAGAAGTTGAGAAATTGTGTTGCGATTTGTCACTGCTTATACAATCTCAAAACGTAGTTGTATCACATTTAAGCAAAAAAAACCCAGATTTATGTTTTAACATTTTTTTGGCATTTCTTAAAAATGAAACTCATCCTAAAATTTTATTTTGTTTTAGCTCCACCAGAAATCAGTGTAGAGAAATCGTGGGTGCACGCAAGTGAAGGATATGACATTGAGCTTGTTTGCATTGTCCATGGAGACGTGAATTCTGAGGTAAGATATTAATATTAATATTTATTTTATATATTCACAATTATTCTTGTAGAAGGAGCCTCACAAGATAAAATCGGTACATTTAACTGAAAAAACTACATTATATTATGCTTTGTTTTCTCTTGCCTAGCGAATTTATTTTTCATTTTAATAATTTTACAAAAAAAATACTTGCAATTCAGCTTTATTGTGAGAAGATTGTATAAAAGTTTGTCGTCTTATTTTTATTATGTGCCATATGAAATCTCAAGGGTGTTGTAATATCTTACGACTAAGGCAAAAACATTTTCAATGGGACTCCACGAGGGTATTATACTTCCATAGTGCTATAAAAATCTGTTGGCACGTTCTGTGAGAGGAATGCTATTGACATGCCAGGTCATTTTGAAAATAGTATCATGAAGGAAACTTGAGAAGAATTAATGTTATCGAATCATCAAAATTAATGCAAAATTACAAAATTAACTCAATTAGTTAAGCTTTTTCGTTTCTTGTTCTTTTTTTTGTACTTTAACGCAAAAAGAACATGTCCCGTTTTTTGGTAGCGGTATGGGGTGGATTGCTATTGAAAAAATTGCGTCAAGAAAAATGAGGCTAAGGTTACAGAAAAGAGCAACATCCATGACAACAGAACATAAAATTTTAAATCTTTTGGTAAAAAAAACACATT
Organism: Thereva nobilitata; assembly: GCA_963855945.1. Taxonomy (NCBI): domain Eukaryota; kingdom Metazoa; phylum Arthropoda; class Insecta; order Diptera; family Therevidae; genus Thereva; species Thereva nobilitata. The sequence continues at coordinate 87,344,481 of OY979696.1, forward strand.
ATCACATTTACTGAGTTTCCATGGGAGTTCAACCAGAGTTGAACCCGAGTTATACGTTATGGAAACAGAATGAGTTAAGAGTTTTCGTTAAAGATTTTCAACTCTGCTCAACTCAACGAAAATAGGTAGGTTGAATTGAGTTCACGCATGCAACTAAAAACGGCACACTAGCAAAGGTACAAAAACTGAAAATGTCGCGCCTCTTTATATTTAATAACTACTTTTAAAGAAAAATCTATAAACAAATTAATTTATGGAAAAAGATAGAGGAAGACGGAAGGCAGATATGGAAACGCATAGAGTTAATCGTTGAGTTGAAGTGTCATTTCAACTCAACCACAACTCAACTCGACTCCCATGGAAACTCGGTAATTGATGGAAGTTACACTATCCATCACTTCGTTAATTACCCCCATACACAAACCGATTTTTTAGGCAAGGGTCGCAGCGAAGCATAACCTTCTATATTTACAAGCCATGAACAAGAATCTCAATTGAGAGAATCGGACTACCAAATTCTCCCAAATTCTCCAAATTACACTAACAACATAACGTGACTTCGCCGAGTTGTAGTCCGATTGAGCGGAAATTCGCTCTCAATATTTTCCTTGTTCATGGCTTGTAATATAGAAGGTTATGAGCGAAGTATATGTCATGGGTGCAAATTACACACATGACACTTCCCTGCGACCCCTTGCCTAAAAAATCGGTTTGTGTATGGGGGTAATTAACGAAGTGATGGATAGTGTAACTTGCATCATTCGTACACTCTCTTAAGCCGGCTCCAGACTCACGCCGTTAACACTCGCGAACAAGCGTAAACTCGAGTCTGGATGTCGCGCCAAGTTCGCGCCTTGTTTTCCGTTCCGAGAGGGTAAAGCGTGAATTCCCACCGTGAATTCACGGCGTGAGTTTACAGCCGCCTTTAAATAAACTTTAAATATCAAACCACTCGTGAAAAATTACCAACTTTATATAAAATTTGACCTAATTAAAATCAAGGTCTTCTTTGCCTGAGTCTTTGGTCTGCTTCATAGAAATATAAACTAACATGGAACGGCTGTGTCGTGTAAAAACCCTGTACGTGAGCGACCACACTCAAGGTAGCTTGTTTAAAAGGACAGCAATAATGTGTACAAGTGGGACACAAATTGCCAAACTGTCTGGGGTAGCTTCTTGAGTGAATGGTGGCGTGCCAAGTCAATATCCGGGGGGCATAGATTTTATGCCAGGAATTTTAATCGCTCCGCTTTTAAAACGTCCCTCTTATTATTTCTGCATATTTTGGCCTGCACTGCCTTACCACCAGTACCGAGTGAACTCAAACACATCAGGAATTGTGGTACGCCAAGGCCCTCGTAAGTACAGGCCTGGAAGCAGACTTTTTAGTTGTGTCTGTGCGAGTCCAAAATCGTTTGACAGTTGTGGAATTAACATGGCCGAAGCCGTACGAAGCAATTTTTTAACTTTGGTTTTGGAATAAAAAGTGGTAAAATATTGTATTTTATCACTTTTTAGTGCACACGGATTATCAGTGATAAGTTATTTAGTGATCTGAGTCCATAAATTAAAAAAAAATTAGTGGTTAAGTGTATTTTAAGAGTGTTAATTGATTAGGTGACCATTTTTGTTTACAATCGCGGTGGTTTTTTCGTGTTAATTTAGGGAAAAAGTGTTGAATTTGTGTAGTAATGGAATTAAAAGTGAATTTAAAGTAGTTCAAAATTATTATAGAAGAGTTATTAAAAACATAAGTGCAAGTACTACCACACAACATGAATAACAATAACTTTTTCCTTCACATTTTTCTGCACTTATGTTTTTAATAACTATCCTATAATAATCTTTAATCACTTAAAAAGCACTTTTTATTATATTACTACACAAATTCAACATTTTTTCCCTAAATCAACACGAAAAAACCACCGCGAATGTAAACAAAAATGGTCACCTAATCAATTAACACTCTTAAAATACACTTAACCACTCACTTCATTTTAATTTTTTTTATTAAATCACTAAAGCACTAATCACTGATAGTCCATGTGCACCAAAAAGTGATAATATACAATATTTTATCACTTTTTAGTGCAAAAACAAACTTAGAAAATTGCTTCGTATGGCTTCGGCCATGTTAATTCCACAACTGTCAGAATATTTTTGGCCACTTTTCAGCTATGTTAGTATTAGTTGGCCTAGCTGCTTCCAGGCCTGTACTTACGAGGGCTTGGGTACGCTTAATCTGGCTTACAGCCATTCCGTGTTTAGTTTATATTTCTATGGTCTGCTTTTCACCAACGCAATACTTATATGGGTGATTGTCACGAAATGGTAGTTTTTCGAGTGTATTGAGGAATGGATAAAAAACTATTTAAAGAGCAATGTTTCTCAGGTTTTAAATATCATTCAAGCATCTATATAATATATGGTTACCACAGTCTACACCGGGAGTCGCCAATAATATGTTTATTTGAAAATTTCAAAATTACAGAGCTTCGGAGGCGACAGGAAAATCCGAATTTTTTTCTTCATTTTATAGCCGGTTTCACTCTTGAAATCAAATTGAATAGAGAACATTATACGATCTGAAAGTCGAAAAAATAAAATCCCGCGGTTAATAAAAAACTTTAATCCAAATCCGAACAGGATGATGATACGGTTATCGTTATCCCTATACCTTCTGTCTTTGCTTTCTGTTCTCGGGATTTTTTCTGGTGCTGCATTTTTCGTTTATGTTTTGCCTGGGCGATGTTTTGTTTTTCTCTTTTCTGCTGCTCCGAGCTGCGCGTAGTAGGTGCCATTTTTCACCGAATAACAATAAAATCACCACTACATGCAGGGCTGGACTGAGAATGAATTTAGGACCAGGAAATTCAAAAATTTCGGCTCATTTCAATACATTTTGCTTTAAAAATCAAATAAAGTTCTTTTTTGCTTTCAAAAGTTTTTCTTTAAGCATAATTATGAGAAGAACTATGTGTGTATGTGTAGGTGTGTTTGTGCGTACCAAAAAATATATCGTCTTCGTTGAGGTGCCGATCGAAGCGTATTAACTAAAGCATGATCTAACATGATTTTCATAAAATTCGGTTGAGCCGTTTTTTTGTTTAAAGGACGTACGTGATTTTTGTACCCGCACGATATCGCGCAAACCAAAAATGATATCGGTTTCGTTGGTATGCCGATCGAAGCACATTAACGAAAACGTGGAAAAAATTTCATAACATTCGGTCAAGCCCTTTTTTGAAAAGACTTCGGCCAAGAGCCACAAGCACCATCTAATAAACTCGATGGAATGAAACCGGTTCTAAATGGAATTAGCTTTTCTGGATTCAGCTTCCGATAGCTTCCCCATAAAACATCACTTGTCAACAAAATCTGAGCATTCTTTAAAACCCGTGCAAAAATTACGTTACCCTTTTCTAACATCACTATTTTTTTCAAACCGTAGATCACCAGTTTTTGGACGGGGAATTGTTTTCCACGGTCTACATTTACTGAAAAAGAAATTGGCCTTTTCGGTCAAGTCTGACGAGTCCTTTATCGTTATTTGAACTAGCTTCTCTCAGGATTAGTAAGGCACCAGTTTTGGTATTACCAACCCTACCAACTTCCAGAGTCATGAGTCATCAAAGTCAAAATTTTGGTTTTTCTAACTACAATTTCAACTTTCACTACTTTTTTCTCCAAAAATTACGTAGTTGACCTATACCTTTTTTTCCAAAATTAGAAAGCTTGGAATATTTCCTATGAATAATGTCCGGACAATTTTTATACTACGCATTTAAAAGTTCAAAAGCGAAGAAACTCAGTGAATGAAGTCCGAGAAGGATTCAATTGGATTTCTTAACAAACACACGCGTTATGGAGTCGACTGTTTTTGGTTGTTTTGGTATTTGTTCGGAGTGTTGATGTTTTTATTGAATACAACGATCGCTGCTCGCACCTTCGACCGTCAAACACTGTGTTTCTATAAAGTGTGAATTTTCATTTCTATTATGCGGCACCCCCTTTACAACTAATATCTGTTTTCTAAACTCCAGATTTGAAAATTCTATAATAATTATTAAAAAACAACGGACAAAATGTCAGCCAGGAACTTTCAACCTAGCGCACTTTGGAGGGAACTCAAAATTGCTGTGATCGGTGGTGAATGACCTCTAGAACAATTTGACATACCCCGCGAGCACCGATGGCGTATTATGTTGCCGTCATGACAGGTCCGTGACGTAAAACTGGGAAAAGGACAGGTGACGGAGGCGATACTTTTGGTGGTTTTAGGGCTGCCATTTTCTTTCACGAGTATGTAAGAGGAAAATTAAGGATGAGGGAATTGTATGATTACTATATAAAAGTGATAAGGGCCCGAAAAATTCCATTTCGTAATCGTAGCAGAAGAAAAACCTGTTGCCATAGAAAACTACCATTTAGTGACAATCAGCCATATATCACGTGATATTGTGTTTTAATTCTTTCTTCTTAAATGGCGCTACAGTCCTTCCAGGATTCAGCCTTGCTATTTCTCTCCAGTTTGTTAAACGAAGTTTTCGTATCTTCTAGAACATCATCCATCTACCTACGCTCCTTTTAGCTGACGGTCTACCATTGAAAACCCTGGCTAGCATTCTTTCTTCCCAAGCTCGTACAACGAGTCTATAGTAGCTGGGGCCGGATTCCGCAAGCGTGTTCCCTGGCCAATTTTATGTATGTAACTACATTATTTATTTTGTCACACATTCCTTGTAGCTCCGCGTTCATTCTAAAGCTGCTGACAGATCCAGGCGCAAATGCGTTGCGGGCAACGACAGATAGAATAGAAGCATGTGTATTCAAATGCAAGCTAACGAAATGTGGCTTGAGCGCTATGCAGACACCGCGTAAAGGCTCGTCGTCACTACGCGGACGTAGATCCCACGCACTTTTGGCCGTACGGCCTTAGACATAAGCGTGCGTGATCTTTTAATTTTCTGAAAGTGAGAAAAAAATCAATTCTTATTTGAAACGGCGTACGCGCTTTTGAAAAGCCCATATTGTGTGGACGTTCAATGTACCTTTTTAAGCACAGCCTTTTGTCTGCGCAGTTTTGCCGCTCTGCCTTTACCATTGACAAAATCGAAAACGTTTTAAAACTGCATATGAAAAAAAGGCAAAAGCGCGTATGAGCTAAGTCCGCGAGGTGTGGATCCACCATTAGTTGCTCTCTCTACTTTCTACATTTTGCGCGTTGCCGCGGGTTAATGTGCAATGATTGTGTGTTTTGAGTCGTGTGTTGGATTTGATGGGCATAGTTTGTTTGTGTTTTGAGTCGTGTGTTGGTGTAGATGGGGACAGTAAATTTGTTGAATTTCATAGTTAATGCAAATCTTTATTTAATGAAATTATCACCTAAAAAAAGACAAGTCCTGTAAGATATAAAAATAATACGCAAATCATACAGCTTTTTCAATGTATTTCCTATCACGAGCATTTGCCACTTTGATTTTTAGGTTGTATCTAAGTCGGAACGCGCCGACGACACCGCACCAATATGTCAGTGAAAAGTGCCCACATACCGCGAAGCCAATGTCCGCACCGCAATTGCGCTGGTATCTGTCAGTAGCTTAATGCTCCATTGAACCAGAACCAAATAATGTTCTGAGGATTTTCCTTTCGAAGATTTTGAGAAGAATTTCTGTTTGTTTGGTCAATGTCCAAGCTTCAGACCCGTAGCATAGAACTGGACGGATTAATGTTTTATATATTCTCACTTATTTAATTGAGATTTCTTGGTTTTAAGGACCGGAACTAGTGCGATAGAGGTTTTATTTTCGGCTACTTTGCGTCTATGAGTCTCGTCCGTTATCTTATTTTTTACCGTAAGCATTGTCCCTAAATATATGATGTCCACTTCAGGGCTGATGCTTCCTCCTAATCGTTGCTTTCGTTTACAAAATCCATCATCAGCATCAAGAATTTACGATCATAGGTATTTGGTTTGAAGTAATTACTGTTACCCCAATTACGGGTAAGAGACGGTGTGAAAACTACTGCCAACGAATGATTCCTAGAAAACGAGCAATATTAGAAAACAAATTTAACTTAAATTATGAATGAATTGGAGACAATGGTTGACACAAATCCATGTGACATGTCAACGTTTGCAGAATTATTAAAAATGAAACAATAAGAAAGCATTGGCAAAAAGCAGAAAACGAAATATATATAAACTGCGATGTTTTTAATGAAGTAGCAATGTGCGCACAAAAAACAACTATTAGCACAACTCTTCGAGAAGATTTTAAGCCCAAAAACGTTTCTGTAGCGTATGGCTATCAGTTAATAGAATTCGACAACAAGGGTATTTTTTTCGAAAAAACTGTATTTTGCAAAAACTATTCATTATATTGCAATTTTTCAAAAACGCTTTTATTGTAATCCCCAAGGACTTGCGCGAGTTTCATTACAAAATCGTTTTGTTTGTAAAAGATGCATTTAAAAAAACGTAGCATTTAGAGTTTTTTTTTGCAATATAAGTCTTTTATTTGTTTATGTATTGACGTCAAATTGGCCTCATTTTATTAGTATGAAAAAGTACTACAAATTTTATATAAAGCTTTTTTTTACAAAGTCTAGTTTTTTTTAAAACGCGAAAACTGTTTTTGGCCTTTTTTTGACCCCATTTTGGAATGTTCCCAAAGGTCTGTGAGCGCCAAAAGAATGGGCTGCGCATGGGACATATATGGCAAACGGGTTCACCTCTAGAATCTTTTGCTGCATGCCATTGTAACGCCCAGATATACATATCTACATATTTGAGGCATTGTCATATGACTGGCCTCTGAGGTAAGGAGTGTCTGCATTGCCGGTTCATCACCTGTGTGATGCGTTTTCAACTCAATGGGGCTACGTAGACTAGTCATGCTTCAACATGTAGTAAGACTGATTTTACTCTGATTTTGCTCCATACTCACCCCGCCCCTTCACCCCTCTCTTCTTAAAAATCGGTTTTACTACATAGTAATCATGACTAGTCTACGTAGCCCCAATGGGCCTATTCACACAGTGCATATTCATGGCGCCTAAAACCGGTTTTATAGATGAGAGAGAGAAGGGAGCGGAAGAACTTAACGAAACATTTTTCACGCAAAACCAAACGCGTGAAAACTGGCACACATATAAAAAGTTACTTCTATTTGTTCCCAGCAAACATCATCTCGAAGTTTAGCGTATTTCGAAAAATTCTCGAAGAGGAAGAGAGCGAGAAAGAAATAGTGTGGAAATAAAATTACGATAATATTTCGTTTTTGCGAAGAGAACTGCGTAAGTACTAAAAGTAAAATTCGTCATGCAAAGGTTTCGAGAATTTTTCTTTTTATCGAAAAAGTAGTGCATTTCACCATTCGCTTTATTCAGTTTTGAGACGCGCCAAGTCCTGCATGTCAAAATTATTATAATTCTTTATTTACAAAAATGTACAGTTTGTTTAATTTAAAACACAATAAATCTCTGTGCAACATGTTGAAATTCTGGCCGTAAAGAGTTAAATGTCATATGCGTATTTCAATTGCACGATTTTTATTTTCATAACTTTCCCTTCTTTTCAGGATCAGGGAGAATCGTTTCAGGAAGTTAATTTACGTCTGTGGACATCATGGAAATTGTTGTTTTAGAAGCATTCAATTTCTGCAATTGACTGCATAATTTGCTTTAAAAAAATAAATAACTGAATTATGCAGTTGATAGTAGAAATTTAATTCTTTTAAAACAACAATTTCCATAATGTCACTAGACGTAAAACTAACTTGCTGAAACGATTCTATATCGATTCATATTTTCGGAGAAACCTCAAATATATAAAGACCCCTATGTACCTACACGAACTCATTTCGAAAAAACGAAAGAAACTCTAATTGCTTTTGCGATTCCACCTAGCGGGCCTTTTCGTTCTTTTTTACTTAGATTTCAATTCGAAACCGGCTTCGAGATAGCAATTGTAGTTCATCTTAATGATTCGTTTTCGATTCGATCTCAAATCATAATGTTTGCTGGGTTGCATTCTTTAGCTCTGTTTTTCTCTAACAAGTAAATTTCATCTGCAATACATTTAAATGTTCCTGTATAGCATTCAAATTTACTATCCATAATTTACGCCCGGCGTGAGTCGCTAGGAGTTGAATAAAACCGGTTTTAATCACCACACGTATGGCAACGTGTGAATATGCCCAATAAATGTAAGCTCTATTGCCTGCCCATCTTTTACATAGCGTGGGGTGGGCGGGGCAGGGGCGGTGATTGGCTGATCGCAAATCGGGAGAATTCGAATTTCCGTCAAGCGAGCACGCAGGGTCATGCCCCCAACGTCAACGCAACGACTTCCCGCATTGCTCTAGTCAATTTAAGGCCCAATTATAATGAACGGATTTGAGCGCAACAAAACGGATTGAACTGTCAAATCGGTTTTCCCGGCATACATTTTAGACCTAACCGATTATAATGAACGCATTCAAGCGGATTCGGTCGGATTTGAGCGCATTCGTTTTTAAATGATTAGAAATTGCCGCATTGAACTGTCAAAAATTTGATAAACATAACCTTAAAAGTATAAGTGCAAACATTTTTACCAGGGAAAAACTGATTAACGAGGTTAAAACTTTTGAAATTATTTATAGTAAAGCCAAAAGTGGCTATAAAAACAACGAAATGAAGATCGAAATTAAAACTCAAAAAAAATTAGTAATTTTTGCACTGTTGTTTACAATAAACTTGGACGTTTTAATCCGAGCAGATGCGTTATTATAACCAGTCGATTTCCTATCCGATCTAATGCGTTTTTTTGACATCCCAATCCGCTCAAATCCGTTCATTATAATTAGGCCTTTAAACGCGCAGGTTTTCAAAGAGCCTTGCCTTTCATATGGCATATATTTTTTCGGTGCAGTATCTGGGGCCCCCGAGACGTGATGCCCAAAGCAATTGCTAAATTTGATTATGGGCTAATTCGGAACTGAGAATCGCAATGACTTTGAACGTATTTTATGTATTTGTCTAAAATTATTTGAAATGTTAAGGCTCGCGCAGACTAGGGCGGGCCGCACCGCAGCGCATCAGAAATACGCAGAAATACGCCTAGTAAGCGATCCGCCAGTACGAAAATTATGTGGGAAGATTTTTGTTTTGCGATGCGGCCCGCCCTAGTCTGCGCAAGCCTTTACAGTTTGGTCCCATGCAACAGCGTACAGAAGATATCCGCCATCGATTACAAAAAAGTTGGAAAGGCGAAAAGGCGTTAAACAACGTGGATTTAGTGCCCTTTAGCCATCATAAAATATTGTATAAAGAAATACCTCTTTTTAATACCTGTGCACCGCACTCACATTGGACTTACCTGCGTTTGTTGCACTGCACTAAAATCAATACGACCAATCCTAATTCAATAAATCATCACATCAAATTATTTGTAAGAAAATGCTCTACATAAATAAGCTCGAAGAAATATTTTATGTAGAATCAATAATAAAAGGGTGATACCGCTTTAAAGTTCATCACCGCCAAAATTTTTATAATTTTTAATCCATATTTTTTTGATTATTAATATTACGGCAAAACATTATTTACGAAAGTTGTAGATAATTTGATTATCTAAAAAAAATATTTTGACAAAAATTCTGTAGGGCTAACGATCATTTTAACAAAAAGCGGCCGAAGGCCTCGCCTCCGGATCCCGAAAACTCAGTTTTACACTCCCAACACACCACCCCCCCCCCCCCGAACATTAAAAAAATTTTTTTGTTTACATAAAATTTTCAGCCAAACCATTTGACTGGACTAACAGCGATGTTAACATTCTTTTAAAAAGGATATCAACTTCAAAGAAGCCTGCAGCGAAAAGTTTGATTGAAGAAATACTTGTAGACATAAACGTAAAATCTTCACACAAACGATTATTTTCCAACCACGAATATAATTTTCCACTTCAGTGTGCACTATACATAAATTCAATTATATGATAGCAAAAAATATCCATTATAAATTTATAACAATTCAATGAACAGTCCAATCAGGAAAATGGCAATGATTGATTGTTCCAATAATATGGTTTCGTTAACACATGTCAATATCCCCGTTCCAAAATTTTGCTAAACTTGTTATGTGAAAGAAAAAGAAAAGAATAAGAACTAAAGTGAATAATTGAAAAAAACCCTATTTGAATTTCACCTTAAAGCTCCAAAATTAATTTTTGATGATTTTTGAAGATTAATATTTTTAGTCGTTAATGTACTATATTAATACAACTGCACTGTCTATGACTTCAAAATAATTATCATTTTCTTATGGTTATGGCCTATGGTTATGGGCTCTAGCGAAAAGTGGTGTTAATAAAATAAGAATGTAGGTATAGTCTCACGCTGTTTTACATTTCGAAAGGTAGGTTGTTTCCATATACTGGGTGGAGCAATAAAAACTTTACATTCAAAATTATTTTTTACTTTTTAGTTCATTTTAAAATAAAAGCGTATTTTTTAGTTTTTTTATTTAATACGCTTTTATTAGCTTCACTTGTAACTATATGTAAACAAATCTTGGAAGTTAAATTTGACCCACTTCCCGGTTCCGATTGAGCTGAAATTTTGCACATACATATGTATAGTTCGGGTGACAATGCAATCTGACCATTTTGTAAAAAAAATCAAGATGGCGATTTCGATATGGCGGCCGAATTTTTCAATTGTGCTCCCCGAGCCCCGACGTTGGTTGGGCTATGTAGCTAACATTTTCAGGGGTGATTCCTGTGTGTATTTGGAGAAAAAAATTGCTTTAGGGCTATCCCCACTATCCACTAAAATACAGGGTGTTGACGAAAAAAAAAATCTATGTTTTTTTAAATTTACTTAAACTTTAATTAATCTTACACTAATTTATCGTAGAGCAACGTAATTAGGCTCATCTTTTAGGTAAATGTGTATTCTTTTATTTGATATAAAGAACAAAAACTTGAGTGACTCCGTTTAGAATAAATGTTGGTTCAAAGTATAAGCAAAATACAAAAATGGAATGCGAAAACGAAGAATATTGGGTTTTTGGATAGTGGGGATAGCCGCTCTTCTCTAGAACAATTTGTTTCTCCAAATACATGCAGGAATCACCCCTGAAAATATTAGCCAAGTAGTCCAACAGTGGATTTACCGAACGCCTGATGACCTATAAAAGTTGCGAATGAGGCGATATGAGTAATTTAAATCTTTAAAACGGCGACATCTCATGAATGGTAATTCGTGCGGGAAAATGTATAATATCCTTTTTTGTAGATAATCGCATAATCTACAAACTTTGAGAACACTATTTTCTGATAAGACTTATCGTTTAAGGGGGGGAAGCCACAACTAAAAGGGTACTTTAGGGACTTAAAAATAATCTAAAATTGATTTTGATAACAAAAAAAGTTTTTAAGATGGTTTATTCAGCGTTTTACCTAAGAGTCTCGAAGATCATTTTAGCGCTCTCTTACACGGTTATATATGTAGTTCATTTTTAAAAGCAATTACATATTGTCGGCTAGTTAGTATAGGTTTGAAAATAAGTCATTAGAGGCCGCTAATGATCATTTCCAATCATAATAAATATACGTGTTTAGTCAGCTGGACCGTTAAAACAATAAAACAATTTTTTATTTTTTTTAAGAAATATTGCTCATAAAACCTTTAAATGCGTTTTTCTCGAAACTACTTTTTTTAAATTTGCCCGCAGCAGAACTCGGGTAATTTTCAACCGATTAGCTTCATTTTGTCACAGTATCTTAAACAACTAATTTTCCACTGAAGTAGACATGGATTTGAAAATTCATTAATTATTTTTTGATTTACAATGCAATTTTTAGCTAAAAAAGATGGTTTTTTTAAAAAAGCGTTACATTTTTTCAAAAATCAATATTTTCTAATATCCATGTGTACTTCAAGGCATCATAATTAATGATTTTTTTTTGCTCTACGACCAACTGATGACGACTTCTACTGCGGGCAAATTTGCCTCTCAAAAAAATAGAGCGTCATTACGGCCAACATTTTGGAAAAAATGAAAATGAAATGTTTTGTTTTTGTACTCAAATATGTACACAATAAAACCTATTAATTAGATTTTCTATACTACCTGTAGCTAAGAGATATTAGCCAAAAACGGAATTTGTTGTTTTTAGGGGGTGGTTTTTGGGGGTGACGTACAACAAACTCTCCGAAACTTTTTTTTAACATATTCTACTCACTAAAAACTATTTTTTAAAAAAAAAATTAGTGAGTTAACATTTTGTTAGAGGTTTTCCTTCAAATTTTGCTCTGATAACTTCATTCATTTAATTCTTAACTAGATTTCGAAAAATACGTTGTTCCCATATACTGGCTGGAGGAATAAAAAATTTACATTCAAAATTATTTTTTTGGGTTTTAGTACATTTTAAAGTAAAAGCGTATTTTTTAGTTTTTTTAAAGTTACCGGTAACGATTTTTTAACGTTAACAGTGATGATTTTTCTAAGTTTACTCCCCATAAAACATCCGGTAAACAGCTTCGCTTCAAAGAAGGTTCGCTCCGTATAAAATATATGAGCAAAACACATTTGTGGCAGGCTATGGAAAAATGTCTTGAGTTTCAAAACTCAATTCATAACCTCTTCATAGTCTTAAAAGCCGCCTTTGATAGCATAGCCAGAGTAGAACTCGACAAAGCAATGAGATAATTCGGCATCCCAACGATTATGTAGGTTGACCATGACCAATGTAACAAGCCAAGTAAAGGTATCCGGAGCACTGTCCAGACCAATCAACATCTATAATGGACTCCGACAAGGGGACGGCCTGGCCTGCCTCCTTTTCAACCTGGCGTTGGGGATAGTGATGCGAGATTCGAGCGTAACAGGGGAGGGGAGTTCGAAAAACCGCCAAAAACGCCTCACGTAATTTTTGGATGACCCCTAAGCAAGTTGCATTGGACGTGATTAGTACTCAGTGGAGGAATCGCTTGGGAAAAGACACTCGTTAGTCCATGGAAATGGTACTTTAACATTGCAAAAATGCAGGACAAGGCTTTTTTTGGGTTGTGTAGGGGGTCGGTGTAAGTTTAAATTTGAGTTTTCGGGCTCGGAGACCCCCCCCCCCCATTTGGCCGCCATCTTGGAAAGGTGTGCAAATGGTTTTTCCACTATATACCCGTAACAGTACATCCTACAGAAAACTTGTAAAGACGTTTTTTGTTGAGAAATAAATTATCTACAATTTATTATATAAGCTTTTTTGTCGTAAATTGAATAATTAAGAAGTTAGAACACAAAAATTAGTCACAATATTTTCTTTTAAGGGCTATGACTTTTTTCCTTCAATTTTAACAAAAAAAAATAATTTTTTTTTAGAAAGTTTCGAAGGGTTTTACAGCGCCCCGAAGGTATCAAAGTGACAGATTTTCTGAATAATTTTTTTACGATTTTACCTCCTCACCCTAGAAATTCTCAATAACACGTAGCAAGTAATAATAATGAATGAATGACTTTACGTTCTAAGAAATGCCGATGTTTGAGTTATTAAATTGTTTAACAATTTATTGGGGTTTTTCATTAAATCGCCAGAACAAAGGACTTTTCCCTCTCTCTCGTCTTTCACATAAAAAAGTTATTCATATTTATCCTTAAAAAAAATTCAGACTGATTGTACTTTTTAGTAGCAAATTATCACTTTGAACATTTACTTTATTTGCTTCGGTTTGAAGTAGTTTGAAATCTTTGATCGCGAATCGATCTTCTTTCTGCATATAGACGATTCGCCCTTTGCACGGCAGAGTTGTTTAAAAACTATGATTTATATCTACAAAAATAAATAAACTAATAAAGAATAAGCAAAGTTTTTATCAATAATTAGCACAGGCAATATATTAAATCTCACAAACATAAATAAAAATGTAGTTTTAGTAAACGATTTTTTCTTTTATTTCAGATGCTTTGGTATCAGAATTCGTTTCTTTTGGACCCAACTGATAGGCGATCTATGCACTCGAAGGATGACAGATATAGCCTCATTATAAGAAATTTCCAACATTCCGATTTTGGAAATTATAGCTGTGTAGCAGATAATGCTCTGGGCAGAACGAAAAAATACATTGAAGTCTCCGGCAGGCCGGGCCCAGCAGAATTTATATCTCCAGCGATGAGTGGAGCATTGGATCATTATAATTTGACATGGACAATAGAATCTATTCCTTCACTAGAAGAAATAAAACTACTTTACAGGAGATTGTTGGTAAAAAAATGTTTATATTTTTTCATTATTTTTAAAGCAAAATAGAAGGAGGTATTTCTCATACTATAATAGTGTGGGGCTTTAACCATCTCTCAGCTGTAAAGGTAGCAGAAGAATAGTTTAGTTTACACAAAATCTTCAGCTACTTTTTCTTAACTAATATTACGGAAGACATCGACTACTTAACCAAATCATTAGATTTTTTATTTTTCATGAATATAGCGTACAAAAAAAATAGATTACCTTTGGACGAGCTTATAATATCTTCTTAAGACTAGAAAGAACATGGCACAACATCTATATAAAAACAACCTAAAACCGTCTACCCAAGGTAGTACTCACGGGTTGGTAGAGGGTTTACTTAACAGATTCCTGCTCCCTATTCTACACAACTGCTACAAACATTAACTATGATGATTGAAAAATGTAAGTCTTCTCGCAATGCCATGCGATGGTAGATGATAGGGAATTTCTGTGAAAACAGGATAAACAAAACAGTCAAAACAGGGTAAAGGCGAGGAACCTTGTCTCTGTGCGAAATATCATGTATGGCGTGGTAGCCATACTCCTATGTTATCAAAACAGATATTAAATTTTCTCGCTAAATAAATTCAAATAACATGTTACTTCCCAGAGGTATTTGAATATTATCAATAAGTAATAACACCATTTTAAAAGAAGCTTACGATATAGCACAACCGCTGGCATTAACGATTTCTTGTCCTTGGTAAGTTCCATCGAGATGAATTTTACTACATACACTAGTCCTTACTTTGTCTATAAGAAGGATATAATATTGTAGACACCAAATCCAAAGCAGACTTACTTTAATATTTCCATCCAATGGCGCTACAGCCTAAATCGATCCTTGGCCTCTTCTAGGGCATTTCTCCAAGTTTGACGGTCCCTTGCAGCATGTCTCCAGTTCCGGATGTTGAGCATTGCCTCTGCGTCAGCAGTCACAGAGTCTATCCATCTCCTCCTGGGTCTGCCTACTGACCTATTTCGCGAAATTTCTGATATCAGAAGCCGTTTTGGGATGCGATTGTCCTCCATCTGGATTACGTGGTCGGCTAGTCTTAGTCTGTTAATTTTTATAAAAGTTGAGAGTTTTGGGTCGTCAAAAATTTCATACAACTCGCTGTTGTATCTCCTTCGCCATATTCCGTCCTCTCTGGTTGGGCCTATTATGCACCGGAGAACTTTACTCTCAAATCTGTTGACTCGTTCCTCTGGGTCCTGGGTCATAGTGCAAGTCTCGCTGCCATAGCACAGTACTGGTCGTATTACTGTTTCGTAGAGGGAGAGTTTCGTCTTTCTGTGCATTTTAGTTCTTGATTGCATCCAAAAGTGCATGCATAATAACCTCCTCCTTTTTTGAAGTCGGTTAAAAAATAATCATTTTACTAATGCTTTAATATTAAATATATCTTGGGAAAAATGTATACTCGGGGGTTTTCATGGTCGCTGATTACTGAAATGAAAATTAGAAAATTCAAAATGGCTGACCGCAAAAAAGTGCTTTTTCGCATTTTTTCACTTAAAACGTAAAAAAAAGCATAAAAATTGCATCTGAAAATTTCCTATTATAAATTTTTTTTACCTCCCCCCTCGCCCCTACCCTCTCTTTCCGCTCTCCCTCGTCACCCTTTTACCACAATAAAGTTTATGAAAATTTCTAGTCAATATTAATTATTTTTAAACGATTATATTTGAAAAATCTATCGATAAATGCGAAAAAAAAACAAAAAATGCACTTTTTTGGCATAAAAGTGCTTTTAAATATGTCTTCCAGCCAAAACTGTGGGTACGCACTATGATTTTATTGTTATTTACACCTAAATCTATCATTCTATCCAATAAAATCTGATGGAGAAAAAACTTCTTGAAAATCGACCTCAAATCATTATTTCTGACGGCCTTTATGACAGACTAGTAATAGAAAGGGTTGGATTTGTCACATAAAAAAATATGTTATGAGTTGTATTAACGAACTTGTAAAAAGGTGGTTTGAGTATTCTGTAAGGTATTATTGATCCTATGAAGTCTCTGATAGCCTAATAACCTGAAGGAGAGCCTACCTTACTAAAAATAAGGACCTATTGTAGTGTGAACGACCTATTTATCAGTAGTATAAAATGTCTGTGAAACAACCTTTCAAATTCAGTATTTCCAAAATCATACAACCTCGAAGACTTCGGACAAAATCCTTTCGCATCGCATCGCAACAACAACAATCTTGAGTGCCATTATTACAGTTCATGTGCGAGGTAATCATCACTATTCAAATGTGGATCCCATCACCCAGCATGTGCGTTTAAAATACCTTTCATGTAATTATATATACT
The DNA here is from genome assembly GCA_963855945.1 of Thereva nobilitata. Classification (NCBI taxonomy): domain Eukaryota; kingdom Metazoa; phylum Arthropoda; class Insecta; order Diptera; family Therevidae; genus Thereva; species Thereva nobilitata. The sequence goes on from OY979696.1 coordinate 87,361,083, forward strand.
TATATATGAACAAGGTTATGTTAAATAATTAAAAAAAATCGATCCAAATACAAGTCTATGTGTTCATGTTCATATATATTTTATATTATCACCAATTCATTTTTAATTACTCATCAAACATAACTTTTGTTTGGCATATTATAAAGTTCGGCAATCGCTCATAATACGTTATATTAAAACCGAACAATATTTTTGTTCATTGTACGCAAAAGCTCTAAAAATACCTGCAAAAAATAAAAACTTGAAATAATTTTTTTTACACATTAACATTTTCCTCTGGTATAAATGTTTTTCTGAAACATGTCGTTAATATTTAAAACGGCAACGAAATTAAGTATAATTTTCACGTTCGCTGGCATTAAAAATGTAAAACCGCCAACAGCACACGGTCTGAAAATTAAAATGTACAATTTTAATAAAACATTTCCAACAGTTCCTGAAATGTTTATAAAGCATTCAAAAAATTTAAAGCTACTGAAGGCGTAAAATTTCTAATTTCCCTTAAGCAGAATACTCTTCCCGTAGGCAATTGGACGCGAAATTACCATCAAAATTTATTGTTTAAATTGATGAAATAACTGAATTGTTTCTGATGTTAAAATTTTTATGCTTTCCAGATGAATGAAACCTATCAGCATCCCGGCAAATGGCACGATTACCCTATTGCGCCCACGCCTATACGCTTGGATGCCAGTCACTTTATCATGTCATACGTAATTCGGAAACTAGAGCCAAATGCCGTGTATGAGGCAATCGTCCAGGCTAAAAATCGATATGGATGGAACGAGGTAAATGAGTTTATTTAATTACGATATTAACCGAGTTTCAATAATTAACCTGCGTATTATTATCTGAATTTGCATTCCAAGTAAATCGCAAATTGTTATTCAATTTTTCAATTCCGGTTTCAACCTTGTTAATTTAAATTTTACATATTTAGTAATTATAAGTACATACATAATACTAAAATATTTTTCATAAGGTAATAAGATAAATTATGATATCAGTGAATGGAATTTCTACTACGTCAAAGTATCTTTAACATTTAAAAAACATTTTACATTTTTGTTGTAAGGATGGTGAAATAATCGAAAGGCGCCGTGTGCAAATACGAGTTTTGCACACAATTGTGTGGAGTTAATCCTCTAAAACAGGGGTCGGCAACCTCTTTTACTAGCAGGGCATATTTATATTTAATATATAAATTAAAATTTTAATTGAAAAAACATGATATTAAAATTGTTAATTAATGCGATATTTGACATTGTAATTTGGCACATTATGCTGAATTCCCAGTACTCAGGCATTGGTCCAAATGAGCATCAGTGAAGCTTGATCGGTACCTTGATTTTAGGTATTTCATATTAGAAAACAAAGACTCACTCGCATATATCGACGCGCAAAGCGACATCAATTTTTGAGCACATTTTCTCAACAGCTATTTTCATCCACTAAATTCCAGAATTTTTCTTCGTTATGATGCAATTTTAATTAAATGTCATTTTTTATTTTTATAATTTCCAATTATTCTAAGTCGTCCTTATTGGAAATATTGAAATATTTTGCTATTTTATCGATCACATAGTCCTCTGTATGAGAGAAAGGATTAATAAAAAACGGCAAGGATGCCTCCAGTTCGTAGAATTGTTCAAATCTGGAATTAAATGCTTCAACTAAGGAATCAAAATGTTCGCAAACTGATGGGTGGTAGCATTTCCATCGCAATAATTTTCTATCACCATTTTTAAATTTGGGAAATGTGATAAATTATCTTTTTCCATATATGTGATTTCCAGAGCGCCAATTTACATTTAAATGCATTTACCGTGCTTATCATAAAAGCAATATGATGAGTTCTACCGTGAGGTTTCAAATTTAATTCCTTCAATTTTAATGTCAAATCAGTTAGAAACCCAAGCTTAATTAACCTAAGTTTTTGTTCTAATTCTAAACAAATTTCATTCCTGGATAATAAAAATTCTCTCACCTGTGGTAATAAATTTAAAAACCGCTCAAGTAGCTTTCTGTTACTGAGCCACCTCACTTCTGTGTTTGCCGACCCCTGCTCTAAAACATCAACTGGTCAGAAGAATCAACCATTACTTTAAGGGGTAATATCACCTTGTGAACACTAAATTTCACGTGATTTTCTGGGACGTACCACGAACCATAGGAAAGAGACAAAGATATGAGGTTTTTTGCATATGAAATTACTAATCTTTAACTACAAAAAGCATGTTTTATTTTAATTTTACGATACAATATGGCGGCGCACGCTAGGGGAAAAAATCTCGGACGGTCGACATAGACGTACCGCTACAGATCACAATTTTTAGTCTGGAACAGAAAACCAAAAAGTTTCTTAACCCTAGAATACTATGGCTCGTCAAAATTACGACGGCCAATTCAATTTACGCGGAAAATTTCGACATTATTCGTGAATTTTGATTAAAATATTGTTGAAAAAATGTTCATTTTTTGATAAATAAATAATTATAAAACATTTTATATTACTGCGTTTTTTATGGCAATGTCACATTTCCGCAATAGTAAATTTTACACACGATAATAACAACGTATGCTAATACCAGGGTTCCAGGGTTAAAATATAGTCCAAAATCTAACGAACGTCGTAGGATTTTTTTGATATATTGATTGATATATTGATAGATATTATAAGCGAATTTCGGCCGATTTTTTCGAAAAAACAAAAAAAAAGTTCAAATTAACGCCATTTTTTTCTAAATCAATTTTTTTGTGAAATTACCCCTTAAGGCAATTCTAATTCTATATGCTTGGATCTTTTATGTCTCGAACATTGGAGGATGTAGGTAAACTCAACGTTAATATGATCTTGTAGACGAGATGTGTGCTTATTATATCTACAAAATCTACATTCATCCAATTAGACGCACACGTGAATTATTTTATTATGATAAGGATCTCTATCTTGCGGTATAATGAGAACGAACGGACGAAGGGTTTTTATTAATATATGGAAGTAAGACGTCAGAAAGGGAAGATGTGTAATGGATCCTGATAGTTGCGTTGACGAAATGAATATGATCAGGGCCATGACTGTCTTTACAACTACTTATAACGGCTCCCTAGTAAAAATAAAAGATGGCCTTACAACGGCCGAACACCGACCGGGCGGCATCAGAAGGCGTTTTGCCGGACTGTACGGCCATACACTACACACACATACCGGCGGGTATAGTACGCTTTTTTTTAAAAAAAAAAAACGAAAAAATTTTTTTTTCTTATTTACTACTTTTTATTATATTTTTGCCAGACTACAAGAATGAATAAAAAAATTTTGTTAAAGCACTATTCACTGGTAATCCTATTGCAATAAAAACTGGTTAAATATATTATTTTATGACTTTTTACGGCAAAATATCCCGAACTTTTATCTCCTCCATATAATTTCTACTTATATGACAGATAATGGGTCTATTACGAACACAAACACAAACTCTGCTTCCAGGCCTGTACTTGAGAAGGTTTTGGGTTGCCCTAAATCAAAGGCATACACAAACGGACAATCGGAATCTCCTCATCTACCTATACTATTATATAAGGAGAAAAGACTTGATTGTTATTTTGTTCCGGATAAACTCAAAAACTACAAAACCGATTTTAAAAATTCTTTCGCCAATAGAAAGCTTTATTATCAGCGAGTAACATTGGGTATATTTTATTTTTCAGAACATCGAAATTCAAAATGACCTCCGAAATATAACTGAAATTCAAAATGGAAGCAGAAATATGGTTGAATTTGGCAATTTTATTCCGAGGCCAATGAAAGGGGGTATCTAGAGGTTTCTAAGGTCGCAAATAACGAATTTGCAGTCAAAAATTATAAATTCAAAATGGCCGACGAATTTTGAAATTGTGTTCCGATTCCAATGAAAATCAGTACCTGGAGTTTTTAAGGGAGCAAATAACGAGTTTATGATCAAAACTTATAAATTCAAAATTGTGGGACCAATATGACGGACGAATTTTGCCCAAAAAATGTCACTTTCCGGTTAGCTGTATGTAGGTTGTTCAATACTTGGAAAATCGGAAAATCTTGACATTCTAGCTACAAGTGGAAAATCATTGAACATAGTGTATCCTGAAGCTCTCTAAGCAAACGGTTTAGAATTGATCAACAAGCTTTTTTTGGTAAGAAGGTAAGGAGAAGCGGAAATGTGGCGCAATGGGTTCCAGCTTTGTCTATATATTCATGGCCGATACCAGGCAAAACTATTCTTAAATTGGTGCAATTTAACTACTCAAAAAAGTAATCATTTTGCTCCCCAACAAAATTCTAAACTGCGTATTTATTGAGAAAAACATCATGAAATCCGGTGCTCATATCTTCGAAATCGAACATTTCAAAATTTTTATCAACACACTGCAATTAAATGTTTTATTTTTTTTTCGATTGTTTTTTTCTTCGAACGGTTAAATAACAAAATTTCCCACTAAAATAGAAATCAAGATCAACATGCACCACACACTTCGCATAAAACACACCGGCGACTGGCGAGCTTGTTTCTCTTGTGCATCGATTGTCTTTAAGTATGATAATAATCCAAAGGACGATTGTACATAACGAAAAATATATCACTTTCTTTGCACTATATTTCGTTAACGGTTAATTCTACATGAAAAAATCCTGCGTAAGACTTATAGAACACACGATTATCTATAATTTTTGTTATTATCATTTTTTATGTAGGGCTAATATTGCACGAGTTATGGCGCTTTAAGTGTCGAAAAACGTAAATTCAAAAGTAGTTTTTTGCCAATATCTTTTTAATTACACGTTTTATTGCAAAACTGATTATAACTTTTTTTGTGCGCGATTTCATTGCCTACATTTTTTGTTTTAACTTTTTTCTGTAAAGTTGATATTTATTGATTAACGCTTATAAAGTATGGTTTTTTACAAATATCTCGTCAACTATTAATTTACGACGAAAAGTTATACCAACATCATAGCCAAAATTTTGGCTCCAAAAAATAAGTAGTTGACCTATACTTTTTTTTCTAAAATTAGAAAGCTTGGAGTATTTCCTATTAGTCCAGTCCCCAACCGTAAAAACGGGCTATTACCTCTACTTTTTTTCGGAGGCCACCGATTTTGATGAAATTTTAGAATTAGGGTCTACTTACCACCCTTTTCAAAGTCTACCCTTTTTGAGACACACAAATTTAGTTATAAGTTCAGAGAGTAAAGTATTTTTTAGTGTGTGTATGTGTGCGTGTGCGTGGATGTATATATGCTGGCGGGGTGCCAACCCCCGAACACTCGGTTCACCTATGCCCCGTGAAATAAAATAGACAAAAAATGATATTTAAAATATAATACATTTTATTTAAAATATAATTTTCATTAGTCAAAGTCGCCATCGCCATTTTCACTTTCCATCTCCTCTTCGTCTTGGTCGATAAATTGGTGCAGTATTCATACAATGATCGCCACTACATTCACCACAAATTGAATTACAAAATAACCCATGCCGCCTACAGCTGTAAGATGATCCGCATCCTTTTTACAATTGCAAAATATCATTTTTAATAGATCTTATGGTGCAGGCAAATCTTTCATTTACTGTGTTTCCATGCAGAGTTTATCCTGAGTTTACTCAGATAAAGCGCCCATGGAAACGGGGATTGAGTAAAGTGTCGTTAAATCCAAGTAAACTCAACGAAGCCAGTCCGATTAAGCCGGATTTTGCATATGTGTGTGTTTCAGTATCCTTTACTGCACATATCCCAACGGCGAGGCAATGCAAAATGAATTATCTGTCAGTTTAACCCAGAACCGTCATAGAAACAGTATCGAGTGATCTTGAGAGAAAAAGCTTTCTGTTTACTTAACGAAAACTCTACCCTGGCTCATGGAAACACAGACCGCGTTTATATGCAGGGACCGAACCGGTCCAAAGTACCAAAAAAGGTCCGAAAAAAGCCCGCATTTTCGGTCCCGTCCTCGTTTATGCGGGCTCTTTTTGGACTTTTGGACCGGTTCGGTCCGTGCACATAAACGCGGTCACAGTAATTGTAGTATGCTTCCATACATTTTCGGTGCTGATCCATCCCCAATCAGTTGGATTGATATTCTTGTTTCCAAGCCATACTTGGATTTGATATCTAATAACACCTTTTCGTATACTCATCAAGAGCATCTGCTTTAGGGACGAGCGACGACAATTTTACAGCACAACTTTTGCTTACAGGCGCCCGAATTAAAGGTTCGTATCTTAATTGTTCTAAAACAGATTGCAAATCGTCAATTTTTTTCATTTTATTTAATTGCACATCTTTAGCAGCTGCATACAAAAGTATTGGGCAATACCTTCCAGCTTCTATTTTGGAGATACTGTTGTAAAATGTATACCAAACCTGTATACCAAATGTAGCATGTACACGTGAAATACCGTAATGTGCTCACAAGAGCTCCGAAAATCATTTGCTCAGATTAAAAAAAAACCGTTTAGTTTTTTTACTGTAGCGGGGTCAATTTTCAAGCTACAGTGTCCATTCAAAAACCATTTTGTAGGTAATTTCACTGGCTATAAAACTGTGTTAATTGTATTATATTAAAACCCTTAATTTTCAAAATGTGAAGGGTCAAAGAGCTAAGCAAAAGTGGAACTTACACTATAAAGCAAATTTCAATCTGCTATACCTGCGTCAGTTTTTAAGCTACAGCAATACATAAAAAACCAAAATTTTTGTTGAAGAAAAATCTAAATTTTGTTACGCAATAGTTTTTTACGTATCTTCAATAGTTTTTGAGTTTTTTTGAAATAAACGCAGAAATCTGTAAAATTCGTAAAATCCCCTTTTCATTTTGATCGTACCCATTTCGAAAAATACACCCTGAAAATCGCTCAAACTATATAGATCCGATAGATATCTCTAATATAAAGTGAATCCTACTTGGAACATGATAAATTTGAATTTGGGTGGAAGTGGTGTTAGTTTTATTGATCATTTTTTTAAAAAAAAAATTAACGGTACACCTTCTCTTTGTAATAACTCATTCATTTTACATGCAAATGACTTTTATCAGTGTTCATTTTAAAGGTCTTTTCAAGCACTTTAAAAAATGTAATATAAGTTATCCTCGAAAAATGTATCGATTTTCCGTTATTCGGCGTTAAATACAACGTTTTGAGTATTTGGATTGAAATTGGCCCCCTTCGATCAATCATTACTCGCTTTATTTTATACCTAGAGCACTCGTTCTTTTTTCTATAAGCTTTATTTTTAGTCATAACAAAAATTTTGATAAAACGCTTATTTTTGGACTTATTGACCAAAAACTGTTTTAAAACGTGGGGTTTTTTAAGAAAAATGCAACTTTTCAAACGCTTATAACTAAAAAAAATCAATTTTACAAAAAAGTTTGTACCACATTTTTGGCTTAATATTAGTCTCTCTATCGTTTAACGGGGTAATTTTGACCAAAAATATTTCCACCCCCAAAGAAAAATCGCATATTAGCATATGGTAGACTTTGATTTTTGAGTCATTCCCTATCTACTGTTAAAATTTCAAGTAAATCGGTCGCTTCCGAAAAAAAGTAGAGGTGATATCGGTTGGGAACTGAACTATATGAATAATGTTCAGACAATTTTTATGCTACGGCCTTTACTTTTGAAGTTATAAGCAATTTTGATTTTAAAATTGGCTTTATTTGGTTGATCCACAATAATAAAAAATCCTCTAACTACACGGTTATCTTATACTCGCCAGATTAGCCCGCTCGACTCATTCTCTTTGCTTATGTCACCAAATTTGGCGCACGCTTCAGGGAAAGAATTCGTTCATAAGTAGGAATAAGTAGGAGAACTCTGTTGTAAGCACAATTTCCGCAGTCTTTATTTCCGAACTTCTATAATATTTATTTCCGAACATCTATAACGTAAGATTCACCTGCTTCAAGGCCCCCATACTCTCCATAACAATAAATTTATTCTTTCTTACAAACTAAGCTGACTACTAGACATTGCAACATGACGTGAAGATACACTGTAAAAAAATATGTAAATGCACAGTGCAAATATACAGTAAAATTACAAATCGCGATATGAAAAAAGTATAACTATAAAGTTTTGTAATATTAGCCCAGTCACTTTATACATGAACCTCTAAAAAAATACAACTAGAGATTTTACAGCGGGATTCTCTTTATTTTGGGGTCACAAATAATTTCCCAAAAGTCCATAAAGCCAACTGACCGGCCACTCGAGTTACGGAGGGTCAAAGGTCACGCAAATCAGTTTTTCTCAAATATCTCGTAAATTATCGGTTTTACGTAAATTGTGGGTAAGTGACATTTGTTGGTGAGATAAATCTGCATAAAAATGTCGTATACCAAATTTACGTAGAGCCAATAGTTTTCGAGATATGGGGCTGAGAAAACTCGAGCATCGCGCTGCATTCGGTTCCGCACCACCTTTGAAGTATAATGCAAGCAGCGTTTTTACATGGTATCCCCAGTAGGCCCAGTCCATAGGTTACAAGCTATGAAATAATTTTGTTGATTATCTCTTTATCTCTTCTATTCCCACTTCTTTCATATTGTCATCTTCATCAACACTCATCTCAGAGGAAAATAACGAAATGCGGTCGGCGTTATCATCGTTCAACTCAGGTTCAATGGTTGTATCCTCGGACATCGAATTGAGACACGACGGGCCCCGGCAAGAGCCATACGCTACGGAACATGGCAATCCTACTTTTCTGCATTCTGCATTTTATACATAAACCTCTAAATAAAATCCAACTGGAGATTTTACAGCGGGATTCCCTTTATTTCAGGATCACAAATAATTTCCCAAAAGTCCATAAAGCCAACTGACCGGCCACTCGAGTTGCGGAGGGTCAAAGGTCACGCAAATCAGTTTTTCTCAAATATCTCGTAAATTATCGGTTTTACGTAAATTGTGGCTAAGTGACATTTGTTGGTGAGATAAATCTGCAATCTGCCGGTCAGTTGGCTTTATGGACTTTTGGGAAATTATATGTGACCCCAAAATAAAGAGAATCCCGCTGTAAAATCTCTAGTTGTACTTTTTTAGAGGTTTGGCCCTTTTTTTGTATAAAGTGACTGGGCTATATTACTATAAATTTTTTAACTTCACATGAAGAATTTGACGTTTATTAGGAATATTCCTAAATTTACAAAACTGCTTGTGAATAAAATTTCCAGCACAGTACAATCCATTAAAATAAAAATACGGCTTTGAAAATGTATATCTATGCTAATAAATTAACTTTTCTTCACTTCCAGATCAGTGATATTCATCAGTTTTACACTAAGAACATTGACATGCATTTGGATATTGATATGGAATATAAAATAGGAACAGCAAGTGGCACCAGCTGGCAAGCTACCAGCATCCTAAATCGGGTTTGCATTGTCTTCATTACATTTATTCTGATTTTGTAACGTCATGTGGAAATTGTGTAGGATATTTCTACGGAAATATTAGTTTGAAAGTGCCTTAAAATGTCTATTAAGAATATTTCTATTTATGTTCATAATTTTTTTTTATTTTTATTAAATTGTTTTATTTTTTGTGCATATAATTATGAAGAATTACATTTATTATAGCAGTACTTTTATGGCAATTGTATTATCCAATTTGTACAGAAATTTTTTCTAGAACTGTATAATGTAAAATAGACATTTTGTATGGTTATCTTAAGTATGTGTAAAGCTAATGTATTTTTGGGCATTAATTACTTCCAAAATGTGGAAAATCGGAGAAATATAATTAAAGTGAAAATAGTTGATATTATATCTTAAATCAAGTCATAATAATCAATATTTTAATATAGTGGAAATGTAAAACATCTCCCATTATGCTTACTGTAATGTTATTAACAAAAATCCGAACCAAAATGTATTAGAATAGTATATTTAAATAGAATTGTAATCATACCTGCCAGGTATTCTTAAATTTCATAAAAAATCCTAAGTGAAATATCAACAGAATGCTATTTTTATTAAGTTAACCTTTTACATTAGCGATTAAAAGTGAGTAATATAAACAACAGGTTAAATTTTAATAATTTTTCATTAACAGGAACTAGACTTTTAATTTTAAGGATATGTTAACCGCGGAATTTCTACGGGACATGAGGGAATTAAAATTTATTAAAACGTGTATATCGTGCAAACTAAGGAATTGTTGATTTTATGATTATTAATACCTGTGATTCTTAAAGAGCGATTTTTATCATAGGCTGAAAACTTTATTTTATAATCGACTTCGAGAACTATACGTTCGCTTATCGTTTCAATTTTACACGACTACGTAAACTGCTATTGAAAATATATGATTCAGTTTATACTTTCAGAAAGCTCAGTTGCAAGCGGGACTAGACATCCATTTATAGAAGGGTTATATTGCTTAAGATGTGCTCAGGACATTTGACAGAGCCGGCTCTTGGTTTTTATCTTAATATCTGAAAATGCGCCGTGTCCAATTGTGCCCGGTGCAACTGCACCATTTGCACCTAGGAAGGCGCCGCCCCTGCATCTAAACATACATATACAAATTAGGTGGTAGTGGGGCGAGATACCTTGAGACTTGCAGTTATGTAGAAGGTTTCTGTAATATTAATTTTCTTATGTGTGGCCTACGGAGACCCTTTACTTTAGTGATTAGCATTCTTACCAAGAGAACTGTTGTGCGAAATTAAAAACCAGGATAATCTTGAAGTCTTAACAATAACTCCATTTCCTAAGGAGATAACAATGTTTAGTATGAGCGTTTTGTAGTCCTAAAATTAAAGCTAAAGGATATGTATGTACAGGTACTTCTTTACTATTTATATTCACTGACCCTTTCCGAAATTAGTTTCATAACAGGCTTTTTCAAATGAGCACTGTATGACAAGAAGTTTCCTTTATTCCTTTTGCTCGATGTTCAAGTTGAGTTTTGGGTCCTGGATTAGACCCAGAAATTTCTGGGATGAGCTTAAAGGTGAATTTACATATCCGACATTTTCATGTCACAGAAATTGTTTCTGATTGGTTGAAATCTTAAAAAAGAGCGGCGAGACAGAAAAACGTCAGATATGTTAATTCACCTTTAAGGCTTTTACCTTCGCATGCGTCGGTGATTTTATTGACTTACTCTCCTAAGAAATTCTTTGAGGCCAGGTCTTAGTGTCTGATTACTCTGCAGCCTCTAATTCAGGCTTACCAACTCGAACAATTGTTTACCCCTAAAGACAGGCTGAAATAACCCTAAAATCCCCTAAAATCATTAGTAAGAAGAAAAATGTACATATACCTTGTTTCTGCGTAAGTCGAATTTCGGCTTAAGATAGAATCCGGCTCCTTATAAACAGTCTTAAGTCGAAATTCGTCTCAAGCTTAATTTATTTCAGTTTAAGGCGAATTATTGTGTGTGCATGTGTGAGGAGTTGTAGAGGAGGAGGAGGGAGATGTACATCCTATAGTAAATATGTAAAACCATCGCTATAACGTTGGCTTCCATTTTTTAGTCAAAATAACAAATGGCATCAGATGTGAGAGAGAGAATCCGAATCTGTTTATACAGGCAATTCGTCTTAAACCGATTTTAAGCTTAAAACCGTCTTACGAATAAACAAGGTAATATATGTAGCAGTAAAAAATTGTTGAACTCATTACTAGGCTAGGAGTGGCGAACCTTTTCCAGTATGTGTTCCAAAAAAATACAATCTATTTTTATAAAATTTCTGATGTGTCAAACTATTGGTAAATAGTAATATTAAAATATTTAATAAGGGTGCAGTGTGTGTAAAGCCGGAATTACACTTTTGTGTTTTGGTGTGTCGTGGCGCTCTGTGTTGTGGATCTAATTCATATATTTTATATGGGCCTGATTACATTATTATGGTGTGTTGTGGTGTGGCGCCCCGATTTGGCGTTTCTGATTGGGCACAGAGCGCCACGACACACCACAACACAAAAGTGTAATTCCGGCTTAAGTGTTTTGCGAATGAGACGAGGTTTAAAGTGAGGTTATGAGGGCGACGGCTTGAGTGCTCGAAAATCTCAAGAACTCGAGCTCGTATATGCTCTGCCTACTTGAAGCGACATATTGGCTTGAAATGAGCTTGAGTTCTTGAGCAACTGATGGACTACGACTGAGCCCATTTCGACCATTCAAGCTTTCAAGCCCGGTTTACATGACATGCACTCGAGCCGATCAGAAAAATCTTTTTGATCGACTCCAGTCGAGCTGCTTGGGTTTACATTTGTACTTGAAGTACGTTTCAAGAAAGCTTCAAGATGTCATGGAAGCGCATTAACAGTCGCACTTTCATATTAGGCGTATTATATAAATGCTGCCTCGATGTTTTTCGCGAAACACGCTGCAAACCTAAACGCTGCATCAACGAATTTTTGCGTGCCAGCAAATTTTTTATATCGTGCCACGCGTGCCATAGGTTCATCACCCCTGACCTAGGCAATATTTGCCGTGGCAATATTTTAGGTGAATATTGCCGAAAATGGTGCGGCCTCTCCACGGTCATAACGGGCAATAATTTCCATTTCTGTGGCCGGAAAAGTTGGTAGTTGAAAACCGGGGCATGTTCGAACCACGTTACGTCTCTTTTTGGTTCAGGCTATTCAAATTACCGCCAAAGAATTCAACAACCAATCAGAATTCGAATAAAAAGCTAAGAGAAATGACGTATTTAAATTATGGTATAACTGCTTCAAATATTTCGGAATTTTGTTACAATCCCCCTAAAAATTACCCCTAACAATTTAAGGCCCCTAAAAAAACCCCATTCAGCATTTTTTCCCCTAAATTTTGGGGGAAAACCCCCCGTTGGCTTCCCTGCTCTAATTGCCTTTAAGGTGTCAGAGCGGAGCACTGACTCTCCCTCGCCTGAGAGGATGTGGTCCAACAACATCTCGGATAGTCGCCAGATCTCGGGGCTTATGCGTCTCCAAAGCCCGTTCGTCCATCAGGTCTTCTTGCAGGCGATCTATGCCAACCTCTCTCATTGGCTTTTTTGACCCTTTTACTTTATATTGTCTGCGTGGTCCGCTCATGCACAGTACCGGCCCTGTCATTTATGTCGATCTTGCCAAGGATGTGTACAGCTCTCTGGTACTGATTCTTCATGAGCGTACCGACCGACCGACTTCTCCCATGGTGGAGGCATGTAAGTTTTGTATCTTTTCTTTTTGTTTTTCTACTCGTTCATATTATCGCCTTTCGAGTAAAGCCTCGGCCACGATACGAGCGGCGAGCGGCGAGCAGTGAGCGGCAGAGCGGCGATATAAGTTTTATTTTGTATTGTTTTATTTGGAAAACGCTCGAATCCGGCCCCGATACGGTGGCTTCTAGCTCTACAGCTTACCGTCAGATCCCAGTGCTACCTTGAAGCGCGCAAGCCCACTACCGAGGAAAGGTGTAGGTACCTGGTGGAGACCACTCTAACTAATTGCAAATGTAATGAAAATGTCAAGATAACTGCTTATACTAGAATAAAATACTATTATTACAGGAAAAATTAATTAATTTCAATGCGATAACAATAAATGTTTAAATAAAAAATGTTGACCAAAAAAATTTAATTAATACATAGGAATGTGTATTCAAATATTTTGGTTCATTATAACTTGTATTTTTCAAAGTTTCCAAAAATCAGTTTTTGGTCAAAAAATCACTAACAATTAATTTTTGCAAAAATTTTCGAAAAGTTTTCGAAAAAATGGCAAGGGTGTCATTAGGCTAGGCAATAATCTTTTGTATAAATAGAACAAAAAAAAATTCTCAATAATCAGGTTCTGAGTCATTTTTTGACCAAAAACTGATTTTTTGAAACTTTGACCTTGACTAACTTTGAAAGGGTTAAGTTTTCGAAAAAATGACAAGAGACTTTTTTGTAGGCAATAACGTTTCTTCATATTGACTGATCAAAACAAATTTTCGAAAAAAGCAGTTTTTGAGTGATTTTGTGGCCAAAAAGTGATTTTTGATAACTTTGACCTTGAATAACTTTGAAAGGGTTAATCGGTTCAACATCTTTGTAAGAACTAAAGTTGTAGAGAATTTCATTATCAACATTTAGGGTCTTTGTACGGGGTTGTACGACCTATAGAAACCGAAATCCAAGGAAAACACCGGAAAACCGCTATATTTCCGGCGGCCATGTTTTTTTTGTGATTCCAAAATTGTTTTCTTAAAAAGTCCCAAGGAAGCTGTGGATCAATTTTCAGCCATTTCCGAATTATGTCTCCTTTCGTGCGTTTTTTTTTGCTAATTTCCCCGGACTATGAAGAGAAATCCACACCATATTCCACTTCCCCTTCGCAGAAAGGCGTTTTTCTGAAAATCAAGAAAAGTGCCTGTTTTCAAACGCGTTTATGAGGTATTAAATCGAACCTCACCAACTTTTCATGAAAATGAGCTGGTAGAGTAACTCTTCGAGAATAAATAGAGCTTTTCAAAATAATTCTAACACCACCGTGGGCCTTGTTCAAACTTTTTTCGTGAAACGGCTGTTTTTACATATTTGAGATTTACGCGAAAAGTTATAATTATTTTTCATGAAATTTTCATTGTAGGTGGGCACTAACAGAAGCCACAATTTCAGCCCTGAAACAAGGTTCTACGATATTTACAGTCAGTGTAATTAAATGTCAAAAAATGGCCATATTTCGCGGTTTTTATTTTTTTTGCAAAAACTTGTTGACCGATTTCAATTGTCCAAAACTCATAATTTTCGTCTTTTTAAGCGCTATTGCGTACTATTTTTGTTGTCCAAAAACAAAATTTTTTCGCACCTAAAACGTGGAAAACGTGTTTTCGCGACCATTATTAGCTTTTTTCCATCTGTTCTCCTGGACCGTTTTTTTCCAAAACACATTCATTGAATTCCTACGATTTTTCTCTTAATAATAGCGTCCAAAAATCACAGGGTAGATTTATTTCAACTTTTGAATACTTTTACGCTATCTCTCCTGGACTATTAACATTGATTGCATGTTACACGTTACTTCCTGGACATGAAACCCAGTTTCTTTGCCTATGAACGTTGTGAATTTCATGCAGAAGCCTCCGTACTCCGGGTTATAGGACACCTTATAATTGTTAATTTCGCATGATCTTAACTAATTGTGTTAAAATGTTATTAGGTATGCTACAAACCATCAACTCCTGAAAGCAATACGCAACTAAAAAGGGTTATTTTTTCAAACCGGTTTTGGTCTCTGTAATCTTAAACATGATTCCATTATACATATCGCTGGTTTGCGAGAATAGTGACGCAAATGAAAATGATTTATTTTAGAGAATGATGTTTTTAAATATTTTTATAAATTACTCGAGAATATTTTGTCTCAAATGAATAATGACGATATATCTTTCTAACGATAGTTGACGCGAAATTGGCTTTGCGTGTCTGTTTACTATAAATTGTCAAAGATTATTGGTCATTTAGCATAATTAGTTTAATACCTGTGACACACTATACTTTCATTATGATGGTAACTTTCATTATGATGGTCAAGGAAATGATGGGGTGACACATTACACTTTACTTTCATTTGCATCTGGCATATCAAGTGAGGATATTAACCTGCGTGTTTTTTGCTTTAATTTTAAGTTGTTTTAATTTTGAATATTTAAAAAAATATTATTAAATAAGTTTTTTGCTTTAATTTTAAGCTGTTTTAATTTTGAATATTTAATAAAATATTTTTTAAAGTAGTAAAGAAAATATCCTTGCAAATTGTTGCTTAACTAACGTGAAATCAAATTATTTTATTTTAAAATGTAGTTTCCAATTTTCCAACAAATGTCACTTAACCGAAATTACAGTCCAAATGAAAGTAAAATACTTTCATTTTGGACTTTCATTATGGTGGGTTTTTGCCACGATAATGAAGGTTACTTTCATTATGATGGTATATGTGTCACAGGTATAATTTTTCAGAATTTTGAATTGCATCGTTATTCTCGCAAACCAGCGATATGTATATTTCACAATTTCACAAATCTTTATGTTATCGCTGTTGCGGAAACCCCAGATCAAAAATGACAAAGGAATATGTTCTTCTGATGGAATTTTCACATATATGTATGATATAAAAAATATATATTTTTCCGTTAAACGAAATTTGGGGTTTTAGCTCTCTCCATAAAATAAATTAAGTTTGAACACGATTGTAGAAAAAGGCATACAAATTTACTCAAATCTCAATGCTCTTTTATAACTTAAAATAAGCAAACGAAATATATATTTTCATGCCCAAACAAGGCCGATAAAAAGAAAACTACCAAATAATCCCGTCTAATTCAGAAACCTGGCATTATGATATAGGTGCATAATGTACATTAGAATATATTTTTGATTCTATGATCTCGACTGATATGTATAGTGTAAATAGTTCCCATATGTAAGTAACTGTTAGAATTTAGGCAAAAAGGATATGCAGAAAGTGATGGTATTATTTAGAAATAAAATTAAATAGTTCGACGTATTAGAATTCGAACTGATTTTTATATACAAAATAAAAATAAGAATAAAAACATTATAATTTAATAAATAGAACCTGCAAATTTTAAGTCCTGTAAAAATTTGTTGATAAATAATAATTAAATGCATTTATATATAAGTATAGGAGAATATAGATCCATTATTTAGAAATAAATTATAGCTTAATATTCATCTAAGGCAGGTATCCGAAATTAGAAAATGACAAAAAAAAAATAATTGATAAACTCTAATAGGTAAAATATAGAAAATAAAATTTTTGATTGTGAATGATACGCAACAGTAAAACTTGTGTATATATAAATGAAAGTTGTGTAGAAGCCATATCATAAGTTTAGTTTTGTACAATTATATTCGAATATAGGTTAATAAATAGTTTTAAGATCGTCACATAAGGTAAGAAATTTAAGATTCTACAACGTTACTTACCAACCAATGGTTAACTGATTAGTGAATAGCTGAAAATAAATATGGAATAAATCAGAAAATCGTAGTTTTTGTAATTTTATCAAATTTATTTTCAAGGTGTCTTCAATTACTGTACAAAATGTTTAAACTAAAACACAAGCGGATCATAAAAGAGCCAAAAAAGACAACAGGATGTCGAATTTCCCTTAAAATTCCATAAAAAATTAAACTTGTCACAGATCTTCAAAGTATCATTTCCAATGAAAGATCAGAAATTTTCATCAATCTGAATTCACATTTTATTAAAGGTCAAACGGAACAGAAGGGGTTTTTTTTAAATATGCTGGTCAATTTTACTATACTATTTACTCCCCGCCACAGCGATCCACGCTCCCGCCACAGGGATCCACGCTTCCGCCACAGGAATGCACGAAATCGCCTGTATTGCTTTAAAAAATTGTAGAGGACGAAGAAAAGGGGCAATTATCTTGGTAACCATAAAGGGTGAGAGCATACTCAGTAGAAAGGTTCTCGTTCGATTGAGTAGGTCAAGCAGCATTGGAAGTGGTTAGTGTTTAGCTGGGGGACTGCTTGGTAAAACAACACTCTCATTTGGAATGGTTTATGCCGATGCGGATGCATTTATAAATGTTCAAGACTGAATTTTTAGATTTTCGTGCCAGTCGCGGGAGCGTGCATGCCTGTGGCGGAGAGTGGATGCCTCTAGCGAACAAATTTTTAGGTTTTCGTACTTGTGGCGGGAGCGTGCACCCCTGTGGCTGGTGCGTCCATACTTTTGTGGATCGCCTAAACGAGGTAACGCTGTAGATCTGTAGGAGGGAGACTTCAGGAAATTGACAAATCTCGCTCATCCTACTATTTCACCGAAAGAATCACATCTCAGTCTGCTTTACACACAATATGCGCATACGCTTCACAGAGGGATCAACGTTGCCTTGACCTTTATAAGAAAAAAATTCTGGATTTTGAAGGCTCATCAACTAGTTAAAACGGTAATCAATAGGTGCGTAGTATGCAAACCAACTTCTCAATCCTTGGCGCTGTTTCCCAGAGACAGGTAACATTTAGCATGCGTATTCGAAACGACAAGAGTTGATTTTGCAGGACCGATGTTCGTAAAACGGAAAGAAATGATTAAGTCTGACAAAGTGTATCTAATGCCTTTTACTTGCGCAGTCGTCCGCGCTGTACACATTGAGCTTGTTCCTGACTTAACTACTCAGTGTTGTATTAACGCTAGTCGTCGATTTTTCGCAAGAAGAGGACATCCGAAAATCATTTACTCGGACAACACGAAAACCTTTAAGAGAGGTGACTACGAAATTCAACGTCTTTACAAATAAATTGCTGTCAACGAAATCACATCCTTTTCCGCCCACCACCATGAGCTAATTTTTTTCTTTACACGATAGAATAGATAGCCGCAAATAGGAGTTGCCAGCAAGTATTTGGAAAGATTTCATTTTTTTAATTTTTTTTAGGGCTGGCAAGCCCTATTTGCGGCCACTTTGACAGAGGCAACCCTATTCTATCGTGTAAAGAAAAAATTAGCTTTAATTTGATATATAACTTAAGAAGATACTTTATGAACGTATATATTTAAAAGAGCTTACACCTGGCTTAAAATATTTGCGGCCATATTTTTATAGGCAACCCGGCATAAATATATTTCTCTACTTAAAACTATCAATAAAAATTGCATTTTGATTAAAAAACAGATGAGTGCAGAAATTTGCAGCCGGATCTTAGACTATACGTTGTTTTTAGGAGCAAGAGGGAACTGTAGTAACCTGATCACGACGAAATTTCGGGGTGAAAACTTAACACATACACAATTCGCCTTCGCCTACTCTTCTTACTCGCCGTTAGCAAGTATAATTATCGACACGCACACAGATATCTCCGTGTAAAGACAAGAAAGTTACTCGCGATGAAAGAATACCAGTGTAGACCTAGATTAACTTGTAAAACCGGTTCTGCTGCTGCTGAAGGAATATTTGTGTAGATACCCACATTCACTGTGCATCGAAACAGGGATTTTGATTTTCTTTTTTTTTATGTGAAAGACTAGAGCTCAGGGAGAGCCCTTTGTCCTGTCGACAATCTATTTTTCGTATAGAGTGCAATGTCCAACAGCAAGCACTAGTCGGAATATATTGAAGGGAGGAATTGCCACAATCACCGAAGTGAAGGAAGGAACTGCCACAAACACCTACTCCCAACCATTACTATCAAGACACTGGCACCGGGGCAACGAGAAACAACGCTGGAGTGTTATGCCTCCTGAAACGAGTTGAATCCCATCAACCAACCGATGACATGCGCTGGTGAGCCAGGAAAGAGGGAAAAAGAAAGAAGGAAAATTATGTAGGTGGGGAAAGTGGGAAAGGCGAAAGTCCGAGGTGCTGCCGGGATTCGAACCCAGGACCACTGGGATGGTAGTCAGGCGCCTTACTCCCTAGGCTACCGAGGCCCCTTTTATTTTATGGCGCAAGGTCTACACTTTTTCAAGAATTTTCATTGCATTCCCTTTTCAGAGTAGAAGGAGTTCTTAATACATACTTTTGAATAAGTCAGATTCTCTCGAAGAGCTCTCCGAGAACCAGTCCTTTATACCTAATATGGAGGCGACTGCTCGAAACTCCCCCACACGGCTTGGTTAACCACGTGGAACATAAATAGGTACATATGTACATATGTAGGTGTTGATTCTTGTATATAATACCCCAGCCATATTTTCTTTGTATCGCAGCTACACTTATATTATATTTCTTTAGAGTTAGAAATAATGATCGAAACTTACCTGTTTTATTCAAAATTCTAATATTCCAAGTTCTAATCTCGAGCTCCACTCTTCGTCAACGGCAAGGATTTCGCCAAGGCTTTCGCCGATTATATTCCTTCCAGTTCAAGGCCTTCTTTAAAGTCCCGTGACAACTGTTGTTTTTATAGAGTGACGTAGTTGTCCTCACGTCAAATCCCCTTTCAGGAGGTCTGAGCTGTTGAATTGTATCTTATCAGCAAGTTGGACAATTATACCCCAGGTACTAGTTACTAGGAATTTGTCAGGTTTGTCTTTCCATTGCCCTTAACACTCTTCGTTTGTCCGAGCGATGTGTCAGTTATTTATACATATAGCTTTTTTGTAACTTTAAAATGCCAACACAATGCCTCAAAAATCTCATGTGAATAAGTAACAAATTGCCAATCTTCAACACATTTTTCCTATTGGATATCAATCATATCTCCTTAGATCACCTATTTTACTTTAAGTAAATTGTTATTCAAACGGTAAAACGTCTCTAACGTCAATCCTTCACAAGATATGTCTCCCTTCAATTGAAATACGAACTTGTAAGTTTTTCCGGGGCTGTGTGATTTAAGGGGTGTAATGCAATAAATGTATATCTCCTCCAGCCTTCCTGTCGCAAACCTTTTTCATCGTTTTCAAGGTCTGTTATTGACTTGGTAAACTTTTTACTGAGACTCGAAAGGCCTTGTAAATTGCAGATGTCGATATGCCATTGTGAAATAATAATGTAAGTACAATCGGCTCTAGGTAGGTGGAAATGTATGAATGTAGAAGTCAATCACCTTGACAGAGCTTTGTGGCTTGTGCTTTCACTTTCAATTATTGTCGCTCTATTGTGGCGCTATAGCTGCCATACATCATTAAATTCTAATGCTATTACTTGAAAAATGTGTTACCATAGGTGTTTCTGTTTATTTAATTAAAAAATGATGCAATTAATATAATAAAGGCAATGTCATTTAAGAAAATATTGTTGTTTATTCTGAATATTTAAAAAAAACATTATTATTCAAGCATTTATACTTTTTTCTATTAGGGGTAAAAAGCTTTGCTAAATCTTTGCTAAATTTCGTAACGATTCCGAAAAGAATTTTTGTAACGATGTCGTGTCTAGGGAATCCAATCCCGCGAACGCGGGATCCCGCAAATGCGGGATCCCGCACCATTTTTGCGGGATCAGAAATGCGGGATTAGACATGCGGGATCCGCGGGATCTGCGGGATTTGAGTAGTAGAATGACCTGTTAAAAGAACCGGGACTAAGAGAAATACTAACAATATTGCAAAGTATTAACAATTTATGTGTTGTGCATGTATATGAACGTGATTAATGTCAAGTTACACTACGGCTACGACAGGGGATTCGCCAAGTGAATTGAGCGTTCGAGGATTACCTTTGCGGCTAATTGTATTGTTTGTCAAACAAACTACTGAATCAGCCAAACAAAATAATCCGGCCAATTCTGAACTACGCTGGAATTGATTAGGCTGGAATTTTCTTACATCGGTAGCATAAAATCTGTTGTGACCGTATTTGGTTTCTCGAGTCGATATCGATTTCTGTCGATAAATGAAAATTGGCATTTGGCAACATGATATCGACAACCTTATCGTTTCTATACGTGTGGATTAAGTCGTTTGACGTTCATTAAACCCCGAATTCATCGACCTGGATTTATTCTCGGTAATTTCTTATCCCGTACAATTCTATGGATATTTTTTGCTATTCACGGAAAGCAAATATACCAATTTAAAATTTTTACAGAATTACAAATTCATTCATATTGATTCAATATTTGAGCCGTTTTCTTTGAAAGTAGTGTAAGTCTACTTTATATGATATGGAGATATTTAAGGGTTTGCGTTGAATGGATTGAAATATATTGGTATATATTAATACGCTCATTTTATGTTTTTTATATATTAAATTGATTTAATTTTATAATTTTATAAGTATTAGTTAAAAGAAATTTATACTTTTGATAATCTCAAATGGACTTGCACTACTTTCAAAGTCAACAAAATATGAAAATCATACATTGATGAAATATTAAATATGGGATTTCAATTGAAATTTTTCTTATGAAATTTTTATTAAATATGTTAA
Source organism: Thereva nobilitata (assembly GCA_963855945.1). Lineage (NCBI taxonomy): Eukaryota > Metazoa > Arthropoda > Insecta > Diptera > Therevidae > Thereva > Thereva nobilitata. The sequence continues at coordinate 87,382,957 of OY979696.1, forward strand.
AAAAACAAAGTAAAGAGGTTTTATTCCAATATTTCTTCACGTAACGCCATTTATATTATATTAATTACAACTTTATATTATTATGTTCCATTTTCAATTTTTTCATTATGAGAAAGTAGCCAAGATATATTGGAGGAATATAAGGTAATAGATCCATTATATCGTTGAATTTTTGGGATGCGATGGATGGATATAAAGGTGGTAGTGTTATATTTTCAAATTTTTGTGGTCTTCCAAGTGTGGGGTGTGTTGTTTGTTGAAATGTTTTAAACTCCCAATTTTCATCAAATGAAGTTTTATACAGCATTGTATATGGTTTGTTTTTTAAAAACCTTATCCAACATATCTTCAGCCAAGTTACCTCTTCACCATAACTATTTTTTCCGTCTTTTTAGAACTAACTACTAAACTAGTAGCTTCGTCGAAACAAAATCATATCGTTTCATTTCATGTAAAATAAACTTTTTACGTCTTCGGCATTGTTGTGTGATGGTATAATAATCTGTAGGAATAAACAGTAATTTTTTTCTTATGGAGGTCTCGATAGTTCCAAAATCGGCTTATTTTGAAATTTATGTCTTTGCGGAAAGTGGACTTACACCACTTTCAAAGTAATTATATTTGTAATTTCATTAACTAGCTAAATTTATATTGACAATTTATTTTTTGGGAACTGTTTATAGATAAAAAGTTCATAGCAGATAGCATTGAATGTTATCATTAACTAACTTTTTGTCAAAAATGGACTTACACCACTTTCAAAGAAAACGGCTTGATACTTGATTTCGTTTTTTTAATTTTCACTCACAACTTTGTTCAATTTTGAAATTTCGAAAGTTCGCGAATAAACTTATTACCAGGCCGAGCTCTATACGAAGAAAATAGATTGTCGACAGTACAAAGGGCTTTCCCTGAGCTATAGACTTCCACATAAAAAAAACTGGTATTAACTTTATCCAAGCCCCAAAAATCGCGGTCGGTGAATACGAAATATCCATGATATTTATATGCCTGGATATATCCCGGCCGGTGAATACGGGCCTAAAATGCCCATTTTAGGCATATAAAAAGTTTCTATTTTAATTAAATATAAGTGGTTTGCTGAAGTTGGAGTATTATCACACAATTTGATGTTTTGTATGGCCACACTTATCTGTCGATTCGGTCGTAATGCCAAATATGAAACTTAGCCCCTGTAACGGAGAGTAATTTCGAAATTACAATTTATGCTACTATGTAAGAAAATTCCAGCGGAATCAATTCCAGCATAGTTCAGAATTGGCCTGAATATTTTGTTTGACTGACTAAAGTATAGTTTGTTTGACATATAACACACTCTTATTTCATATAATACTTCATAAATTCATGAACATAACTACTTAGAACAAAATTTATGATTTTTTTGCAGTCCCGCAAATCCCGCGGATCCGCGGGATTGATGACCTCGATCCCGCGGGCTTGCGGGATTGAGATTTTGATGCGGGATTGGATTCCCTAGTCGTGTCAACCCCTTCATATATTTTTCGTTCCGAATTTGTTCAGAAATCGATTGAGAATTCGGGAGAAATATACGAATTTCCGTAACGAATTCGGTAAGATATCTTAAAATTTGGTCTGCTAGGAGCCAAGTGCTCACGCGCAGGATGGATTTTTTTTATAAGCCATTGTGGTAGGTCATGATTTTGTTTTTTTCTTGTTTTCAGGCATATATGAATATTTCTCCGATGAAATGGAATATTCTTTTTAGGCAACATTTCATGTTCAAGGCCATTTCGCATTTCCCGGCCTTTGATAGTTGTTCCCGGCCTAAGATTTCAGGTGCGCGGGATTTAATATATTTGAATTGCATTGGATTAGCAAACGGTCAGGCGCTGGGCACCGCGCGCCGGATGGATTTTTTAATTTCCAATTTTTTATATGATTATTTGAAATGGTGCATTGCCGCAGGTCCTGGTTTTGCTTTTTTGTTGAATGCAGGCATAATATTAATAATTTAAGGTGGGGTAGGGGTTTTAAGAAAAAAAAATTTAATAAGGAAAATAACTGAAATTCTCAAGGCTACTGTAATTAATCAAATACAATTATATTATGTCCCGCGCACCTGAAATCTTATGCCACGTTTACATTTGCAAGTACTTTCACGAAAGTCGCTTTCATGTGTCTCTACTTGCACGAAATACAAGTGTTTACATGACGTAAGTAAAGACGAAAGTTCTACTTTCGTGTCAAAAATGCCTTACTTTCGCGAAAGTACTTGCAAATGTAAACCAGGCATTAGGCCGGGAACAACTATCAAAGGCTGGGAAATGCGAAATCGCCTTGAACATGAAATGTTGCCTAAAAAGAATATTCCATTTCATCGGAGAAATATTCATATAATGCCTGAAACAAGAAAAAACCAAATCATGAACTTCAAACAAAATTGTTTCGGCTGCTGCGTGGCTGATAGGGCAGAGTGAGTGAGGGGTGGAGCAGGCAAAAAAATACATTTCGTCCGTGTGGAATGAAGCTCCGTAGCCACCCTGCCCTTTCTCTCTTCCTTTGTCTATCAACTAGAGTTTGTGTCCCGGGAAATCCCGGGACTTCAGCTTGTCTCGATGTCGGGAAATATAGCTCGAGACATTCGAGACATCGAGACGGGTAGTCATATTTCTCTATGATGTATGTCGCGCGCGCGATTCTTACGTAGAGGTCCTTCGATACAGTAGAACCCGATGTAGTCAACCCCGCTCAATATTTCATTGTAGTTAACTAAACAATTTCACAGTAGTCAACTTCCCTGTCCCCATGAAACAAAATATATCACGCGTGTAGTAGCCCTATTTCTGACTCTGCGTATGACGTTTGTTTTCGATACCTGTATGAATTTTAAAAGAAAAGTAATCGTGGCTTGAGGCTTGATTCGAAATGGATGGACCAAGTTTGAACTCTGCTCTGGAAATATTACAAAAAAAAAAGAAAGATTCCTCTGATGCGCAATGCAAAGGATCACATACATACATATACAACTGGGATTTTGAGACATTTACAGCGCATTCATAAGATACATTTTGATGAGCCAGTAGCAGTTCTATCACCAACTGAAACGGAAACATCTGAGGCGCCAAAGAAAATCAAAGTTGACACTCAACAAAAATTAAATTTTGAAATCCAGCCGCGAAAATGTTTGTGTAAAATTATTGCTACGCTTGCAGCCAAGGATGGACTGAGAACTGAGAGCCGTTACCAACAGTGATTTCATACGGGAATCTTTAGCCGCAAAAGGGTACAAGAAATCTAGAGACCAAAACACAGGAAATGATACGAATACTGAAACCCTATTTTATGATGTTAAAACCAGAGGGAACTCTATGTTGACCATGATCCTGCGTTTTTTGAAGCTAAAAAATTCTATCAAAAAAGCGCTCATTGATTTGGAATTATGCAGCAAGTGGAAAGAGAAAAACATAGCAGCAAAATTTTTGAAACCCACAAAAATGGCGTTGCAATCGTTGAGCAGAGAGCATGCCAATTTTTTTAACAGGAGAGGCGATAGTCAACATACTGTTAAAAAATTTGACACTATTTTTATATCTATTTAACACTCTTGAACTCAAGATCGCAGACCGTCGAAACAGACATCTTATATCACTTATTAATTATTTAAACACTTCCGAACATAACAAAGTGACTACTTTATTTTATTTTTCAATTTCGTTTACGAACCTTACCTAGTTATAATTTTGATTTTTTTTGCTTAATAATAACATTAAAAATAATTTTGTTTAATTACAAAATTTATGCTCCAAATTATGATTTTCTTTAAATTCCCTTTGAAAATCTAAAATGTCTCGAATGTCTCGAAATTCCCGGGATATTTAGCTCGAGACGTCTCGGGACCCGAGACTTTAAAAACCTCGAGACTTCACAAACTCTACTATTAACAGAGAACTTGGGGAAATGCGGGGAGAGCTTTTAGTCCGGGAAAATTAGCATTTAAAGGAGACAAAATTCGGAAATGGCTGAAAATTGGTCCACAGCTAACTTGGGACTTTTTAAGAAAACAATTTCGGAATCACAAAAAAAAACATGGCCGCCGGAAATATAGCGGTTTTCCGGTGCCTTCCTTGTATTTGTATTTTCCTTGAAATTTGGCTTGTTGGAAAGGTTTATAAAATATGTATTGATATTTGGAGGGTCAGGGTTGGGTAATATTTTTCAGGGGTGGGAAAAAGGGAAAAAATGCAAAAAAATCACATTTTTCGAAACTTTGACCGCCATGAGCGACCTCTAAATATCTTTGGATTTTCCTCAAACTTCACATTTCCCCGTTTTTCACCCATTTGAGTATTTTGAGGGGGCGCACAGTGGTAGAAAATGCCAAAAAGCTGGCCAAAAGTCGAGAAATGAACTTTTTTTATTTTAACTTGTTAGATTAGGGTACCTAGGATAGTATAAGACAAATAGAACCAATAAAATAGCGTTTCTTGCCTTTTAAAATCATTCTGAAAGTGGCCGTTGCATGCATTGCTTGAAATAGCATCATTAACCCGTGCGGCAACCAATTATTTAAACATACATAGGAAGTGTTGTGTCGCATATTTTTAAATGTTGTAAATTGGATTATTCTCAGGAAAGTAAGTATAATTTAATAATATTAACAAGAATACTCATTTGTTCACATATTTTTAACACGGTGAAGATTTCTTGACCTGTCTTTTTATCGAAAAAGTAAAAAAATTTTATATATTAATAGACCTACAAAAGAAGTACCGCTATATGCCGCTCCTTTTTTTGTCTTGTATTGTTTATTGACCCTTTGGCAAAAACATATTCCAAGAACTATTGCCCGAAGTTGCCCCTTTTTGTTTAATTCCACTTTTTGTACAAAATTCTGCGTAATCCATGTTTTGTTTTTTTTAACTTATTAAAGTAGTTCTTGGCTTAAATTGAACCATTTTATCTTTGGTAATCAACTTTCGAGGTCAAATTAATATAAGTATTGGAGTTATAAGCAATTTTAATGCTAAAATTGGCTCATTTCGTACTTTTTTAGTACCTTTTCACTTAAGCTTTGCCAAAAAGTACCAAATAAGGTCAATTTTAACATCAAACTTGCTAATAACTGCAAAAGTAAAGGTCGTAGCATAAAAATTGTCCAGACACTATTGATAGGAAATTGTCCAAGCTTTCTAATTTTGCAAAAAAAAATTATTTTATGGAGAAAAGGGTGATTTTGGTTGAAATTTTAGTTAAAAAAACCAAAATTTGATTTGACTTTGATGACTCATTACTATGGAAGTTGATAGGGTAGAACCTTGGTTTTTACAGTTTTAGATAGGATTATTCTGCGCTCACTGATACCTCATTCATGAAAATAGGTCATAGGGTTACAAAAATACAGGGTGATATGTAAAACTCTAAAAAACAACTTCAAAACGCCCTAGCGGCTAAATCGTTACCATATCCAATAAAATAAAATATAATACCAAATTCGTGATCAGCGACCTGGAAAACACAATCCCAATTTCATTGAAAAACAGTGTTCAATATTGATGGTCGCCATTTTGAAGCCGCCATTTTGTTTTTTTTAAGAAATAATAACAAATTCGTGATCAGCGACCCCAAAAACCTTTATAACTTTATTTTCAAACAATTATCTCAGTTTTTTCGACTTTTGTCCATCTTTTTGCCGATTTCGACCACTGTGGGGCGACTTGCAAAAAAATCGAAAAAGTTGATAATAAGGGCCACCCTAATGTACATACAAGTGAAGCTAATATAAAGGAAAGAAGAAAAGGGACTTGTCAATGAAATCTGGAGCTTCAACAGACAACTTCTACTTACACATCAAAATTTTGGTAGGTACTTAGATTGTTCGATTTTCTTGGCGATCAAGATACTCCTGGTGCGTCTGTGTCGAACTTGGATGACGAGGATGGAAATTTCCATTGGAAATGAGATCGATGAAGTAAGTAGGTATATACTGATTTGAGTATGGAATATACGAAATCTGGATGCACGTTTTCCAAAACTGTTTTCGACAATGCGGTAGCTCTAGAAATGCGGTAGTTGTAAATTGGTTGCTTGCTCGCCATCTCTCGACTGAGCTAAAATCTTCGGTTTACCGTAGCGTGTGTATGCTCTAGCCTGCACAGGTATACCTTTTCGGTTTACCTGTGCAGGTTCACCTGACAGGTTTATCGTAACGTGTGTACCGAGCCTAACAGAAATTCTATAAACTTTAAATTGTATACTTGTTATGAGAATTTTTTAAAATATTTATGCAGCACGTGGTAAAATGCATGAACAAGAACAACGCTCAGTACTAAACACAGGCTTAGGTAAGACTTACATCTAGCGTCAGAAAATTTTAGTCGGCCGTTCAATTTCTATGATACAACATAGAAGTTGCAACGTGCAAAAATTCTGATATTTGCAGATTACAGAAAGTATTGACTTAGATGCAAAATACGGAACAAAAAACAAAATATTTATAATAATAATTACTTATTCGTTTAACTCAAATATTTCACGCGCCGACAATCAATTGCGTATACTTACTTAGTTGGTGTTGATACAACAGTAGTTACCTGCCAATTTCAGTGCGCAGTCAGTCTAACCAATGTTTATTATTAAATGAGATTTGTATAAGGCAAAGCTGGTCATACGCATAGTGTTTGACTAGATTAATTCTTTCTATACAATTACTGTAGGCAAAACAGACATAACACATTCCCATTAAATATATTGCCGTAAGAATTTTGCGAGTTTCAAATATCACACTTTTAAGAAAATATTTCCAGTAAATTTCTAAATATAGTAGAAATTATTTCGTAAAATTTCAGCATAGATACCACCGATCACTTTAATTGTCGGTTCAAATAATATCTCATTGCTTAAACAATTCTTACAATCAACATTCACTTGCGTAAATAGTACTTACAGCATGTGATAAATAAAAAAACTTGAGCTTTTGACTATAAATTAAAATGTATCTAAGATCTACGACTGTGTCGTAGCAGAATGGGATTAAAGGTGGTCTATTTAATTGGAGTGTTTGCTTGCTTATACCGGGGCAGCTCGGCTCGTAAGTTAATTTTTATTAATGCAAGTTATTTATTATTAATGTAAAACGTAAGTTGTTCAATAATTTCAATACTACGCAATCTGGCGAGATTTAATCGCAACTTATATAAGTAATGTTTCAGTTGAATAAAGTGAGAAAGAAATCAATTTAAATACTTTGTTAAAAATCATCTGAAGTTCACACTAAGCTAAGCAATTAAAGAAAGTGAAAGAAAATGTTTTATATAAATATGGCCTAAGAACTTGCAACAAGGAGTTCGTTAAAAATACCGCTTCAAACACTACGTTCAAAGTAGAAAACTATCAACTTCGGAAATGGGGTGTCCTGATATCTAATAATACTTGAGGATTTTTTTACTCTCGGGAATACACAAAATTCTAAGACATTGATTTTATTTTTTTGGTTTTTGAGATAATGTTCTTTATTGGCATACAAACCTCAGCTAAATGTTTATTGCTATTGCTGATAATCGGTATCTGATAATTTTTGATTATTTCTTTTAATTACAAATACATATAAAGTGCGTTCAGTTAATCTATCATAAATGTTGATTGTTCTTTAAGGAACATTCTTTATAATAATTGTGTAGTCTTTTCAAAGTCTTTTACATTTGGAAAAAAAATTAGTTCAAAATACTTCTTCTTAAAATAATTTATTTTCTTAAATAAAAAAATATACTTACGATACACCTGATTTGCGTATTCTGCAATTATTAAGGAATCATCGGTAATTCAAGGTCCGCAAAAACAAACTTTACTTATACCTAAACTTTAATTTTATTACTATTCTTCTTCTTCTTCCAATGGCGTTACAGCCCAACTCGAGCCTTGGCCTCCTCTAATCTTTTCCTCCACTCTTCTAGATTTCTAGCCGAAGTTCTCCAGTTCGATATGTTGAGTAATGTCTCCGCATCTGCAACAACCGCATCCTTCCACCTTTTCCTCGGCCCGCCTACTGTTTTTTCTCCTTCGTTGAAGCCAGTCAAGACCTTCTTTGCTCCTCTGTCTTCCGGCATGCGCTCGACGTGTCCAGCCCAGCGAAGTCTATTGAGTTTTATGAGCGTCACTAAGTCTATATCGTCATAGATTTGATATAACTCGCTTTTATATCTGATTCTCCATGTCCCTTCCTCACAAATTGGGCCTATTATGCTTCTCAAAATCTTCCTTTTAAAGGAATTTAGCATGTCCTCTATCCTTTGTGTGAGCGTCCATGTTTCACTCCCGTAGCATATAACTGGGCGAATAAGTGTCTTATATAGAGTAAACTTCGTCTTTCGATGTATTGCTCGAGATCTGAGCAATTTAGGATGTGCGAAAAACGTTTTGTTTCCGAGTAGAATTCTCCTACTGATTTCTTCTAGCTCTTCGTTTTTATTCGGCCCGGTTGAGCCTAAGCATCCGAAATGGTCCACCACTTCTAACTTATGTTCATCTGTCGTTAGGTTGCTACCTATCGTGGCTTTATTTACTCGTGTTTGCAGCATTACCTTGGTTTTATCACCGTTTATTCTTAGGCCTACTTCTTTGGCTTCTTCTTAAATTTCTGAGTAGCATTCTTTAACTGCTGTAACTGACCTGCCTACTATGTTGATGTCATCGGCATACCCGATCACCTGAGCGGATTTGTTTACCAGCGTGTAGTTTCGTTGAATTGACGTCTTTCTGAAGACTGCTTCTAAGGCTAGGTTGAATAGCATAGGCGCCAGTCCATCCCCTTGTTTGAGACCTTGATTAACTTGGAAGGCATATGTAAAAGTGTTCTGAACTCTTACTCTTGCCTTTGTGTCGAGGTGAGTTAATTGTATCAGACATACTAGTTTAGCTGGTACACCTAATTCGAGCAGGATCTGAAGTAGCTTCTTTCTCTGGATGGAGTCGTATGCCTGCTTGAAGTCTACAAAGATCTGGTATTCGCCTAGTAAACTTTCTGAGATAGGTTCCAGCTTAGTTTTTATGGACTTTGTGAATATTTTATATCCTATAGAAAGTAATGAAACCCCCCTATAGTTCTCACAGCTTAGTTTATCCCGTTTCTTATGGATGGGGCAAATTATGGCTTCCTTCCAGTCGTTCGGTAAGTATTCCTCCATCCATATTTTGGCGATCAGTTCATGTAATTTTTCTACTACCACTATGCTTCCCTTTTTAACAAGTTCAGCGGCTATTCCATCGATTCCATCGGCTTTGGTGTTCTTCAAGCTTATGTCTTCTATTTCATCAATTCACCTTTTTTATGGACTGGGACTATCGTGCCTAAAAGCGATTCTTCTGGCATCTTGAATGAGTGCATATGAGTATTTTAAATTTTTAAAACGGCGATATCTCATGAATTGCAATTCGTACAGGAAAATGTATAATATCTTTTTTTGTAGATAATCGCATAATCTACAAACTTTGTGAACACGATCTTATGATAAGACTTACCGTTGAAGAGATATTTGCAAAAAAACTGATATTTTGACCCTTTGACCTTGAATAAAAAGTTTTCCCGGCGGCCAATCGCGTGGCAGTCTCGATATTTTATTTATAATGATGTTTTTAAGGTGTGTACCAATTTTTAGCAACTTCCGAATTGTCTTCAGTCTTGAGCTTTTTTTCGTCTGACTGGACTACATTAGCAGAATTGAAATCGGTAAGACAATCACCCAAATTTTCGATGGAAATGAAACATTCAGAAATGAAATAAAAAAAGCAAGCAGAAATACCGTCATTATGGAAACAATCAGGGCCCACGTCGCGTCGCCAACAAAATAGTGGGGAATATATATTTCACTGCAGCTGCACGCGCTAAACTTTATTGACGATTTTTTTACTTCGGCTGGTGGAAATCGGCAGATCATGCGCGGACTTAAGGGGGGTCACGGGGGTCATGACCCCCCCCCCCCAAAAGCGCTCGCTGTTTAAAAACCAAAATTGATCCAACTAAAAAAACAAAAACAAAAAATAACCAAACGTCCAAAACCGACCCAACTTTTTTGCAAACTAAAGCAACGACCTTAACAAATGACCTTCAAGGTCAACTACAGATTGATCTATACTCTTTCTATATATTTTGATTTGTAAACTCTGAAGTTAGCTGCACTCACAAGAAAGGGCGCGTCTTCATCAAAAACACATTAGTGCACGTTTTCTGCCCTACTCCGCTTAAATTAGGGACAATTAAAGAAATTTTTCCCACAGCTATGAGACTGGTGCCTAGTGAAGGATATGGGTTGTCTAAGCATGATTTTCACAACCCGCAGTTCGAAAAAGGGTTGTTTTTGAGAAATATGTGAATTTTATAGTTTTTTCGCTTTTCTCTATTTTTAAGAGAAACTGCATTTTGGTCAAAATATCAAAAGAGCAAAGTTATAAGGCATAAAATTTCCTGCAAATTTTGCCTTCACTGTTTTTTCGAATTCGGCATTGTTTCGCCGGTAGAGCTCGTTTTGCGCCTTTTTTCAGTCTCTGTTGATAATCAAAACGTCCAAAGAAAGGCCGTTGAAAAACTACAACTACTACTTTGAACTCATTTAATTTTTCATACAAATGCATAATTTTGGCTTAAAATCTAAAAATGGCGCAAAACGGCCTCCATCAGCGAAAATATGCGGAGTTGGGAAAAATTGTAAAAGTAAAATTTGTAGATAATTTTATGCTCTCCAACTTTGATATTTTCACCAAAATGCATAGGTTCTCCACAAAATAGAGACTTCACTTGACTTCATAGTTGTGGGAAAAATTTCCTAAAAACAGCGATTTTTTGACTAATTTGAGCGGACTACGGTTGTTTTATCCACCAGAAAATTGGGTTAGTTTTGTTCGTTTTGTTAATTTTGTGTTTGTCCCTAAAAAAGCCTGTTTAGACGCTTCGCTCCCAGGAACGTTCCTAACGAACTTTGTGGATGAAGGGAGAGGTGGGGTGGTACCTCTCATCAACCCCACTACAGTGCCGCGGCCAGACAATTTGGGGGATTTGGGGAGAGTCCAAAAAAAATTTCGCTCGCTTCGCTCGCGCATTTCTCTTCATACAAAACCCGTCCCCGCGACAGAGTAATGGGCCATATGCTGATTTCTGTGGCCCGTACTCATTTGTATGGCCCATTCTCAATGAACTAAAAATGCAAATAATGAATTCAAATGATTTTTATTCCAAAATAATTTTTCGCTCGCCTCTCCTCGCTAGCGGGGCTTCAAAATCACGGGGCCTGTGAAGTTGCACATCCTGCACATATGCCAGCCGCGGCACTGCCCCACTACCTCTTTCATCCACAAAGTTCGTGAGGAATGCTCCTGGGAGCGAACCGTCTAAATAGGCCCTTAAGAGTAGAAATTTTTTTTCGCCACTTTTAATTCCGTGACCCCCCCCCGCAAAATAAAATTCTAGATCCGCGCCTGCGGCAGATTATATTTTTCCCGTTATCCTTGAATTATTTCCTTCGAAATAAAATAAAATTCGACCGCGCTCGAGAATGCCGAGGTCACGATTTATTTTTGCAAGTTTGTGACCCTCCCACTCCCTTACGTCACGTTCAAATCGTCAGATTAGTGGAATGTACACTTTTCAGCATGTACTTAACCCACATACCTTAATCTAACGCGCTCGAGTATTTCCACCTATCGATTTTTTTTACTATTCTGATCGGGTGCCCTTTGCGCGGCGCTGTAAGGGCGGGGTAAGGTTTTAAAGGCGAAAAAAAGGCATATTTTCATGATTTTTGTTTGGAGTTATGAATAATGTTGGTTTATTTATTTCATATACACGTTATAGTATAATATCTGACGTATCTTTGGATAAAATTTCAATTAAAAATATCAAGAAATAAGTCCGTGACAGCGAATCTCCACGATTACGCGTTACCGGATCATTTGAAACAAAAAAAACGAAATGCGTTTAAAAGGTGATATGTTTCCCGAGGTAATCAGGAAGAATTTTTTTTTGTCTATTTTTTTTATTTTTGGCAGAATTTGGAAGTGAAAAACGCGATTTTCACTACAACATTTTGGGTTAATTTATTATTAAAAAATGGAAAAAAATGGTAAAAAAAACTATTCCTTATTACCTGTTGATTTAAGTCAAGTAGATTTTGAGTTCTGATGTTCACGGACTTCAAAAATGACGTTTGCTAGAAAATAGATTTAAAGTTTTTTCTACTCGAACATCCAAGCATGAGGGGCGGTCGGTTGAAACGCTGTATCTTCGTTAGTTTTGCGCCGATTTACATGAAATTTTGACACAATACTCTTGACATATTGTACACAGAAAAAAAATTAAAAAAAAATGAAAATAAAGTTTTAAAACCTCCCCCCCCCCCCTCTTAAGCCGAAACACACACTTTTGTGTTGTGGTGTGTCGTGCCGCTCTGTACCCAATCAGAAACGCCAAATCGGGACGCTCCACACCACAACACACCATAATAATAAAATCAGCCCCATATAAAATATATGAATTATAGATCCACGCCACAGAGCGCCACGACCACGCCACACCACAACACAAAAGTTAGATATGGTAGAGGTACTCAACAGGGTGCAACGTATCCCCCCATATGCTAATCTGCCGCGCTCGAGTAAATCCCAAAATCCCCGCTTGGGCTCCCCACTATTATTATTATTATTATTTAGTTAGGCAATATTTGTACAAAAGAATAATTCTTAAATTAGTACAATAAAAAGTAGTAAGAAATTACCTGGATACAAGACATCCAATTATTATAACAGTCACAATGTAAAATTTAACAACATATATAATACATGTTCTCAGCATATCAAAAAATTTATCCGATAATTAATAAAAATTATGTAAGTGCAGCATTTTGTTCAGAGATCCCACCACTGTCTTGAGACTTATTTTCCTCCATCCATAATTATATTTTTATGTGAATATTTTTGAAAATATTTTTTAAGGTATTGTTGTATCCATATTTGTCTACTTAATTTAGAATGCGATGTGAATATACGCAAACAATTACCTGGAAAGGATCCTGTGTTACTTTCAACAACAGGAGAGCTTCTTCATCCATCTGGGCCATCAATGTCATGGAAGCCCTCTGAAGAAAGTGTCTTAGTATGCTCTGGAGACAGAAATTCTTTCGCTTCAGGTTTATGTACATAAAACCTAACAAAGGTGGATGTGCTAATTGAAATTAATTTACAGGAAGCAATTCAGAGCTCACAATCAAATGTCACTCCAAAGACACATTCAAGGTAGGAGAGGACAATTTTAAATTCAATGAACTTGAATGTAGCACTGGAGTAACTGGAGATGTCCAAAAAACCGACAAGAAATGTGCCAATAGTGGCACTCTTTATGAAATTGGTTTCAAGACTAAAAGCTTTGGTTTAGTCAAATACATCGATGTCTGCTATAACACAAAAACCGCCTCAGTTATTTATACTTATCACACAATACGAGGAGCTTCTGTGAAGGGTAAAATAATCAAGGCACTCAAAGATCAATTAATAATAATAATAAAAATTAGATTCAGTTTCTGACAATGACAGACCTGGATTCAAGGTATCTGGAATACCCTCGCACGTCAAACCAGCGGATTCTTACAAACAAGCTAAACAACTTAAGAGATTTACTAACTTATTAGGCAACGAAGGATTGGCCAAAACTTACTTGAACAAGACTTCATTCTTAGCCCGTGGTCACTTAGCTCCGGATAATGATGGCGTCTTTAAAAGTTGGCAGGCTGCAACTTACTTCTACCTAAACGTTGCACCACAATGGCAGGTAAAGCAATTTATATTATTTTATTTTCTTCAATCTAAATTATTCAATTAACAAATATTTGTTTAGATTGTCAATAGCGGAAATTGGCTGCGTATAGAAAATCTTGCTCGTAAAGTCGCCTCTCAGTTGGGTGATGATGTCGAGGTGTACACAGGAAATCACGATGTTTTAGCTCTTCCAGATGTAAACAACAACCCAGTCGAGCTCTCTCTAGAACCGGAAAACAACATTGCTGTACCCAAATTTTTCTGGAAGATACTTAAGCACAAAAATCAAGGCATAGCGTTTATAACTTTGAACAATCCTTTTGCTACAGAAAAGGAAAGTCTTTGCAAGGATGTTTGCGAAAAATATGGTTTTAATAACCCCGCTTTTGAGGACTTCACCCGAGGCTACACCTACTGTTGCACAGTGGCTGATTTTGCTAAGGCAGTCAAGTATTTACCAAAGGAGGCGAAAGTGAAAACTGTTTTAAAAGCTTTGTAAATAAAAGAGAAAGGCTTCGCTTTAAGAGCGCTTTATTATTTAGTTAGTGCGTATTTTTTTAACCTTTTACAAAAGACTTAAATTATATTATTACCGTGAGAAACTATTGGGAAATAAGTTTTAGTACTTCAGATAACCGAAAGAGGAGTTGCCCCTATCATGAGATTGTGAAACTTTTGTTTATTATCATTGTCCCTTTTGGCAAATGAGAACTTTCGCTTCTCTGCTTCAATATTAAAAGATATAAACAAGAATAATGTGACACCAAGAAGGATTTATGACACAATCTGAACATATGCCTAGCAAAAAATGCTCCATTTTTATGCGACTTAAATAAAGGAATGTTAACCGCAAAAGCAAGCAAGAGCAAACAAAATGAAGCAAAGCAGAGAATAAGTGGAAAAACAGGCTTTCGTAGTTTACGGCACTATTAGTCAAAGTCGGCTTGCTATCCTAAAATTAACTTTTGTTTTAGTAGTTTTGAGTTCAATTAGGGGAAAGCGGTTACAAAAATCCTTCAAAGGTGTTCGATTAGTCTTTGCTAAAATGTAGAAAACATCGCCAGTTTGGATATTTATTATTGTTCGATTGTCACTTCTTCGTTCTTTTTTTTCATATTTTTTAATATTTCGTTGAAATTGTTTTAACGGATAAATTTATTGGATTACTTGAGGACTAGGCGAATCTATTTAAGTCATGTTAATTTAATATTGATTTTCGGTTTCAATTTCATGTTTTTTTTGCAACTCCTATTCCAAATCATCATACGGCAAAATATTTTTTTTTAAATTGTAGGTTTTTTATGTACTTTCTTGTGAGCATACGCAATACTTCGTTACCTTATTTGAAATGCCCACTTTAAGCCTTTGAAAACATTAAAAAATTTCAATTTTCAATTTTTTCCCTTTTTGCTTACTATGAAAAGCTACTTGCCAACTATGAAAAAAAAGGCAAAAAATTGAAAAATTGAAATTTTTTAGTGGTTTCAAAGGCCTAAAATTGGCATTTCAAATAAAGTAACGAAGTACTGCGTATGCTCACAAGAAAGTACATAAAAAAACCAAACATTTAAAAAAAATATTTTACCGTACGATGATTTGGCATAAAATGGCGGCAATTTTAATTTTTTTCCGAAAACTGCCATTTTTTGCCGTAAAAAGCGAAATTTTTTTCTGAAATTTCAACCACATATTTATAGCATCAAAGTGCATCTTTTGTCCAATTTTTATCAAAATCCGACCTTTTTACCGTTATTTATTGCATTTTTAGTAAAATAAAACAAAATTTCATACATTTTGGTTTTATGAGGTTAGGATTCATTTTTAAAGTATTTATACCCAATCAGTTCGATAGTCTATTCATTTACAAGTATTTTCCAATTTTTTTTATTGTTCTACGACCAACATAACTGGAGAAATTAAAAAAATAGTGTAGCAATGCACTCAAAATGCATCAAAAATTGACATTTATGCAATTTTCTCGTGCCGCACAGGACCGATTTTGCAGAATTTTTTTTTCGCTTTATTTTAACATATGTAAAGAAAAAAAAACAAAAAAATCCAACTTCCCAACTACATCATAACTTCGCTTTTTTGTTTAATTTCCCTTTACTATGTATAAATAAATTTTATAGAAAAACTCGTTTTAAAGAAAGTGCCGCGGAAAAATTTGACATTCAACTGACCCGAAATTATACCAATTTGACAGTCGACTGACCCCAGATTTCACTACGCTCGCATTCATGGATTTTATACGCGAGGGCCTTTCCTGCAGTTCTATATTCTAAGATTCATACGGTTCCCTTAGAAGCTGAACAAAACGCATCTTCTTCGGAGCCGAATTCCGGGATATGAGAAGTCATAGAAGTCATAGAAGAACATAGACAAATTTTCTCTATCCACCATATTCTCTTGGTTTCGTTTTCTGAAGATCTGCTCTCGGTGCCATCCAAAAGCAATTAAGTAGAACTTGAATCTAGTGTACTTTTTTTTGAAAATTTTTCTCCCCATTGTATTTTAATAAGTGGGGGGTGCCTACACCCCCAATTTTTTCTTTTAAAAAAGAGCACAACATTTATTTTTTAATATAAATATAAAAAAAATTTAAAACTTTATGAGAGTTAAAACACCGCGCTGATAATGTCACTTTTTACTAATTTGGGTATGGCGAATTCAATAAAAATAAAACCAACCCTCTAACTTGATCGGAAACTACCCCCACGACAATCCTTATTACTAAAATTGCGTGTTTCGCACTTGCTTATGAAAACACCCCACCAATTTTTTGTGTGGAAATAGCTATTTTTTGCGACCAAAGTCAACCCTATCGGTGAATCGGAAGCCACCCCCAAACCAACCCCTAAACTAAAATTATTTTTTTAAGTCCAAAATAAAGATTCGACCCACCAATTTTTGATGAACATACACCTACTAGATATAACACAAATGGCCCTTACTGTAAGCTATTCTTGGAGACCAAAATCATCCCTATCGGTGAATCGGAAGACACTCCCACAGCAACCCCTAAACTTAAATCTCTTTTTTTAAGTTCAAAATAAAAGTTCACCCCGCCAATTTTTTATGAACATGCATCTACTAAATATAAGACAATTTTTAGACACCATACCTACCGGGCATCGGAAACCACCCCCACCTTAATTTTCATGGTTTCTTTTGAATTGAAGTAGGAATAGGATGATATTTTTTCCAAAACTTTAAGTTCGTGAGTTGATGATGAAAAATGCTAATGAAATTTTATAGACAAACTACCTGGGACCCGGTGCGCCTATGCTGCACCCATAAGCCAATAGTAGTAATCAGGTGATATGAATTTTAATATACAGTAGGAGAGTTTGAAAAAGGCATTTTTTTTGGTTTTTTTGATTCCAAGTAACAAAATGTGAAACTATTAGTGATCTGACATTTTGATCGAGACAATAAAAACCATCCATTGAAATGGCATTTTTCGAGGTATGAATTTTCATACACAGATGAAGTGTCTCAATGAACTCCTTACTTCCTGTATTTTGGATAGCTGGGACCCGGTGCGCCTCGCTGCACCCAACGTTTAAACATTTAAAATCAATCCAAACCTTCAAAATTCAACTCTTCTTAACCATTAACGAAAAACCAACTATTCCTATAAAAGTTGGATTCATTAGATTCAAAATACATTTATTTGAGCTATGACCAAAATTGCCTATGTATTCTGTTAAAGCCATGAACGTCAAAAGATTTAAAGCACCATCCAGCACTCGAAATTCGAGGGCCATTTTCTATAGCTTTTTTTAATTTAAATTTAGAAGTCTTCAATAACAAAATTTTTCGAGAACAATAAAACTAAATTGAAAAATGAAACAAATTTTTTAAGTTGGAAAAAGCAATGCCAAAAAACCAACTTTTATTATCTCTTATATTGCGAAATTGTGTTCGTCAAAACATGTGAAATTAATGCAAATATTGAAAATCAAACTATTCGCAATATCTAAGGAAAGAACCAATACTTATTTCTGTAAAATTTGGAGACATTAGATTCAATATGCTTTCATATTAAGTGTGACCAAAATTACCTATGTATGTATTCTTTTACAAAACTTGCTGGTAAACTATGTTTTTGGTTTTGTTTTCCGGCGCGTAAATAAACAAAGATGATGCCTTTCCGACTGGCTGCACCCAACCTTAATGGTGGAAACAGATTGAACGTTCATAATCGTTCATCAGCGCTGTGAAATGTCAAAATATGTTCATAACTTTCGATGGTAAACACATTGAACGGTCATCAGAGTTCGCCAAACGTTAAAATAAAAAAATATTGGAAACTTCAAAAGTTTGTTTTTATGAAATTTTTCGTTTCTTAGAGCATTGAAGTTCCGTGAAATTAATTGTCGTCGAAATTAATTTTATTAAAAGAACCCATTATTTAAAACAACCCAAAACTGACAATTACAACTACGTCACAACTGCCAGAAACGTCAAACAACTACGTTTATCAGAATAGAAATAGAGTCTATTCCAGCGCTGATGCAAGCTGATAACCGTGCAATGTGTTCCCTACAATTAGGTTGTGTGTATTCATTTTCATTTAGACATTTCTCAGCGCTGATGAACGCTTATGAACGTTCAATCTGTTTCCAGCTTAAGAAATTTAAAATTAATCCAAATCTTCAAAATTCAACTCTTCAACAAATATTTATAAGCATTAACGAAAAACCAATTATTCCTATAAAAGTTCGAGAGTTTGGATATTGGTTTGTTTGTCTAATTCTGCGAAGTATGTCTTCAGTCTTGTATTTTTCCTACAAAACCGATGGTTCTGTTGGGTATCATGTCGTCAATATAATTGCGAACAGTTGACGAATGTTTTACGGCGTGGATGCAAATGCTGCATCAGTAAGTGTCAGATCCCAATGATTGTCGTCTTCCAGCAATTGCAACTCGTGACATGCATCTTGAAATATATTGAATATTTGATCATTGACTGTTGGTAAAAATTCGAAAGACGTTAGTCCTGGAACATTCAGCAAGAGCAAACTGTACTGTGTAAAGTCTTCCCAATGTCTTTTGCTTTCAATACGCGTTCAATAGTTGGATGTGGTTCGCCTTGTGAACGTGACTTCCATTTTTTACCTGATTTGTTCCATGTATAATAGCGAGAGACGTCGGTTTACTAAAATTCATATCTGAGGCATAATGCAAAAACTCGGCATTTATATATTTTCTTATTAACGCTTTATTCAATCGCACCAATTAAAAGCTCTTTTGCATTTTTCGGTGGAAGTATATAAACAACAATGGATGCTAATATTTTACAGGTTTCCCAATGTTCACAAATATTTTTATTTTGTATATAAATTATTATGTTTCTTAACTGGTATGTTTTTGCGGGCTCCGGTAGTTATAGTATACAGCCCATAGTACATAGGGTATAGTACACAGTACACTATACACTGTACATAGTGTACACACTGTACACTCAGTACACTCAATACACTAATTCATACGTTGTCACTCGTAAAAATCGGAGTGCTTTTTTAAAGCTAACGGTTTTTTATATGTACATGACAATTAAAACTAAATATTTTTTCGCCCCGCCAACTTAAATACAATCAGTGAAACATTAAAATTCTCTATATTTCACTTCTTCACTTTTCTGAACCAAAATTATCCTATCTTTCAATCTGGAACCAACCCTACACACTCCCAAATTTTCATTTAAATCTGTTGGGCGGTTTCGGAGATTAGCGTGTACAAACATTGTGACACGTAGTTTTTATATATTAAGATATTATATAAAAAAAACTATTTAATACATGTTTAATTAGAGAAACTCGAAAAACGGTAAAAACAGCTGTTATCAGCTGTTTTTTTCGAAAATTAAAAACAGTAACAGCTGTTTTTTGAAAACCAGTGTTTTTTGAAAAACCCTAATTTAAACCCATTATGTACTTCTAAATTCCGTGCATCTGTTTAACAACGAATGAGAGTATTATTTTAATATGTCGTTAATCTTAAGCCACTAAAAATCTATAAAGCTCCCCACACCTGATATTAATATCTTGCCTTTTTTTCTTTATCTTAACTTATTGAACATTAGCCTTCCAATTTTTCATCCCCTTAGCTGTACATAATAGATATCAATTTGTTACAAATCTGCTTAGATAACCATTTAAGTGTCGTAGCCTAAAAGACATTGGGATACAGAAAGATTACAAACCGAGAACTTTGAGCTTACAATGCCTAAAAAATCAATAAATTACCCAAGCGTGAAATAAATGATCAAGATAATTATGGACACATTCCAATAGCAAACAACGAAGAAGAGAAAAATCGTACTTTGCAACAACTCTTCCACAATAATTAATTACCGACATCAACGAAAGTCCTTCTTCCAGAAAATTTATCACGAGCTAATCCGTGAATATATTAATCTCCTTCTTGTTTGTCTCGTGATAAAAGCTGGAGATATATTACAGGATATGAAAAATATATTCAGGTGGGAAAAATTATACCTGTTAAAGGTTTAATGGAGTGAAAACTTTGGATTCCCTATTTATGAGGTATCAAGAATTATTTTATATTTAATTTCTTATCTTTGCTGAAGTTAATTGGTTTTTAGAAATGTACGCAGTGCGAATAAAGCGGATTTAAATTCACTGTAATTGTATGCACTCCAACGAGTTTAATTAAAACCGAGCTTAATGTTATAAATGTGGTCGTATTTGTTACCTTTTAATCGCCCGATGAAGAGATCCTTGCACTTATAAATGCAGCCCGCGAAAGTAATCCATGATTATTTTCACGTACAAATATACGACCACCCACAAAAAAATAAATACTGAAATGCCAAGTTGCTGACGGGGACATGGAACGTAAAACCCATGTAAAATTTAATCTGCCTTGAGCGTTGCTGTAATCCTTGTATGTTTTAAATTAATCTCAATTTAATTCTTTTACATTACATTGGAATATTTGTTATGGGTTTACTTTACATACTTATCAAAATTAACAGACTTTTGCCTTAGTATTTAAAATATTTTATTCTGGAATTCGGTGTCTATATATAAACCCAGGGCTGTCGAGAGGGGGGGGGGGGAGACGGGAGGAATCCCCCCGGGCCCGGCCTTCCTAAAGGGGCCCGTAAGTCTTATTCACCAATACAAATTTTTTGTATTTTTTTCTCCTAAAATTCTTACCAATTTGAAGAAATTTTCCTAAGAATCGTAAATTACCAAATAATAAATGAATTTAGAAGCGAAAATAAGAAATTGTTCAGAAGTTTTTTTTTAAATTTAGCGCATTTATTTTACCGGGCTGCTCGTGCCGCGATTGAATGAAGGCGCTACTTATGCTAGTTGGCTACGATAGCTGTGCATCTGACTTTCTTAAGGCCCCAATACACGAGCGCTCCATCCGACCACGCTACGCCACAACAACAACACACGAAATTTCGAGTGCATACAAACTGATGCTGTTTTGGCGTGGCGTGGTCAGATGGAGCGCTCGTGTATTAGGCCCTTAACAGAAGTTGTGGACCCGGTGGGCCCCACCCACCCATCCACACGCATACATATATACTAACATTCTGGTGGAACTACACGTGCTCTATTCCAGTGTTGTTTCCATTTGAATGTGACTATGGGTTGCACAGGGCGAATAAACAGCATTTGGATTTTTCTCCAGAATATGACGTTGTGCCCCATTATATGCTCCTTTCATATTAGCACCATTGTCGTATCCTTGTGCTCGACAGTCTTCTAAAGGAATGTTATACTCTTCTAGAGTATCGACAATTAAACCAGCGATCGGCTGGCCAGTTTTTTGGTTACAATCGACGAAAGCCAGAAATCGTTCTTGAATTGTAAATATCCTTTTCTTCGAGTTAAAATGGACGTACCGCAAAATGAACGTAGTTTGATCGACGTGGCTCGAATCGGGTGTAGCATCGACGATGATAGCGAAGTATTTGGCAGTTTTACGTTCTTCTAGTATGGCCGATTTAACGTGTTCAGCACAGATTTGAATAAATTCGTTTTGAATCTCAACCGAAAGATAGTGGACCTGCAAACGTATGTGTTGTTGTTGACTAATCCTAACCTTCTCTAAATGTTCGCGAAGTATCGGGTCGTAATGGCTGATAAGTTCTAAAACGCCCAAAAAATTGCCGTTGTTCCGTTCTCCGAGAAGATTGCTATCACCTCTGAATGATAGGCCTCTTTCGCCAAGAAACAAAATAGTGTCCAGGATTCGACGTAAAATTTCGTGCCATTTTCTGGTTTCACTGATGATCTGTTCATTTAGAAGTGTATCAATTGAAGTTTCCTCTCGAAGTCGAATCTGCAACGAGCGCCATTGAACGTAGCACTGTATGTGGTCTTGATTGTTTTCATGAGCTGGTAATTTATCATACAGCTTTTTCCAAGATTGGTTTTTTGAGTACCCTTCAGGTCGGCAAAGTTTTGGGCGATTGAAAGTGTTGGTACTTAACAAACGACAAGGTAAGCAATACAAAGCGTTCATACGGCTACTCCACACCAACCAATCTTGCTCCACCCTCTCCCCATTCGGCAAAGTCTTCGATAATTGCGAGGCGGGAAATGGCTCATCGTTACGATCACGTGGAATAGAAGACGGCAATGTTTGGTGACCTCGACGAATTATATCGTTCACCACGTCGAACTGCACAAATTCAGTGCATATAGTGCCTATATCATAATCAC
The DNA here is from genome assembly GCA_963855945.1 of Thereva nobilitata. NCBI lineage: Eukaryota > Metazoa > Arthropoda > Insecta > Diptera > Therevidae > Thereva > Thereva nobilitata. The sequence continues at coordinate 87,405,447 of OY979696.1, forward strand.
AAAGATATTTCTGTTCTTCTTGGGTCCTTCGCATGGATTGTGTTGCCCTTGAAGATGATCCATGATCAATGTCGATTTCGGAGTTTTCAGTTCCCAAATTTTGAATAAGTACGTCATTGTTTGCAGCTTCCGTTGATTCGTCTCTTTCTGAAGAGACAGGTAGAACGTTGTTTTCATGGTTAAGACAAGGCGCAAGATCTAAAAGCGATAAATCATAATATTCAATCATAAAATCAGCATACTGACAATTTTTTAGTGAACAAGTACTCGCTTATTTTTAAGAATTGATAAGGAAAAATAATGACAAACAAAATGACAAATTAACTTTCGCCTTTTTCACTTTCATTCTAGTGCATTCATATCCGTGCATTCATGTAAACATTCCAAGAGGGGAATTTTCTGTTTCTTTCATACTCTTGTGTTTTTTGCATAAAATGAGTTAAGACGCCCATACACGGTCAAACTTGATGTACATCGAAGTGCGGTTGTACAACCAAAACTATCGATTGTGAGCCAATCGGCCGGTCAAAACCCGTTGCGCGCATGGGTTTGATGAAAATCTGGATGCACATCCAATTTGACCGTGTATGACCTTTATGGATTGATACTTCAGAAAAGTCAAATCTAGTTGGCGTTTTGTTATTCTCTACTTGTTAATGTTTTAGCATTGTAATATTTTAAATCGAAGCATGCCGATTGAAATGTTTAGCTAATTTGTTTTTGAAATAAAATATATTTTAATTTGTTAGTAGAACAAATCGACGTGTATTTTAATTCGATCGATTATCCGCAAATATAATTATTTTAGTATTCAGCATCAACAAACATCTTGTTATTATTGCTCGCTGGCAAAACTTTGTGATTGTTTGTCGTTTGTCTGTGCGAAACAAATAGGAAAACAGTGACGATTGGACATAATAACACATAAGTAAGTAAAAATAGTAGATTGTGCATCGAGTGGGAGACAGACGAGTGTAATTAATAATAAAATTTTCATATTAGAAGCATTATGTTCAAACACAAATCCGGAGCTCAAAAGCGCAAAGAACACTTAGAGCGAGAGAAAAATGAAAAGGAACATTTAAAACAGCAAAGAAACCTTTTCGGATACAATTTCGGACCGAAAAACTCGATTGCTGGAAATGTTACTGAAACTTCAGAAAGTGAGTATGCTTCAATTAATGTTAATTGGGTTTGAATGTATTATGATCATGTTTTCCATGATTTATTTTACACCCTATCATGAGAGTTGGCATCTTATCGGTAAGGATATAACTATATTATCGATATAAAAAGGTTTTTAAATTTTTTAAAATTTTATTTACGCAAGAAAAATTGCGTGATTTCAAATTTATAAGTCCGAAAAAATAAAAATTGGAAAAAATCAAGTATGAAGTAATTAACTTCAATTATAAAAGTTAAAGAAAAGCGCTTCGAAAGTCGTATTGTTACAATTGGAAATTCTATGGAGGATAGAAGTTCAAATGTCGTACTTTTAATATTATTGATTCTTTAATAAAAGTATTAAAATTAAAAATAGAACAACACGTGCTGTTAATTCGCGCATTATGTTGAAAAATAATTTTTTTGTTTCTGCAAATAGATCAAGGTTAAAAAATAGTTTGAAGTAGTTAGATTTAATGTCTCACGTCGCGGTATTATTAAAAGCGTCAAGCGCGGATATGAACCACATGAATGTGAAAAAGGCGAAAAGTTAATTTGTCATTTTTGTTTGTCATTATTTTTTCTTATCAATTCTTAAAAATAAGCGAGTAGTTGTTCACTAAAAAATTGTCAGTATGCTGATTTTATGATTGAATATTATGATTTATCGCTTTTAGATCTTGCGCCTTGTCTTAACCATGAAAACAACGTTCTACCTGTCTCTTCAGAAAGAGACGAATCAACGGAAGCTGCAAACAATGACGTACTTATTCAAAATTTGGGAACTGAAAACTCCGAAATCGACATTGATCATGGATCATCTTCAAGGGCAACACAATCCATGCGAAGGACCCAAGAAGAACAGAAATATCTTTGTGATTATGATATAGGCACTATATGCACTGAATTTGTGCAGTTCGACGTGGTGAACGATATAATTCGTCGAGGTCACCAAACATTGCCGTCTTCTATTCCACGTGATCGTAACGATGAGCCATTTCCCGCCTCGCAATTATCGAAGACTTTGCCGAATGGGGAGAGGGTGGAGCAAGATTGGTTGGTGTGGAGTAGCCGTATGAACGCTTTGTATTGCTTACCTTGTCGTTTGTTAAGTACCAACACTTTCAATCGCCCAAAACTTTGCCGACCTGAAGGGTACTCAAAAAACCAATCTTGGAAAAAGCTGTATGATAAATTACCAGCTCATGAAAACAATCAAGACCACATACAGTGCTACGTTCAATGGCGCTCGTTGCAGATTCGACTTCGAGAGGAAACTTCAATTGATACACTTCTAAATGAACAGATCATCAGTGAAACCAGAAAATGGCACGAAATTTTACGTCGAATCCTGGACACTATTTTGTTTCTTGGCGAAAGAGGCCTATCATTCAGAGGTGATAGCAATCTTCTCGGAGAACGGAACAACGGCAATTTTTTGGGCGTTTTAGAACTTATCAGCCATTACGACCCGATACTTCGCGAACATTTAGAGAAGGTTAGGATTAGTCAACAACAACACATACGTTTGCAGGTCCACTATCTTTCGGTTGAGATTCAAAACGAATTTATTCAAATCTGTGCTGAACACGTTAAATCGGCCATACTAGAAGAACGTAAAACTGCCAAATACTTCGCTATCATCGTCGATGCTACACCCGATTCGAGCCACGTCGATCAAACTACGTTCATTTTGCGGTACGTCCATTTTAACTCGAAGAAAAGGATATTTACAATTCAAGAACGATTTCTGGCTTTCGTCGATTGTAACCAAAAAACTGGCCAGCCGATCGCTGGTTTAATTGTCGATACTCTAGAAGAGTATAACATTCCTTTAGAAGACTGTCGAGCACAAGGATACGACAATGGTGCTAATATGAAAGGAGCATATAATGGGGCACAACGTCATATTCTGGAGAAAAATCCAAATGCTGTTTATTCGCCCTGTCCAACCCATAGTCTTAATTTATGTGGTGTTGACTCTGCAGAATGCTGTGAGGCAGCAATCACTTTTTTGGAGTTGTTCAGAAATGCTACACCAGTTTCAGCAGCAGTCCACAACGTTGGGAAATTCTCAAAAAATGTATACCGGGTTCTCTTCACAGACTTTCAGATACAAGATGGTCTGCTAGAGTTCAGGCAGTTAAACCTTTTGCCAATCATATTTCAGGATTGCATGAAGCACTAGAAGGATTAACTAAACTTAATCTGACTGCAGAGACTCGTAGTGATGTCAACGGCGTTCTGAAATATATGGAAAAATTCGAGTGCATCCTGATGTCCTCAATTTGGTCGAAGATATTGACAGCTATTAATGAAAGGAGCATCATTCTTCAAGCCAGAGACGCTACTATCGACATCGAAGTTCAAAATCTCGAAAGTTTGCTGTCTGAATTAAATTTGATGCGAAATCAATGGGATCACATTTTACGTGAATGCAAAACGGTTGCCATTCAATTGGGGATTTCATCAACCTTCCCTGATACCCGAAGAAGAAAACGAAAGAGGTGTTTCGATGAAAATGAAAATGACGACGACACGAATGCAGCCGATCAAGAGACCAATTTCAAAAGGAACACTTTCTACGTAATCATCGACTCGGTTATTGCGGGAATATCCAATAGGTTCAATGCCATGAAGGATTTAGATAATACTTTCTCTTTTTTATGGCAATTCACAGCGATGGACGATACCGAAATCCGAAATGCAGCCACAATTTTCGTCAAAAAACACAAATTGGACGTTTCTGAAGATTTAGGGGATGAAATGATCCATCTGAAACACATTTACAAATCCAATTTTGAAGGAGAGTTATCACCCTTTACATTGCTGAATGCGATCTTTGTTCGAAATTTAGAGACGATTTTTCCGAATGTTTGTGTTGCCCTCCGTGTATTTTGCACTATACCTGTTACTGTCTCCAGCGCTGAACGTTCATTTAGTGTTCTTGCTCGCATTAAAAACTTTCATCGATCGTGCTCTACACAAGTGCGTGTTTCAGCACTTGGCACTCTTTGCATTGAGGCCCCATTAGCTAGGCGGTTGGATTTTAATACTGTTATAAGAAATTTTGCAGCCAAGAAAGCGAGAAAAGCTAATTTACAATCATATAATTAAACGGCAAGCTTTTATTTTGTGGCACCATTTTACAGAGTTTAGACACTCCAACTATATTGAAAACTGTTTCACCGTGTAGCTCTGAGCTCAAAGAAGTGCAGCATCACAATTTTATTTATACACGGCACAATATAATGCTAAAAATTAGAAAATAATTTTACAATTAATTCCCATATGAAACGTACGCCATCTGTGGGCGATATTACACTAAAAATGTTGTGTACAGAGAAGTACTTGATTCTTAAATTAAAATCTTTTAAATGTAATACAATAAAATGTAATATGTGACATTAAGAGATAATAAAAGTTGGTTTTTTGGCATTGCTTTTTCCAACTATAAAAAATTTGTTTCATTTTTCAATTTTGTTTAATTGTTCTCGAAAAATTTTGTATTTGAACTTCTAGATTTAGATTCAAAAAAGGTATAGAAAATGGCCCTCGAATTTCGAGTGCTGGGTCCTACTAGTTATAATTAATAATTAAATTTCTTAATTTAACATTAAAATAAAACTCTCAATTCAAAAAAGTGGACTGCTTACTTTCTGTATTTCTATTCAATATCTTGATATATCAACTTATATTATTTTATATAGCTTGTTATTAAAACAATTTGTTTCAAAAACAATTTTCCGAACATTTCTCAACCCTTTCCTTCATAGAATTAGCATATATGTACATATTTCATTCAGCATATTCTATAGTTGTTTTTCATGCGGGGGAGGGGGAGGGCCCGTAATTGTTTGTCCCCCGGGCCCGGATTTTCTCTCGACGGCCCTGTATAAACCTACCAATCGCACGATTCTTATTGATTTTCTGTTATTTGATATTCTAGAACCAGATAATATCCTTGCCCACGTTTTATGTTATAGGAACAATTAAAGCAGTATTATAAACAGCCACAATTTGTATGAAATGTCGCTCCTGAAACAACTCAGTTTAGATGTTATATGTATAAAATCCCTACTGGGCACATTAGTAAGATCTGTAGTACAAATATACATTATGAAATTTTTGTCCTTGGAAAATGTTCCAAGTTTTTAACACCAGTCGCGGATCTAGAATTTTATTTTTGGGGGGGTCACGGAATAAAAATGGCGGAAAAAATTTCTAGTCCTAAAAAACAAAAACAAAATTAACAAAACGAACAAACTAACTACTAATTGCTCCTTTAATCCCTCATGGGACATAGGGTGGAAACAGTTGCCCTCCAGCGGACTCTGTTTTGCGCGACAGCTCTCAGCTCTGACCAGGATCTCCCGGTTGTTGCGGCCTCTGATAATAGGGTTCTCCTCCACTTTGTTCTAGGTCTTCCGACTCGACGGGATCCTTGCGGATTCCAGTCAAGGGCCTGTTTGGCTAGATTATCGTCTTCGCGTCGCAAGGTGTGGCCAATCCAATTCCATTTCCTTCGCCTGATTTGGTCGTCTATCCTTTCTTGGCCGGCACGGCGCCATAGTTCTTCATTTGAAATTCTATCTTGCCAGCGGATTTTTAGGATACGACGTAGGCATCTGTTGATGAAAACTTGTAGGCGCCCTGTGATGAATTGGGTGACTTTCCATGTTTCGCAACCGTACAAAAGAACTGCCTTAACGTTGGAGTTGAACAGCGGCAATTTGGTCTTACTTGAGATCTCTGTTGATCTCCATATGTGAAACAGGCATGCATATGCGCTTCTTGCTTTATTTATTCTGGAACTGGCATCTTCTTCTGTACCGCCGTTTTCCGTAATAATACTACCGAGGTAACAGAATTTGTCTACCAGTTCCACGTCACGGTTATTTAGCGCTGTCCGTTCAAGGGTGTTTGCATTTATCCGCATTTCTTTTGTTTTAGTCGGATTTAACCTTAAGCCCGCCGAGCTACTTTCTGTTGCCAATTTGTTTAACATGTTTTTGAGGTGTCTGTGGGCCAGCAAACAGATATCATCCGCGTAGTCGAGATCCTTATGGCGGTCTAGCAATCCCCATTGTATGCCACCTGTTCTTCTATCTAGAGCGCTGACAAGAATGTCGTTTATTACTATAAGAAATAGTAATGGCGAAAGTAGACATCCTACTCCTGAGCTCACCTCAAAGCTGTCGGATAATTTTCCATTATGGAGAACTCTGCATTTGGAATTGTGCTGGATTACCCATTAGGCCGGACTAGGCCATGGCCTAGGGCCCCCGACGAGCAGGGGCCCCCACGAAAATCTGATATGAATTTTTTTTTAATGCAATTTTTAATTTCAAGTTAATTTTTTTCTTTTTTTTTTAAATTTTATTTTTTTTCCAACCAATTTATTTATCATATTAATATGTATTTTTAAACGCAAAATATTAAAAAATGTTTATTCATTTATTCTTTCGATTGTTATTTCATCTGACGATTCGAATTTCAAATCGCGCGCTAAAGACCCGCAAAAGCGCTTACAAACTTGAAAGCTTGTTTATATAAACAAAACCGATCCAGTCTTTTTAACGTCACAAAACCATTTGGTGCTTGATCGTTTTGCAAAACACATTTGGTCGGTTTTCTTGATAAAAAAGAACGTTTTTTCAATTAGTGACAAATTAAGATGTTGTTATTTATGTGAAATTGTGATTTTGCGTGCAATATTGATATTGAAAACTACGGTTTTAACGGTGTCAACGGTTTTCTTGTAATTATCGATACGCTCAAGATCGAAATCAACATACGAGCCCAAGTTTACTTAGAGGTTTCGAAGAGATTTTCATTTTTGGCTGACTTCAGTTTGACAGAAAATGAGTACCGCGAAAAAATTGCCGGTTTAGTTGACTTTTACCCTGACGATTTGGAAGATTTTTATCCTGAACTTAAACAGTTTCACGATTTTATCAAATCAAAATTTCCATCAAAACCTAAGTTCACTCACTCTGAACTCTACGAAAGTTTGATTCGAGATAATCTTGAAACTGTTTTCCCAAACGTTGACATTGCTCTTCGCATTTTTTTAACTCTTATGATTACAAATTGTACAACAGAGCGCTCTTTTTCAAAGTTGAAACGCATAAAAAACGAGCAAAGAAGTGTTATGCGTCAAGAACGATTGGACATGCTAAGTCTGATGTCCATTGAATCGGATGTTCTTCGTCAAATTGATTTTGAAGATGTCATTAATGATTTTAGTGATCTGAAATGTAGGAGAAAAGTTTTTTAAAGATGAACGTCGTTTTCATATTTAAAAGAGATGTCCAAAGATTATTTTATGAATTACTATACTGTTAATTATGTAAAATCAAAAAGTATATAATTTATCAGAAAAAAAAATATTTTGATTGTTTTATTGTGTTTACAACCTGTAATGATATGAATAAGCTGTTTAAATTCTATAAATGCATAAATAAAGAATAATTTTACAATTATTAAAAAAAAAGGGGCCCCAAAATTTGAATGGCCAAGGGCCCCCATTTGCGTTAATGTTGTATAGAGCTTTTATCAATTCTATTATTTTGTCCGGCAGTCCACGTTTCCGTAGAGGTCGCCATATAAAGCTCCTATTGACCGAGTCGAACGCTTTCTCATAGGGCCATTTTACACGATGAAACACGAAACAAAAAGTTTCATGCAACTTTGCTAGGTTTGAAGAGGAGAGGAGAGAGAGGGTTTGAGGAAACACGTGTTCCCTCCAGCCCTCTCTGTCTTCTCCCCTTCAAACCGAGCAAAGTTGCATGAAACTTTTTGTTTCGAGTTTCATCGTGTAAAATGGGCCCATGTCTACGAAAGCAAGGTAAAGGGGGGATCGGAATTCAGTAGACTGCTCTACTATGATTCTCAAGGTGTTAATATGGTCTATGCAGAAGCGGCCCTTTCTGAATCCAGCCTGCTGTCTTCTAAGCGTTCGATCTACTGCCTCTCTTATCCTAGATAGTAATATATGGGACAAGATTTTTCCCACCGTAGATAATAAACAGATGCCTCTCTAACCGAATTTTCTGGGTCTTTTCGGTTACAAATTTCCAAAAAATCGAAAAAGACTTTTTTACGGATTTTACTAATTAGTGGAGTCGAAGCATCAATTTTTAGTGAAAAAGAAATTATTTCCTGTCTCAATTTTTGTTTTCAATATGTTAGTTACATCGAATACTATACGAAATGGACATTTTCTCTTGCAACAACCGCTACGTAAATTATGGGCCGTTTTGTGAAAAATCTACCATTTTGGTCGTTCTTTCTAAATATAGATGAGAATTTCGCGGTATGTGTAGGTCCAAAGAGAGCGCAAAAAATTTAGGCTGTTCATTATGATATTACCTATCAGCGGTTACAAAATGAAATTTTAATCTGCACACATAACTCAAAGAAAATTAAAAACTAAAGAAACTGCTAAATTTTGGGGTTTTGGTTATAACTTGGGAGGTTTTAAGTAAAAATTGAAGAAATTTTCAGAAATTACACTTTATAATGTGGAGAATAACTGGTAAAAGTTGTTAGTCAAAATATATAACACAAGTCTCAAAAATTAACCTTGATTGGCCAATATCTTTTGTGCATTGCATCATATGAGATTCCTTTTTAATTTAAGTGTAGGTTTTTTTATGCACTTGCATTTGTTTATGGATGGTGAACAAGCAAAATATTTTTAAACTTGAAAAAAATGGAAAAAATCGAATCGAAAATCGTGAATTTTTGTATTTTTTTCAAAAATTCCACTTTTTTTTGATAACTCTTTTTGTTTGTATTGACAAAAAAGATTTAGTTTTATCAAAAAAAAGTGGAATTTTTGAAGAAAATTGACGAAAAATTACACGGTACACTTTTAGCAGATTCACCGTGTCTAGAAACACTGTATTTTTACCCTTGCAACACGGCAACTCTCGATTTACATATGGAGACACTGCAGCCGACTCCCCCTAATCTCTCCTATCTTTCTCTCTACCCTTCGAGCTAAGCTACTACTAGACATTGCACTATGACGTTTGCGACATGACATGACGGACTAGTAGTACAAAGGGCCTGACCATGGTTGGCGCTTGAAGTGAGAAATGGCGCGGCGACTGTAAAACGGAATCATAGTTTTCGAAAAAATTGACATTTGTCGGGAAAAACGCCTTCAGGTGTATCGCTAAAGAGACACAGCTGCGTTTTTCACGACTGTCAAGTGACTAGATTGAATAAATATTTTAATGTAATTTTATAAATTTTTTAATTATCAGAAATGTCTAAAAACTTTCAAGCGACAACAATGATAAGGTTTTGTCGAAAACGGTCATATCGCTGCATTCGCCAATTATGGTACGAAAAATGAGAACGATAAACGGCGCTGTCATTTGTTCAACTCGCCAACCATGATAAGGCCCAAAGGGTGACACCTGAGCTTACACTATCAGATAAATAAAAAAAGGGTCGTTTTTTAATTTGCAAAAAATTTGGATCGGTTTTGGTCGTTTGGTTATTTTTTGTTTTTTTTTTAATTGGGTCAATTTTGTTTTTTAAACAACGAGCGTTTTTGTAGGGGTCATGACCCCCGTGACCCCCTTTGAATCCGCGCCTGTTTAACACCCTGGTCATTAGTTTTTTGTTTTTTGTTCTTTTATCATTACAATAACGAATGATTCTAAATGTTTAAAATTTTTTTCAATTTGTACAGGTCAATCTTAATGCAGTATTACTGTATACTATTTAATATGTGCGTAGAAATAATTTATTGTGACATTTTGGCCTCTTTAGCCCTTTAACTGTTTAATTTTGTTACGGAAAACTTTTTCTGTCTGCTTGATTATTTTTCATCGAAGATGATTTTCCTCGAAGAAAATGTTGATATTAAAAACTTTAAATAATTTTTTTAATCGGAATTGGTTCTGAAATCGCAGATGAGTGTGACGCTAACACTTTCCGTTACAATATTTTGAAGACTGACCATATCCACATAGTTTTATAGTTACTTTAGTATTCACAAACCAATTTTCACATTTTATAAAGCATTTGCGATATACATGGTTCTTTGACAACTTTGAAGCCACGCCCATGCCAAATGTTAGGGAAACCACGGCAGGCAGGCAGGCTATTACTGTATACCAGGGGTGGTCAACCTTTTTAGAAACGAGGGCGCAATTAAAAATTTTCCTGAACGTATGGGCGCAACAATATGTAATGACACCATATATGTTTATTGTTAAAGTTATTTTCGAAAATCGATTGACACTGCACTGCATGAAGTAGTGCGTACCGTAGAATAGTACATAGAATACAACCTTCCTGGACATAGAAGGTGCTTTCAACAAAGTCACCATCAAGGCTAACCAGGTTGCCCTGGCGGAATTCAACATTCACAATGGTCGCGGTCAGTGCTCTTCATTCTAAAAACTAGATTCATCCAGGTTAGGCAACATCAGAGTGGCAGTACACGCCCCTGCTATTTTCACCTATAGAAAAAAATCTCTGATTTCAGTCTTCCTTCAATTTTCGGCGTGTACTGAGCCTATTCGGATCAGCTAATTACTTTAACTTTATTTTGAACCCAAAGCTGTACACTGTAAAAAATTTCTGTGGTAATTTTACAAAAAAAATAATGGAAGTTTTATTCACAAGCAGTTTCGTAAATTTGCAATATATATTATTAGGAATATTCCAATTCTACTTTACGTATTTTTACCAACTGTGTAGTAAATATACATTATTTGTGAGATGTAAAAATACTATCAGTATTGGAGCTTTCACTTCATAATTTTGTAAATTTCCAAAACTTTTGTGTATGCCCTCTCCCTATACATAAAAATAACATTTTGTTCACCATGGGCCCTTTTACACGACCGGACACCGAACAGACAAAACGAACAAACAAACTGGGGTTTATGGGAAAGAGGGTGCGAGAGGCGCCGGTTTTCCATCGTCCTCTCTCACCCTCTTCCCCATAAACCCCAGTTTGTTCGTTCGTTTTGTCTGTTCGGTGTCCGGTCGTGTAAAACCGGCCCATGCAAGGACCGATTCGCAATGAAAGCTTCAAGCTTCAAACTACAAGCTTCAGCTGAGTTTTGCTTTATTTGAGCACTGCAGCTTGAAGCTGTGAATGTGAATCATTTTACAAACCCTTTTATCCTAATTTTTGAAGCTTGAAGCTTGCAGCTTGAAGCTTTAATTGTGAATCGGCCCTAAGCATCAAAAATTATCAAAAATTTCTTCGCTGTTACAAGAACTGCCCAGACCCTGACCAAAGTCAAAGGTCTGACCTTAACTTAAGAACAATCGAGTATATATGCTTAGTATTCCATTGTTACCTGTGAATTATATCTATGAGAAGGAAAATTTAAACCTTACATTCCAATGAACAATTTGTAATTTTACTGAAAATATAAGTTCTAAAATTACGCCTCTTACTGTAAAATTACAGTACAAAGATCAGTACATAACATTGATAAATAATACTAAGAATTATTGTAATTTTCCTACATAAACGATTTAGAAAAATACACAACATTGTGTAAAATATAGGTTACATTCATGTAATCAATATTTACGTCATGCAGTATTGGAGATTCTCAATTTCTTTATGTGAAATTACAAAATTTATAGTAAAATTACAATAATTGTGTAGTAAATTAGTATTTCATATCGCGATTTGTAATTTTACTGTACATTTGCACTGTGAATTTACATATTTTTTTACAGTGTATTTGATCTATTTATTTAATATACGTATTAAATCTGCACTCCAAGTGACAACCACTGAACTATATTAAAGACAACTCACTCTGATACTCGAATTCGTTATATTCTTCGATGGTATTACCCGGTCGGGGATATCACAGTTACTAATACTATGGCCGTTTGAGAGTTGTAATCGAACTTCCAATAACCCAAAGTAGTTATGTCACGTACGTACATATTTACAAATACTATATTTTATGGTATTCTAACACTATTTTACTGATGGCTGACCACCAGCCATTATTTGATACGCCAACTAAATTAAGAATATAAATATTATTAGGATTAGTAAATGAGACAAAAGTGCGTCATTGGAAGCTAACAATTATTTTACAAATTGATCGTTGACCCACCATACATGTAGTATATTTACAAAACCTTTTTGGCTTTAGTTTTATCCGAAATAGTTTTACCAAATACTACTAACAGCACTGTATATGTAATGTATATTCCTTTCAAATTTAAAAATATCCAAAGAATGATTTGCATTAAAAAAGAATACATCTGGATAAAATATTTTACTCTCCCCTAAAAGAATACAGCCAAAAATGCTATTAAAGTTGGCTGAGACTTTTCTATCATTTATCAGACGTTTATATTTAGTTAACGCAAATAACCAACAGGTTGTTTGCACGAGTATTAATTTTGGAAGTAAAAGTACACCTGGGACCTTTCCGCAAAGCTGTCAAGTAACAAGAGCTCAGATCAGAAAATTTATCAAGACATAAGTTGACTTCACACAAAGGGGCGCCAGCGACAAAGAGCTACCATACGTATCTACTCCTTAACACTCGTGTAAACGTTCATCAAAAATAATATCACGGTAAAATTAATTTGCATAAAAATGCCTGAAATAAAAAGATTACTCGGCCCAGTGGCACTCGGGAGATATTAGAGTACAGTTTAATAAACAAGAATATGTTCACATATATGTGTTTGCTTTCCAGTTAAGCGCCGCAAGAACACTGTTCACATGAGTGCATATCCAGCGAAACTTGTTAAATTAATGCGACGTTTCATTTTGTTTGGGGATTTTCTGAATTGCTTCGTGTTTCTAAAACATTCGAGAATTCGATTTGCAGTTTTTGGCGAGAATATTAATAAGGGGCTGAGTTGTGTGCATGACTGCATATGCAGTTTCAATATGCAAAATTTGAAGCGGACACAAGATTTAAGTGCTTCTTTGAAATCGATACTAAAATTTTGAAAAGGGAATATTATATTTTCCCTTTTCAAAATTTTAATATACTATACAGGGTGTATTTACTAAGTTTTCAAAGCGACCGACTGACGATAGGTTTTTGTCAGCCAAACAAACTAGTAGTTGGGATGTGGTTTTCACCCTTTCGGTCCACACGATCAGCTTCCCAGTATGATGAATGTTGAATATTATCAATGAATATTGTAATAATAAATGAACAATTCTAACAACAAATTGTAAGAAAAAATCACACCAAATTCATACACCTGGGGCCCGATTCCGCAACGGTGAGTTTTTGGCCAGTGTACACCGAAGGAAAAACCCACTGACAACCTCGGTGTTCATTTTTCGTTTAAATGCGATGCCGTAAGTGCCAGTGAGTTTTAATGTACCTACTGAATGATTTTTTAAGTGGCTGAATGATGCGCTGAGTTGTCACTGTTATTATAACATATATGTAACTAGAAGTTGAAAAAGTTTAAATCTCTCAAAAAATTTATTTTGAAAAAAAATTAAAAAACTTATTCAAAAATAATCGCACGAAATTACAAAAACAACTTTACTCGTCAAAATTAAAACTCACCGTAAATTCACAGCCTTTTTCTCAGTGAGAAATTTTTCACGGCGGTGTTCACCGCAAATGTCAAAAAAACTCATTCTCACTCTTGCGAGCCCCTGGTTCTTCAAACTAACACAACTCCTATACCTAATAGCAAAAATCTTGTAATTTTAAATAATATAATATTAATAAATTGTCTACTTAGAAAATAGTAATAGCTTTAGTAGTAGTGGGAGATTGGCCAGTATCAGAACTGGTGCCAAAGTAGTCCTGAGAGTAGCTAGATCAAATAGCGATAAACTGGAAGCAAATGACTTTATTTGGAAATTCAGGAGATATGTATTAGCAAAACTATTCAGTGTAAAGGGCTTGTCAGGCTTGACCGAAAAGGCCAAATGTTTCGTAACTACTGGAAATTCCGGGATCAACTTCAATTTCCAGAACCTGTAGGAGGACGTGGAAAACAATTCTCTCTCCGTCATAAAAGTGCTGATCTAAAAGTGTGAAAATCACTGTGCTGAAGCTAGAAAATGTAATTTTATTTAGAATGGGTTTCATTCCAACGAGTTTATTAGATATTAAAAAAAACAATCAATTTAAAGTGCTTGTGACCATTAGCCGAAGTTTTTTCATTTAAACAAAAAAACGGCTTGACCGAATGTTATGAAACAGAACAGAACATGTTTCGTTAATGTGCTTCTATCGGCACCTCAACGAAGTCTATATCATTTTTCGTCCGCGCGGTATATTGCAGGTATAAAAATCACGAACTTCGTTCAAACAAAAAAAAACGGCTCGACCGATTTTTATGAAAATCTTTTCAGATCATATTCCCTTTAATATGCTTCGAACGGCACCTCGACAAAGTCGACATCTTTTTTGGTTCGCGCGAAATCGTGCAGAAAAAAATGACCACATACGTACGCACAGGCACACACACACATATGTACTTCTTCTCAAATTTTTGTTTAAAATGCTATTGGGACCTTGAAACATGAAAATACATTGAAAATTTCGATTTCGATTTTCGGACCGATTAGAATAGTTTCCATATAAACTGGGAAGTTAAAAAAATTGGGAGTGGAATCGTAACGGTTTAGTCGGTAGGGCCCATTGAAATTTGTTTGTTAGAGGTTTACATAGAGGGTGATATTTTTGTAACCGTATACCCTGTTAAGGTAAGGTACCAATGCATTCAGAATACTCCTACCTTATCTAAATTTTTAAAATTAACGTTGCCGTCGTATCAACTTCTAAAGTTATGAGTCGTAAAAGACAAAATTTTGGTTTTTTTTAACAAACTACCCTTTTCTCCTGCAGGCTGCTTAAAAAAATAAACTCATGCAAAATCCAAGGGTTCAACGCGAAGCTCACTGCATCTTCCAGACTACCCTTAACCTATTATATAGTCTTTCTATACGTGACCTAAGCAGCATAACGTGAACGACATGACGGAGATGGTAGTATAAACGCTGACACCTAAGCTTAGACTTTCACATAAAAAAATAATCCCTGTGACACATACACCATCATAATGAAAGTAACCTTCATTATCGTGGCAAAAACCCATCGTAATGAAAGTCCTGTTCAACCATCTGTTTTGCTGTTGGAAAATTGGAAACTACATTTTAAAATAAAATAATTTGACTCATTGCTGTTGCCCCGTAGTATCGCTGACCAACTACATAGCGGCAGTCTATTCCGTTCTTCGTTAAACCACTTACAATAAGATTAGCCAAACCTCTCCGTAGCAAGTCAGTAGTCGAAATAAAGTCCAAAAATGCTTCTGTAACTACATACGTACTTGTTTAATTGGGATGATCGGTGGCGATATTTCGCTCGTCGCTCACTTTAGACAATGGGGCAACGTAGACTAGTAGTAAAACCGATTTTTAAGAAGAGAGCGGTGAGGGGGAAGGCTGAGTATGTAGTAAAATCAATCTTACTACATGTTGAAGCATGACTAGTCTACGTAGCCCCAATGAGCTTCGAATGACATAAGTGTTCATAATTTGCTTGCCTTTATTTCGGGGTGCATTTGAACCCCTAAAACACCACCTGGGTACGCCTATGGACTCCGGCATCTAGCTCGTATGAGTGAAGATGAGACTGCTCCGACAGTTCCCTACGATAAGACCTTCGTTTTCTTACAGAATAATTTTTACCGCGATGAGTATGACTTCAATGTCTGTTTTAATCATTAAAAGTTTTTTTAATTGCAGTGTAAAATCTTATAATTTTTACAGATTTTGATGAAATTTGGTACAGAGATAGATTAGACCTCCGAGAAAGACATAGGCTACTTTTTCTCCCGAAACAAAGGCTTGAAGGGGTTGAAATAGAGCAAGAAAGTTTGTATGGAAGTCCGTCATTATTGCGTAGAACATTATTAAAGCCACCCACCATTTGAACCCGATCAACTTCAAATTTTGTGCGTATGCGTAATTTTCTTGAGAATGCAATTTTGCATAATTTTCTTGACCTTTTTCTACAAAAATAAAAATGGCGGTTCCAAGATGGCGGCCGATTTTTCATTCGTCTTCCTCGAATGTATCAAATGAAAGGGTATGACAGGTAGAATACAATTAGCGTTGTAGCGTCATTCCAAATTCACATTGGCGTCAACACAAAATGGTGGAAGACATATAATAGACTAAAAAGTAAAAAATATAACCGATCAACTTCAAATTTTGCACATATGCGTAGTTTGCTTGACAATGCAATGTGAACATTTTGTAAAAAAACGAAGACTGCGGTTCCAAGATGGCGGCCGATTTTTGCATTTGTGTTCCCCGACCCGATATATTTTATCAAATTAATATAAATATGGCTTCATTTACTTCCTTTGCCTATTGTATACATTTTAAGACAATCGTTTTTCAGAAGTAAGCTCCAGTCACGCGTCGGAGCTGACACGCACTTTCTTTTTTTATAGGCAACTCTAAATTTTTATATATGTATATCCAAAATCAAGTTTTTGCAGATTTGTTCTTTTTTCATTATACCTTTTTCTACCGCGGACTGTGCACACATAATCTTTTGTTATTAAAAGGCGTTGCAATTGCAACTCACGCGAGTTTTTGCTAGTATTTAATAAGCGTTTCAATTAAAAAACGCTTAAAGGCCCCCATACACGGTCAAATTGGATGTACAACGAAGTGCGGATGTACAACCAAAACTATCGATTGTGAACCGGTCGGCCGATCAAAATACGTTGCAGGCATGGGTTTGATAAACATCTGGATGTACATCCAATTTGACCGTGTATGGGGGCCTTTACAGTGAAAGGATCAAAACGTGTTATGGACCCGAAAGCATGGCGCTTACAGACATTTTGGGCGGCGCACATACTTTATTTACGCCACTGATGGTGGGTCAGTCAGTAATAATATAATGTTGAATAATGAAATCGTCTAGGAAATATTTAGTTAACAACTTTCACATTTCCTCAAAGAAAAAATTGCCTGTTTTTTGCTCTTTAGGATCAAGAGCAAATATAATTCTGCACTTTTCAGCTCTGTACACTTAAATTTCCTCCACATTCCTCTCAGATAAAATAAAAAAGAGAAAATACAGCTCTGTTAAAAAAATAATTCTTTTCTTTATCTTTAGCATCAGCCATTTGGTTTCCATAATGACTTGTTATAAAATTTAAATTTTCATATCAAGGCCAAAAGGTATATTCAAATATCATGAATTTAAATGCAATGTGCCTTTCACATCCTCAAGATTTCATCTGATCTGGCACATAAAAAATACTAACGATAACATTTTATACGAAAAATGAATAACCGTATGCACTCTACCTTTTACTGTATGGAAACATTGAAAAAAATTCTTCGCACTCAACATTTTTTCAATCGATAATATTTTTATAGATATGAAATATCAAATCAGTAAAATGACACCTCAAGACGGGAAATACTGTGAAAAGACCCATATGATAAATATCCTAGGTATTGAAACGGAATAACTGCAATTTTTATCATCTCTCATCGAAGTTTAAGCCTCTTTCTGCTTGCGTTTTTATAATATCATAAAATGTATACGAGCATAAAATGATATTTATGCGAATTTCAGGGTTAGACAATAAATACAGCGTGAAATAAGTATCATCATTGGTAATAAAGTTGATGAAATAAATCAACATATACAAATATATCCATATAACTGCTTTTGTTGCATGAATTGAATGGAAATTGTAAATTCTTAAATTGTGTTTTGAAGATTATTATTATTGAACGGTATTACGAAGGTGTTACTGATGATTCAAGGGATTGTCGATAAAAGGATGAATGTTGACTTTTATATCGAGGTTATTTTTGAACAAAAAATTTAGGACCAGACTTTTATAGATCAAAGCGGCTCTCATGAGTAATAAAAGTGTAATATCTTAATTAATAAAAGAAAGTTTCTGTATGCCGGTATGCCGGTATGCGTGTATGTATGTGTGCGCTATAGCGGGCGCACCAGTCATCGTAGAGCTTCGAAATTTTGCACGAAGGTCCGTTGGCGTCTTCCCTGAAACACCTCGAAGCCCGATTTTCGAAATTCAAAATGGCCGCCGAAAAATGACCGAAATTCAAAATGGCCACCAAAATATGAATTTGCAAATTGTGTTCCGATTTCAATGAAAGTGGGTATGTAGGGGTTCTTAAGGTCGCTAAAAACGAATTTGTGGTCAAAACTTAAAAATTCAAAATGGCCGCGCCAATATGGCCGTACCAATATGGCCGACGAATTTGCCAATTGTGATCCGATTCCAATGAAAATCGATATCTGGGGTTTTTGAGGTAGCAAATAACGAATGTTTGATCGGACCTTATAAATTCAAAATGGCCGCGCCAATATGGCTGACGAATTTGCCAATTGTATTCCGATTCCAATGACAATCGGTATCTGGGGTTTTATGAGGTAGCAAATAACGAATGTTTAAACAAAACTTATATATTCAAAATGGTCGCCCCAATATGGCCGACAAATTTGCCAACTGTGTTCCGATTCCAATTAAAATCCGTATCTGGGGTTTTTTAAGGTAGCAAATAAAGAATTTTAGATCAGAACTTATAAATTCGAAATGGCGGACGATTTTTTCCAATTGTATTCGGATTCCAATGAAAGTGAATATCTAGGGGTTTTTAAGGTTGCAAATAACGAATTTATAATCAAAACTTATAAATTCAAAATGGCAGCGCCAATGTGGCCGATGAGTTTGCCAATTGTATTCCGATTCCTAATATTCATAAATGATCTGCTCTCAATCCCCTCCAACCAAATTCTCAGTTTCGCTGATGACAGTACTCTACGATATTCCTACGCCTTCGACAATATAAGACAAGCACGTGCCAGACCTTGTCTTCACCATCGTGAACTCATGTCCAACTCTATCAACAGGGACATCAAACACATTCTTGATTGGGGCCGCATGAATCGTGTTGAGTTCAACCCCTCCAAAACGAAGTACTGTCTCATTACTTATAAAACCTGCACCGACCTTCCTTCTGTTTCAGTGGGCAAAACAATCCTTACAGCTGATCCTTCTCTTAACATCTTGGGTGTAACTCTATCTGAGGACTTGCGATGGAATGATCACATATTCCAAATCGCTAAACAAGCATCCCAATGCCTAGGATTTCTTAAGAGATGCAAATTCCTTCTTCCACCAGCAGCCAGAGCTACAATCTACAAATCCTACATTCGGCCCCGCCTCGAGTATAACTCATTCATCTGGGCTGGCGCCTCGAAAACCGCCTTAGCGTGGCTGGACAAGGTGCAAAGCCGCGCCATCCAAATCATCGGAGATGACAGCCATTGCATCTCCATAGACTCTCTGAGCCACCGTAGGAATGTAGCAGCCCTGTCAAAGTTGTATCGCTATTACCATAGGGATTGCTCCACTGAAATCTCTACCCTCCTGCCTGCACGGCAATATTTCTCCCGCAACACAAGACTAGCCCACTCGGCTCACTCACATACCCTGCAATCCCCTTTTTCGCGCACACAAACGTCTAATAGTTCGTTTATAAATAGAACAACTTGGCTGTGGAATAATCTCCCACAATCAGTTTTCCCGAACTCATACAACACCCAAGAGTTCAAACGTAAGGTTCATCGTCACCTACTCCTGTACCCCCCAGACCTTCCCTAATCTATCATATTCTCTTCTATTTTTCAAACCAAGCTTGCTACTAGACATTGCACCATGACCTAAACGACATGACAGACTGGTAGTACAAAGGGTGATTCCTAAGCTTGGTTTTCCCACATATATAAAAAAAAAAAGCGGTATCTGGGGGTTTTTAACTTATACATTACGAATTTTGCCAAACAAAGTTCAATAAAAAAACCCTGTTTCCATTGTAAAGTTAATTTCGTTTTGGTTTTTCAAAAAAAAATCTCCACATCAGGAAATATTTTGTAAAAAACATCTAATTAATAAAAGAAAGTTTCTGTATGCGTGTATGGATGCGTGGATGTGCGATGTGTGCGCTATAGCGGGCGCACCAGTCATCGCAGAGCTTCGAAATTTTGCACGAAGGACCGTGGGGGTCTCCCATGATGCACCTCGAAGCCCAATTTTTGAAATTCAAAATGGCCGCCGAAATATGACCGAAATTCAAAATGGCCACCCAAATTTGCCAATTGTGTTCCGATTTCAATGAAAATCGGTATCGGGGGGTTTTTAAGGTAGCAAATAACGAATTTATGATCAGAACTTATAAATTCAAAATGGCCGCGCCAATATGGCCGACAAATTTGCCAATTATCTTCCGATTCCAATGAAAATTGGTATCTGGGGTTTTTTAAGGTAGCAAATAACGAATTTATGATCAGAACTTATAAATTCAAAATGGCCTCGCCAATATGGCGGACGAATTTTTCCAATTGTCTTCCGATTCCAATGAAAATCAGTATCTGGGGTTTTTTAAAATAGCAAATAAATAATTAATGATCAGACTTATAAATTCAAAATGGCCGCTCAAATAAGGCGGACGAATTTTTTCAATTCTATTCCGATTCCAATGAAAGTGGATATCAAGGGGTTTTTAAGGTTGCAAATAACGAATTTATGATCAAAACTTAAATTCAAAATGGCCGATGAGTTTGCCAATTGTATTCCGATTCCAATGAAAATCGGTATCGGGGGGTTTTTAAGCTAACAAATAAAGAATTTATGATCAAAACTTATAAATGTTAAATTTCGGGGCCAATATGGGGGACGAATTTTGTCAAATTAGCCTTTCCACGTCAATTGTATGTAGGTTGCTCAAGAGTTGGGAAATCGAAAAATCTTCACATCCTAGCTCCGAACACTAAGTAAGGAGGGGGCAGTGTAACGGCTAACCGAAAAGAGAAAGTTAAAATTCCAATTCACCGAGAAGTTTCATGTTCATAGGCACCTACTTGAATACATACATAACGCAGTGTCACATCTCAATTTAGTACGGTTGTTCTAACTGAACCGCCAAGAAGAGGAAGGAGGAGCACATGTGTGCAAGAAGTTTTGTTTTGAAATTAAAGTTGTTAAGAAGAAATAAATTGAGAACGCTCGGTATAGGTAACTCTAAATTTTTATATGGTATCCAAAATCATGTTCCAGAATTTTTGTAGTTTTCATTATACTTTTGTCCTACCGCGGACAGTGCACACATAAACTTTTTTTATTTAAAGGCGTTGCAACGCACGCGGGTTTTATGCTATACTAAATAAAACTAAAAATAAATAACTTTAATATTTCAAACCTTTTTAATCTAATAAAGTCAAAGTCGCTGTATGATTGTACCAAGTCTAGTATGACGAGTGAGATCAAGAAACTTTTGTCGACGTTGGTCAAACTTCAAAAATTAAAAGATGCCAGTAATAATGTGTATGGGTCATTCCACACAAGCTGATTCCTGTACAATAAATGCGTAATTTTCCGAAAAATCTAACACTACTGCATACTCTCCTACTTTCAAATTTGGCTTTAATTCAGAAAAATATAGACTTAGCGCTGCGAACTTTAATTCTGAGTTAGTGAGTTTATCTAAAATATCGGGAGCAAAGAGTAATATCTAAATTCTGTTTTTCTGTTGAATACAATTAATAATAATTTTTTATGAAATAAAATGATTGATTTTTTAAGATAAAGATTTTTTTTAAAATGAGTAAACGTATCAGGTTGGAGAAAATATGTTTTAATTTTAGCCCAGTCGTCAGAGCCAAATTTAGACCGAAAGCTCGCACAAAATGTGATCTCGCTGAAAATTGGAACTTAGGCACTTTTTTGGGTGTAGAAAACGATAAAAAAATCTTTGCTGCGCTAAAGTGTATGTAGTCCAGTCAAATTAGTAAATGAAATTGCATTTTAAGAGGTACAGAATTTTTTTTTGGCATTTGTTTGGGTACATCAGACAATGATAAAACCAAGTTTGTGGGGTCGCAGTGGCTTGGGAAAAGCCGCCATCTTGAAAAGAGGGAGAACTTGTTTATATTAAATAACTCGTTTGCATGCAATGATAGCTGATAATGATCAATGGCAAAGTTGTGGAGAATAAAATTATCTAAAAAATGAGCCCTCAACGAGCTCTGTAAGTTGATTGGGGTCAAAGTAATGGCCGGTCAAAGTCCAACCATGATCGTGTGGTGAGGGTTGAATGCAGTTTTTTGCAATTAACTCGCCAAATGTTATTTTTTTTGGCTTAATTCCCATTAACAAATTTGAAGTCCTAGTAATTACCTTTAAAATGAGCCCTTAATCATCGTTATCGCTTATGTAGTTTGCGAGTAATGCATCGCCAAAGTTCGCACTGGACGTGCCTGAAATAATTGATAACGCCATTTTTTTGAATATTTCGTTAACGGTTGGTCATATGAAAAAGTAGTAAATTACAGGAATACGGGCAATGAAAATATCTTTCCAACGAGGTGGTCGAAACTCCATGTCGTTTTATGTCCGCGATACAGCGGGTCAAAGGTCAACGGAGAGGTTTACGAATTTTTAGCTATTTAACAACTTTGGAAAATTATAATTATGGGAAATAGTAGCTGAGAATCATCAGTTTTGACATTCTGACCTTGAATCTTTTTTTAGTAAAACACTGAACAATAGAATGTTATGAACGTGACTTGTTTATGAAAAAAACTATTAACAATAATGGCCATAACATTACATGAAACTCAACTCAACTTTTACCAACTAAACTCAACCCAACTCAACTAAACTCAACTATTATTCTAACTCTTAGCAACTAAACTCAACTAAACTCAACCAAGCTCTACTGAACTCAACTTAACTCAACCAAACTCAACTAAACTCAACTAAATTCAACCCAACTCAACTAAACGCAACCCTACGCAACTATTCCGAAAAGTATCTTGGCTCTTAAACCTTCGATTGTTATTCTTTCTTTCGTCAGAATGTTTTACTGATTGATAATTATTGTTTCTCGTCAAAAAATTTATTTGAAGAATGTGAAAGCTGACGATTCTCAGCTACTAATTTTCCATAATTATGATTTTCAGTTGTTAAATAGGTAAACATTCGTAAACCTCTCCGTTGACCTTTGACCCGCTGTATCGCGGACATAAAACGACATGGAGTTTCGACCACCTCGTTGGAAAGATATTTTCATTGCCCGTATTCCCGTCATTTACTACTTTTTCATATGACCAACCGTTTACGTAATATTCAAAAAAAATGGCGTTATCAATTATTTCAGGCACGTCCAGTGCGAATTTTGGCGATGCATTACTCGCAAACTACATAAGCGATAACGACGATTAAGGGCTCATTTTAAAGGTAATTACTAGGACTTTAAATTTAACATTTGGCGAGTTAATTGCAAAAAACTGCATTCAACCCTCACCACACGATCATGGTTGAACTTTGACCGGCCATTACTTTGACCCCAATCAACTTACAGAGCTCGTTGAGGGCTCATTTTTTAGATAATTTTATTCTCCACAACTTTGCCATTGATCATTATCAGCTATCACTGCATTTAAACGAGTTATTTAACATAAACAAGCTCTCCCTCTTTTTCAAGATGGCGGCTTTTCCCAAGCCACTGCGACCCCACAAACTTGGTTTTATCATTGTCAGATGTACCCGGACAAATTCCAAAAAAAAATCCTGTACCTCTTAAAATGCAATTTCATCGTCTTTTTTCGACTAATTTGACTGGACTAATGCTAAGTTCACAATTTCGAAAACAAATTCGAAAATTTTGTTTTTGCTTTATATATCGTAAAATAAAAAAAAAACGAGAAACTAATTGCGCCGCGTGAAATAGCGGAAAAATTCCCTAAAATTTATATTATAACTTATTTTAAAAAAAATTGTTTTATTATTATAAAAAATTATTAAAAATAAGAAGAAAATTCGAAAAATCTAAGCGCGCCAAAAAGCTAAATTAAAATATTCTAGCGAGGCGTTCAGGGAAAAACTAAAGTATCCTTGCCTAAAATGTACGCAAAAATAAAAATAAAAAAAGCATTTTAAAGACGAGACTCTAAGCTTTCTTAGGAAGCCATTAGTTTTTAATTTTTTGTTTTTTTTCTCATAGAATATTTGACCGGAATTTATAATTTGTAAAATTCTCACTGATGTTTATAAAATTAAAGATATATGTATATTAGTAGAAGCGTACAAAAAAAATCCTTGTACATTTATCATCATTAGACATTTGCTTTTGTTGTAAAAATAATTAAAATGATAAACAGTGTCTCTGTTTTATAAAATTTATGTTTTAAAATATTCATTTTTTCTTACAGCATTCATTCGACGCCATTTTTATTTTCAAAAACAGCCGGAACACAGAATATGATGAAGAAGAAAGACGTTCCCGGGTCGCCGCCAGTCTTTCATTTCTATCGGCTGTTTTTTAAAATAAAAATGGCGTCGAATGAATGCTGTAAGAAAAACTGAATATTTTAAAACATAAATTTTATTAAACAGAGACACTGTTTATCATTTTAATTATTTTTACATCAAAAGTAAATGTCTAATGATGATAAATGTACAAGGATTTTTTTTTTTCGTACGCCTCTATTAATATATATCTTCAATTGTATAAACATCAGTGAGAATTTTACAACTTATAACTTCCAGTCAAGTTTTCTATGAAAAAAAAACAAAAAATTAAAAACTAATGGCTTTCTTAGAAAGCTTAGAATGTCCTCTTTAAAATGCTTTTTTTATTTATATTTTTGCGTACATTTTAGCCAAAAATACTTTAGTTTTTCTCCGAACGCCTCGCTAGAATATTTTATTCAGCTTTTTGGCACGCTTAGATTTTTCGAATTTTCTTCTTATTTTTAATAATTTTTTATAATAATAAAACAATTTTTTTAAAATAAGTTATAATATAAATTTTAGTGAAATTTTCCGCTCTTTCACGCCGGCGCTATTAGTTTCTCGATTTTTTTTTATTTTTCGATATATAAAGCAAAAACCAAATTTTCGAATTTGTTTTCGAAATTGTGAACTTAGCATACACTGGGCTATTTAATGAGTTGCCGTTACGTAAGAAAATAATACAAGTAATCAAACATAACCTTTCTATTGAATTTAAGATATTTTGTTATAATAAGTTATCTTATTATTAATTTTTCTTAGATAGCAAAAGTTGTAAAAGCTTACGTCGATTTCCTTTACAAGATATTTGGAAATTCCCGAGAGCAGTCGAGACATCTGTGTTATGTATAAACTGTCGAATTCGGGTATCGAATTATATAACACCCGAACAAAAAGATAATGAAGATATTACAAATGAAATAAGTGTTTCCAGTCTAATATGTCAGATGATACATCAAGTAATTTAGAACCAAACGTAGTTAAAACTGTCAACAGCTGCAGTGATTTAATTGTAAATTATGATAATCACTCACATTTTTAAATGTCATTCCAATTGAAAAGCGTCGGTAAGAGTAATATTATTTTTTAACTTCCTGCTATTAAAATTGTAAATTTTCAAAAAATCGGAAAGTTATTGATTTTGGTTCGATATTCGAAAATCGAGTTTTCATCAGATCGCGACTTTTTGAGATCCTAACAACCTATTCTGACTATTTTTGAGTAGATGTTTGTGTGTGCTCGGAGGGCTCGAAAAAGTATCAAAGTCGATATTAACTTATTAATAAGTATATTTTCGAGTACACATGACCTCAGAAATAGCGGGAAGTTTTAGGGATGGCCTACAGGGTCCACCGGTTTTCGTATTTTTTATTGACCAACGGATTGTTTTTCTATTCCTGTATTAATTCGTTTCAGATTGTTGAAAAAAAACTATGGAATCCAAAAACTTGACGAAATTTATGACACTATAAACCGAAAATTCCAATGCCAATTTGGAATGTTACCTGCATCTAGTTACGATAAAATTAGTAAAGATCAATGATAGCTAAATTGAAAAAAATATATATCGCTTAATCCAACAAGTAAGCTTTATTTTCTGCGATTACTTTCTTTTTTATTTTTATCAATTTTCTCATAGATCAATAAAAAAAAACTACTTTCCATTTTACCTGATAGTTGGGAGATTAATAGAATACAAAATGAATTTAATTGCTCAAATACTATGATTTTAGAATCGAAAAAAAATTTAACAAGCTTGAAAACGTTCACACAGAAAGCAATGAGCCAGGTGTCAACAAATCGCCTAGTTCTATCAAATCTCCGGGTAATCCAGGTCTCAATTCTGATATTTAAAAACTTGTAATAGATTTTTATGAAAGCAAAGAAAATACCTTACAATTAGCAGGTATGAAAGATTTTAAATTTGTGAAAAATTGTGATGGGAAGCGTGTAAAAGTCCAAAAGACACACAGAGGTTGAAATTAAGTATTTTGCAAATTTCAGCTTCGATATCCGCAAAAAACGACCGATTTGGGCTGAAATCTAGTTGGCGGAATTACATAAAATATACGTAATAATCATTGAAATCTACTAAAGTTTTGCTCTTTATGTAGAACAGAGACATCTATTAAAAAAAAGTTAAGCAAAAAATGTTAATTGACATTTCATTTTTCTGTTGAAAACCAAAAAAAACTAATGTTTTTGCTTTTCTCTCATTAAATGTTTTTGCTTTTCTTTATTCAAAGCACGCTTCTGGCTGTTACATATATTTCTTCAAAACTTAATAGTTTCACTAAATTATTTTGTAAAAGATTTGTTAATAACACATGCATGCATATCCATTTTGACACGTGAAATTAGCCAAATTTTCAAAATCTCTGTGTGTCACTTTTGTAATTTCAACTCGAAATTAAAATAAAATCTACTAGATTTCAACCTCTGTGTGTCTAGGGTATTATGCAATTTGAAAGAGTTATACGCTAATTTTAAAACAAAATATGATTCAGTGCCGATTAAATTCTCGAAATTTGCTAGCTTAAGACCGGCGCATTGTATCCTTGCTGGTAGCAGTGGTACACATGTCGTATGGGTGTGTACTATTCATCAAAATTTAAAATTAATGCTTGAAGGTAAATTCTGTAATTGGTTTCTTATATCATTTTAGTATCTTTTTACTAGGATGTAATTTTTCATCATTACTTTGATTGGATTACTTTGAAGCTTTAATAATCTTAAGTTTACTTACATTAAAAATGAAGATTATTTGGCACGGAAAAGTATACTTTAGAAACTCAGTATTTAAAATCAAAAACTGTTAAGGGCACTCAAAGTTTACACACATTTTTACCGTATCATAATGAGTTAGGATTGGCATACATAAAAAATGTATGAACATCAGAAAAAATGACAAAAATAAAAAAAATTTTATTGTGCAGAACATACCGTTTATTTAATTGCATTCGAACAACAAATTTAGCCATCTTAAAAATTACATAGTTTATGTAAAAAACCCTAAGGAATTCGAAAAAAATATCAAAAGTAATTTAAAAAATGGCACACAGCCTAAAGGACTTTTTCAACTTTAATCACAATTTTAAGAATCTTCTGTCATTTGTATTAATAAAGGCATATTTTTATTAGAAAGGTGAGATATTTTTACAAAAAAACTGTATTGTTCCAATTTTTCTTAAAATTTTTTCTACTCGCTAGAAATTAATGATAAAGTTGAAAAAATAAAAACAGTTAAAAATCAAAAAATCATTACTCCGAAATCACTTAATATTAAGGACTTAAATTTTAATTGATCGGCACAAAATTCTGAAACGATCGCCGAAACGATCAGAATGGATCTAGAAAGAAGAATCACTTTTGAAGACGGTGCCAGGTTGAGTTTCATTGCACTCTTTCTTGCTTCGAAAATTGGTTTCATTTTTTTGTTGGCCTTATGCACTTAATACATCGCCCCGAAAACAGGTGTTAGCACCGTCTTCAAAAGTGATTCTTCTTTCTAGATCCATTCTGATTGGATTAGTATTGTAACTATTTCATCCTTTTTTGTGCATCACGGTATTGGTTTTTTTTTGAAGTTGGTTTTTAAAAATTTATTTTATTTCGTACTTTTTAGTCATTTTTTCGGGGGCAATTTAAAAAAAAATTATTTATTACGACAAATGACACGCCGCCGTCGATAAGAATCGAGGCAGTAGCTAAATAGTTTTTGCAGTAATGTATTTGCGTATTTTCCTAGTAATTTAAAAAAAAACTTATTTAATATGAAACAAAATTCTCCGAAGGAAACGAAAAAATAATATTTATTGTGAGAATATAACCCAAGTAAAAATCTGACCAGATTTTTCCCAGTCCGAAAGTGGCACTAGCCAGACTTCGGCCAGTTCAACTAGCCCAGTAAAATCTGACCAGAAACTGCCCAGTTCCTAGCCAGTGTACACTATTCAAATTTATGACTGGTCAGAACCTAGCTAGGTTTTGGCCAGTCAAATTGTTACAGTTTTTTCTATCCAAAAACTTGTCAAGTTTTTCCTATCTAAAAACTTGTCAAGTTTTTTCTATCCAAAACTTGTCAAGATTTTTGTATGCAAAAAATGGGCTGAGATTTCATGCCAGATACTATCCATAATCTCGTCTGTCAAAGTTTGATACTGCTTGCTCTAAGACTAATAAATTAATTTTATAATTTGTTTTTTAGAAAGAAATTGTTACTGAAATTTGAAACGATAAAGTATTTCATTTATTTATTTATTTATTACAATATTATAGCAAATTGTTTTCAAGATAAATGGAAAAAAGTGAGTGAATTTTAGAAAGACTTTTTTTAATAAAAAATTATTGTATAAACAAAATAAAAAATAAAAACAAAAGTTGTACGATGTTCGTGTTTTTTTTTCTTACATTAAAATTAGTCACTTCTGATGCGCAAAGTATTTGCTCAATTTTCCCACCCAGAAACAGACTCGTGCAAGATCGGAGTCGATATAACAATCGATCTGCGCGTGCGTGGGATTGCATCTTCCGAGTCGAGATGCCGTCTATACAGTTTGTTCAGCCGCACGCCACGTCACTGGATCCGACATTCTGTGTTAATGGTGTGGTAACGGCTTCCGCCTTGTCAAATTTTGTGCAACGTGTAACTGGACAGATTCTTGCCAGAAACTAGCCAGTGCCAGACTAGTTTGTCTGGCTAGCGGCTAGTCAGGAAGTGCGTGACGTTGCTAGACAGTGCCTAGTTCGTTTTCCTAGACAGAGCCTGGCCAGAGACTAGTAAAAACTGGCTAGTTCCATGCATAAAACTCGGCCAAATTTTTACTTAGGAAAGTCGATTGAAAAAAAAACGCAACAGTCCGAATAATCGAACTCGGGACCCCCGGACGAGAGGTTGTTACTTAACTCGCTGCGCTACGAGAGAGTGTTATAGGCTTGATACCCCAAGTAAAAATTTGGCCGAGTTTTATGCATGGAACTAGCCAGTTTTTACTAGTCTCTGGCCAGGCTCTGTCTAGGAAAACGAACTAGGCACTGTCTAGCAACGTCACGCACTTCCTGACTAGCCGCTAGCCAGACAAACTAGTCTGGCACTGGCTAGTTTCTGTCAAGAATCTGTCCAGTTACTGGCCAGATATTGACCTGCAATTATTGCCAAATACAGTTTTTATTTTTTATTTTGTTTATACAATAATTTTTTATTAAAAAAAATCTTTCTAAAATTCACTCACTTTTTTCCATTTATCTTGAAAACAATTTGCTGTAATAAATAAATAAATAAATGAAATACTTTATCGTTTCAAATTTCAGTAACAATTTCTTTCTAAAAAAACAAATTATAAAATTAATTGAATCGCTGATTGCAGAAACCACATGAGTCAATAATATCAAATTTTTGGGGAATTAAAAAAAACTGATTATATTTTTAAATCTATTATAATTATTTTTTTTACGTTGTGAAATTTGTACAACTACAAGTGTGACTTTATTTGAACAGTTAATTTATTTTATATTAAATGATCAAAGGGCCCCATAGTAAATTTAAATTTTTTGACTCATGTGGTTTCTACACTCAATGAGAGTTTTCCTAAAGTGAATCAATAAAGTAAATAATGAAAATAAAAAATAATTTAAGAAGATATTAAAGTATGAATATGTATGTTGAACACAAGACAAGAACGCCGCAAAAAATATTTTTTGCACTATAAATGCATCGCTGATTGTAGAAACAACATGAGTCAATAATATCAAATTTGTAGGGAATTAAAAAAATGATTAATTTTTTAAATCTATTTTAAGCTCTCAACAAGAAAAAGTATCAACTGGAAACGTTTTTTTTTGGTTATCAGGTTGTAAATAGCCAGTGCTGCCACCCGCTATAGGTGTAGTAACAAGGTTAGTCGTTGACGCGTTCGGGTTCTACATTAATTTGAGTTCTAGCACGTTACGCTTGAATGTTTCTAACAACTAGACTCATGCCATTTCTTCACTCCTGGTGTAAATACCCCTTTACAACGTGAAAACCGTATAAAAGTCATTTTGAAAAAATATTGACTCATGTGGTTTCTGCAACCAGCGATTCAATTAGTCTTAGAGCAAGCAGTATCAAACTTTGACAGACGAGATTATGGATAGTATCTGGCATGAAATCTCAGCCCATTTTTTGCATACAAAAATCTTGACAAGTTTTGGATAGAAAAAACTTGACAAGTTTTTAGATAGGAAAAACTTGACAAGTTTTTGGATAGAAAAAACTGTAACAATTTGACTGGCCAAAACCTAGCTAGGTTCTGACCAGTCATAAATTTGAATAGTGTACACTGGCTAGGAACTGG
Organism: Thereva nobilitata; assembly: GCA_963855945.1. Taxonomy (NCBI): domain Eukaryota; kingdom Metazoa; phylum Arthropoda; class Insecta; order Diptera; family Therevidae; genus Thereva; species Thereva nobilitata. The sequence continues at coordinate 87,436,310 of OY979696.1, forward strand.
GCAGTTTCTGGTCAGATTTTACTGGGCTAGTTGAACTGGCCGAAGTCTGGCTAGTGCCACTTTCGGACTGGGAAAAATCTGGTCAGATTTTTACTTGGGACCCGGGCACGAACGAATGATCATTCTTCCAGCTTCATCCATTTGAATGATCATTCATTTACATGTTGATACACGGGAGAGCAGCAATGAAGATACAAGTGAATGACAGTTGTTGTCAAAATGGACGTGGCCAGCAATTTACCAATCGTTAACTTGTTTATGATGAGTAAAAAATCGAGAAAATTAAAACGGCTAGCAATGAAAGCACGGAAAAAAATATTCGTGAACATAATTAAAAGAAATTATTTAGTTTCGTTTTTACTAATGGAAACTAGAAACCGGAATATTTGGGCAAACAACACTAGGCCAAATGGTGCTCGAGCTCTGCGAAGAAATTTATTCGCATCTTAAAGATGAATTTCCCCCTAACCAACAGAAAATTGAAGAGATTGTTTCTGGATTCGGAGCATTAGGATTTCCACAATAAAATCCTTTAAAAAATATTAATAAATAAACCGTCAAAAAATTCTTCCTCTTCCTCTTTTTATAACAAAGGTATAAACTACAGACAAATTTTTTGGCTTCTAAACACTTTAAATAGTGGAAAACTTCCAGTTTCCAACTTCATTGAAGACGAATGAAGTTCTATTAGCTTCATTCAGAAAAGAAACGAATGAAGATATTAAGGGTCATTAGAACTTCATTTCATCTGATACACGAAGATGAATGATCATTCCTCTTTCAATGTTCATTCGTTCGTGCCCGTGTATCAAGCTTATTACTATGTGCTAGCTAAATATGTAAATAAGTCCTTTCAGAAATTCAGTTAAATAGTTTTCCAATTCAAAGGAATAATCTTACAATCTACATGAGTATGCATGAAATTTCCCACCGAAGAGTTTCTAATAATTCTTTACAACATTAATCCAATCAGAATGAATTTAGAAGAAGAGAAAAAAAGAAAAAAAGTCGCACTGTCCGACCCAGGGTTTGAACCCGCAATAATTAGTTCGGTAGACTTTTACGTTGACGCTACGCCAAGCCCCTCTCAAGTATTTGGTGACAATAAAGAATTTTATGATACCTTTGAAAATAATAATATCTGTTCAAGGTGTACTAATTTTACGAGTTTTTTAAGCCTACCTTCGAACTCCTTTATCAGAATTTAAAAAAAAAATTGCATGGGACTACCGTGGGAAACTACCCTTTGAAGCAAAAAAAGAAAAAAGCAAAAAAGTTATTGCGTTACAAAGTTATGCGTGAACAGGACCAAAAAAACATACCTACGCGTCGAATTGATAACCTCCTCTTTTTTGAAGTCGGTTAAAAAGAATATTTAAAGTCCGAGGAAATAATAATAATGGGGTTGCACTAAATACGAAATACATCTCCATTAATAGAGTTAAAGAGTCTACCAAAAACCAGCTCGGCGAAACATACAAAATAAAAATTGCATTTAGACTGCGCCTACGGTATAAAAACATTGTTCAATACTAGTAGGGGAGCTGGCACTTGAAAAAATCGTGTCGTCCCAACCTTCTGCCGTTTGGTATATAAGCTTTTGAAGTAATTTTAAGCATTTTTTATAATATGACATTTTTGCGGGAAGTGGACCCATTTCGAGTAAGGGGTTTTGGGGGGTAAAAAGGGGGTTAAAATTGAAAAAAAATGCTGCCGCTGCGTATGTAGGTTCTACTAGAGCTAAATAACCGTTAAATACTAGTGGCAGAAATTTTTGACTATTTGCTAGGGTGTGGGGAGAAAAATTCCAACTTCAGCTAAGGGTGGCTTGGGGAGGGTTCAAATGGTCAAAAATGTCTGCCACTAGTATTTAACGGTTATTTAGCTCTAGTAGAACCTACATACGCAGCGGCAGCATTTTTTTCAATTTTAACCCCTTTTTACCCCCAAAACCCCAAACTCGAAATGGGTCCACTTCCCGCAAAAATGTCATATTATAAAAAATGCTTAAAATTACTTCAAAAGCTTATATACCAAACGGCAGAAGGTTGGGGCGACACGATTTTTTCAAATGCCAGCTCCCCTACTATACTAAAGGAGTAAGAGAAAAACTTTTGCCAGTAAAAACTGTTCTATAGGAGTGCCAGTCTCGCACGATATGAAATATGTATGTACATAAGATTCAGTTTATTAAATTAAACTTGTTTTTCTGCACATTCATTACCATTGCGAAATTATAGAATTTCGAAAGGTTCACATTAATATTACATTTTACTTAAATTTATCATTTCAGACCGCACATAAATATTAAAAGAGCGTTTCTTTACTCCTTGAAAACATAACAGAACCACAGGATCTTTGATAGAATTTAACAGGAAATGGAATGAAAATGTGAAAAGGACGCTCACCACATTTTGCCAATCTATACATAGTTTATTTAGGCATTGAAAGAACCCAAAAGAGTAACAACTTAGATATCTTCCGCCCTTTCTCCAGTTCAATCAATTGAATAAAATGATACAGAAAAGGCACTTTAAGAAATCCATTCCACTTATGGGTGTATCGATTTTCTGTCATTTATCTGACAAAATTACGGTTAGAGGCTTTCGTACGTTAAATGGGATTAAAGACTGGTTACCTACCAGAGTTCAGGGATTCTAAGAAATCAATGAGTGGCACAAAATACCACAAAAAATTGTTGTCAATTAAGAGAAAGTTCTCTAATTTTTGTTTAGCTACTTTACTTTTGTGCGACTACTAAGAAATCTCTTGGGCCTTGCAATGTTGATATAATGGACGAAAAGGGCTCTTTGTTGCCACTTCATCCAATATTTGCTTCGTTGGATACCCTTAAAAGAATTTGTTACATGAAAGATACTAAAATGTTTAATGCATTTTTGTTTACTATTGAGACTAAATTACTTGGGTAATGAAAATACCGTTAGCATAACAATGCCGATAACAACAAAGTAAAAGGTGCACTCAACCATTTCTTATTTATTGTTAATGTTACTGAATTATTCATTAACAGCAAAGTTAACTGACATACACTAGCAAAATTGACACGACCACCAATTCGGAGAATGTCAGTCATAGCACACAATTGTTTTAGATCTGCCGGGCAAACCGAATCAAAGAAAACCGAGGTCGATGAAGAATAAGTAACAGATCGCCATGAATGAAAATTCTGCTGCTGTGCATGAGCTGGACTAGTCACATAAAATAAAGGGCGATTGTTGAGAAATACAACAAACTGTTGGCACATAATCAAACCAACCCTTTTGATTCGCTGGAGGAACAGAAAAAACTGGATCCTCTCTAAAAGAGAAGATCGACCAAGAGGCCAAAAGTAAGCAAAAATCTTGTATCCTGGTTAATAGCAGGGCCGTCCTAAGATATTCGGCGCCCGTGGGCTACTAAAAATAATGCGCCCCTCTCGCTAAGAAAATACAAGGAATGTCTGAGGGGAGCGGGGTGGCCGGCAAAGTTATACAAAAGCATCACAATTAAAAAAAATCTATTTACACTAAATAAAAACAAAAAATTTATACAAAATTAAAAAAAACTACATATAGTCCGGGGAAACAGGCAAAAAAAACCCACGAAAGGAGGCAAAATTCCAAAATTGCTGAAAATTGATCCACATCTTCCTTGGGACTTTTTAAGAAAACAATAAAAAAAACACACAAAAAAACATGGCCGCCGTAGATATCGCGTTTTTCTTGTATCTCATATCTGTACAACCCCGTGCGTGGGCCCAATATGTTGACAATGAAAATCTTTACAACTTTAGTTCTTGCAAAAATGTTGACCCGATTAACCCTTTTAAAGTTATTCATGGTCAAAGTTAACAAAAATCACTTTTTGGCCAAAAAATAACCCAAAAACTGTTTTTTTCAAAAAAAATTTCATCAGTGAATCATTGTCATTTTTTCGAAAACTCAACCCTTTCGAAGTTATTCAAGGTCAAAATTTCCATAAATTACTATTCGGCCAAAAAACACTCAATTGATTTTTGCAAAATTTGTTTTTCATCTACTTATACAAAACATTACTGCCTACAAAATTGCCCTTTTGTAATTTTTTCGAAAACCTTTCGAAATTTTGCAGTAAATAGTAAAAGTACTAGTACATTTTACAGAAACTAGTAAATACACTCTAAAATAAAATAATTTGATTTGACGTTAGTTAAGCAGCACTTGTAGCAATGTTGAAATAGATTCCATAGACGATCGAGAAAACCTCTTCGACCTCCATTTTGGGTGATTTCCAAAATGCATTACTGCGGTATCACTGCAGAATTCAGCAATTTAAAGCCTGTAGCTGAATTCTGCAGTGATACCGCAGTGATGCATTTTGGGACTCACCGTTTGTAAGGATGTTTTCTTTACTACTTTAAAAATAATTTTTACAATATTACAAATTAAAACAACTTAAAAATACGTAAAGCAAAAAACACGCAGAATATAATATCTCACTTGACATGCTAAATGCAAATGAAAGTAAAGTGTAATGTGTCATACCGTCATTTCCTTTACTATCGTAATGAAAGTTACCATCATAATGAAAGTATAGTGTGTCAAGAGTATTATATGTATTTATGCGGAATTCGTTATTGGCATCAAATTTAACTTCTTTCGACGTATTTTCGTCCTAGTTTTTTTTCCTTTGCGTATTCGTTTGTACTCATCACATCCGGACAATTTTATACCTTCAGATTTGTAAAAGTTAAACTATTTTGTGTTTCGTTTCGGCTGTACAGATTTTTCTAAAGAAGCGAATAATTCAATAATGCTTTCAGTTACAGTCACAGCCACATAGCCCTTCGGGGCCTGGGGCTAAAATATGATTGGGGCCCCTTTAAGGAGATTGAAATTTCAAAAAATCTTTTACTAAAAAAATACTTAATACTTTTTAAAAATCCGTGGTAAGAATAAGTTCAACCAGAACGGTCGCTTCTTGATTTCCGAATACTTAGTGCACCCAGGTCCACTTTTTGCCTTGCAATCAATTTTTGGGGCCTATGACCTGGGGCCCGGGAAATTCGCCCCATTGTGGAGGCCCTGGTTGTAGTAGCAACTTTTTGAAGTGATATATTAGTTTTATCTATGATTTTTAATATTTCGCTCCAAAATGCTACCATAATAGCAGTTTCCAGTGATTTGAACTCATTTTACAAACTCTCAGTTTCAACTTTTGTTACAGGCTTTTGAAAGTTATACTCGTAAATTCTATCTAAAGCGTCTTTAAAATTTTCATAACCAATTCCCATAACGAATAACCAATCTTTAGAAAATGTTATTTGATTATTTCTGTAATGGAAAGCAAAAAATTGAAATATTGAAATTTTTTAGTGTTTTCAAAGTCCTAAAATAGACATTTTAAATAAAGTAAGGAAGTATTGCGTATGCTCACAAGAAAGTACATAAAAAAACTTGAAATTTAAAAAAAAATTTCACCGTATGATAATTTGGCATAAAATGGCGGCAATTTTAAATTTTTTCGAAAATTGCCAATTGCGGAAAAAATTGAATTTTTTTTTGAAATTTCAACCAAGTATTTACAGCATCAAAATACATATTTTTTCCAATTTTTATCAAAATCCAACTATTTTCCCGTTATTTATTGCATTTTTAGTAAAATAAAATAAAATTTTCATACATTTTGGTTTTTTGAGGTTAGGATTCATTTTTAAAGTATTTATACCGAATCAGTTCGATAGTCTATTCATTCACGAGTATTTTTCAATTTTTTTTATTTTTCTAAAACCAACGGAACTGGAGAAATTAAGAAAATAGTGTAGCAATGCACTCAAAACGCATCAAAAATGGACATTTATGCAATTTTCTCGTGCGGCACAGGACCGATTTTGCAGACATTTTTTTTTCGCTTTATCTTAACATACGTAAAGAAAAAAAACAAAAAAATCCAACTTCCCAACTACATCATAACTTCGCTTTTTTTTGTTTAATTTCCCTCTACTATAAAAGGCACACTACAGCCTACCTCTGTCTTAACTTCAATTCAACTAATTTTTCACGACCAATAGAAATCAAACACAAAATTACACTACAATTTTAGCAATTTTGCAATTTTTGCAAGAGAGCAGGAAAGCGAAAATTTCTCCTCTTTTTCGATCCCCAGAAAGCAATGTTACCGCAAGATGAATTTTTAGAGTAGTAAAATCTACTACCTTTTTGAAAAAAGAGGTAGTAAATTTTTTGATTTCAAACCAATTTTAAAATACATAAATATTTATTTAAAAATTGATTTATAAATATTTATTTAATTGCCGTTTTTACATTGTATATTGCCATAATCAGCGTAAAGTATGTGGGTTTTAATGTGATTTCTTAGTTCATCTGCAGCCGTAATAAAGCTTACTGTTTGTACCTAAGCAATTGGTTTTTCCATTTTTAACCCTATTGATTTTCGAAAATGCACACTCGGCTGCAGCACTATAGCACTACAAGGCAGAAACAAAAAAATACAAAGATTTACGAAAGAAAACTCTCCTATTTCATTTTTTATCTTAGATATTTCATACCAGTGTTCTTCGATGGGCAAATTTGAAGGTATATCATTAAATGTTTTAAGAAGCCTCCACTCAGTACAAAATTTGTTCCGCATCATAATTAGAGGCTTTAACTATATGCGAAAACGACTTAACCAAATTGGCGATAGGTATTCAGGAGAATTTGCCTTTTCTGGATTTAATAATTGTAAATTTCGTATGCAAAATGAACCAAAGTAACAGAATGGAATGAAAACATGTTTCTGACAGCGAGTAACGAGTGGGCTGCGATCGATTTAGCCATAAATAAAAAATACTAGAACTATCAAAATAATAGGTAGTAGAATGATAACTTGAGGTAGTAGTGTAGTGGATTATCAATTTTTTTTTAAAAAGGTAGTAAAACTACTACATATGTAGTAGAACGGTAACGCTGCCAGAAAGTAAGAAAACGTAAAATTTGCGCACGCGCGATCTCGTGTGGCGTAAGCATAAAGAGCTTTTATACAGGGTGTATACCATTAAGTTTACAAAGCGGACGGCTGTGGATAGGTTTTGGATAGATGAACAAAAAATCCAATGGGAGGGGCGGGGGTAACGGCTAGGGCGTTTTGAAGTTTTATTGGTAGAGGTTTACATATCACCCTGTATTTTTGTAAACCTATGAGCTATATTCATAAGGTATTAGTGTACCGAATTTTCAACAAAACTTTATAGCAGCGCCCCTAGGGTGATTTGCGTAAGTTATGGACATCACCAATCGATTTCTCGTACCCAGAAACCTCTATGTATAAATTTTCACCATACCATACAACTACTATATGCTTTTTATCGAATTTTTAATAAAGCCCTCTATGACAGTGCTCCGTAGGAGTGATTTTTGAAAGTAGGCACCGATGCCAAAACCACTCTCGTTTGGCGATCGGTTAAATGGTTTAGGAGTTATTAAGGAACATACATACATACATCCAATATTATATACAGGGTGTATACGCTAAGTCTACGAACAAAAATTGGTATGGGAGGGGGAATCGTAACGGTTTAGCCACTAGGGCGTTTTGAAGCTGTTTTTTTTTTAGAGTTTTACATATCACCTGTATTTGTTTACCCTTCAATTATATTTATTGTAACATCAATTATGTATATCTATTGTTACTTCAATTATATTTATTGTCACTTCACTTATATTTATAATCACTTAAATTATATTTATAATCACTTCAATTTATTGTTATTTACTCACTGTTATAAAAAGTCTAGAGATGCAGCAAACTGTTATAAAAAGCATAGAAAAAAGAACATGATTTTCATTCTTTCCCTATGCTTTTTATAACAGTTTTCTAGACTTTTTATAACACTTAAAATCCACCCAAGAAAAGTTTGAGTATATTCCTCTCACTCTTACATATGGGAAAATCTCCTTTGAATTTTTTCTTTCAGGTTTCAGCCTAGCCAAGGCAGCATTTTCAGGCAACGATAAGCTAAAGCGCACATTGAGCTGTGTGACGCAGTAAGCGCAGAGCAGGGCAGCACAGAAAAAAACGGCTTTATACAGTTGTATAAGCACATTGGGGAGAAGTTTTGTTAAGCAGTTTGACGAAAGTAATTTTGAAATGGAGGAATATCTAAATTTATTAAGCTCTAAGTCAGATGCGGATGAGGAATTTGAAAATTTATTAAAATCGATTAATTTTTCTTCCATTTTTTAAAAAAAAGTACGTAGGCCGCACGTAGCACACAGTTTCTGTGCCCCATCCACAAGTATCGTGAATCCTGCGTGTTGCGCAGTATTCGTGTCACCTGCTCTGCGTTGCAATTTGCGGTTCTCCCTTAAAGAGCATGGGATACAGAAACTGTGCTGCTCCGCCTGTGTCGCCTGCGTCTTAGCTAAGGGGCACATTGAGGGGCACACAGTTGTCTAAGCACATTAGGGAGCTGTTTTGATCGACAGTTTGACGAAGGTAATTTTGAAATGGAGGAATATCCAAATTTATTAAGCTCTAACTCAGATTCGGATGAGCAATTTGAAAATTTATTAAAATCGATTAATTTTTCTTCCATTTTAAAAAAAAAAGTCCTTACGCGGCACTTAGCGCACAGTTTCTGTGCCCCATCCACATGTGTCGTGAAGCCTGCGCTTGGCGCAGTATTCGTGTCAACTGCTCTGCGTTGTCATTCGCGGTTCTCCCTTAAAAACCATGAAACACAGAAACTGTGCTGCTCTGCCTGTGTCGCCTGCGTCTCAATGTGCGCCCGGCTTTAATGTGCGCCCGGCCTAAAGCCACAATTTTGTATTGTGGAAATTGTTATATCAAATTGATTTTTACTGTCTTTATATCCTAATTCAATTGTAATTTTACTCCATATTTTATTTTTCAAACTTTCTCTTTCATAATTTTCATTATTTGTATCAAATAAAATTGAAAAACCCTTTACTGCTTCTTGACTGTGTCTTACCGACAGAGGAAACTGTGTTTCAATCACAACGCGCCGAGCTGAGACAGAGGCCTCTGCGACTGCTGCGCATGTGCTGTCCCAAATATGCGATGGTAGCTTAGATATAATGAAACACAGTTTTCTCTGTTGTGCTGTGCTGTGCTAGGCTGGGCTGTGCTGGGACCAGCGTTCGCCCAGCCTCATAAGGCTATAAGCTATTTCCACCTATGTGAAATATTATCATATTTTGCTTTGAATAAATGTTTTTTATCGTTCTTTGTTATTTTAATAAAAAAATCCCTACAATATTAAATAATCGTTTTTTGTATAACAGTGAACTTTATTCAACAAGTCAATAGTTTGTTATCTAATAAGTCATAGTTTTTCTGACGTTTGCTTCAACTGGAACACCTTTCATTTTAGCTATAAGTTCTGAAACACGGCAGCAGATAGTAAAACCCTTTTTCAATTCTTTGAATCCATTAGTTGGCCACTGATATTTCGCACAAACATCCTCGCAAACCGTCTCACTAGCTTTAGCAAAAGGATTATTTAATGTTACAAAAGCGATTCCTTCATCCTTATATTTTAGTATTTTCCAATACCACTTTGGAGCCGGAATTAAAGGAGCATCATTACTTTCTTTTAAAGAAATTGGAACCATTTCACCCTTAACATTTGGAAGTTCAAGGACACCAGATACTCCAGTGTAAATTTCCAAATCAACTTCTAGTTTATTTGCCTTGCTCCGAGCCAAATCTTCAACGGTATTCCAGTTTTTCGCATTGACAATCTAAAAAATATAATACACGTAACATGCAATACGTGAATCTTAGGTAATCCCAAATAATCTTACCTGCCATTGAGGTGCAACATTGATATAATAAAACGTTGCTATCTGCCAACTTCTGAAAATGCCATCGCCATTAGGAGATAAGTGTCCACGAGATAAATAAGAATGTTCGTTTACATATTTTTCAGCCAAAGTTTTTGATCCTAAAAGAGTTGTAAATCGGAGCAATTGCGTTTTTCGTTTGTAAGATGCAATCGCTGATGCAGATTTAGAGCTCCCATAAGCGCTAAACATTGGACGGAATTTAGTCTTTATTCTATCTAAAAAATTTATTATTTTATTTTAATTATTCAACTTATAATAGTATTGTTACCTTTAATTGCCTGTCCAGGTATTATGTGGTGAGTGTAAATCACTGAAGCAGTATGTTCATTGTAACAGACATCTATATAAGTTACAAACCCCACAGACTTCGTCTTAAAACCAATTGTCTTCAAGGAACCTCCTCCTACACAGCTTTTTCCAACATTTATAACATCAGCTTCATTAACACGAGCACAAGCTAGAGTCTCATTGTTTTGAATTTGTCCATTTATTTCCAGGCTATTTTTTACGCATTTTACTACCGCTTCACGCTGTCTTACTTTGGGAGGTACTAATGTTACTTCAATTTTTTATACTAACAGAAAATAGTCTTACGTGAACTAATTTGATTATTTCTGCCACTGCAAACAATTGTAGCATTGTGATTGCTTTCTAAATATAAATATGATTGTAAAGGTGTCCACAGCTTATGATCTTTTGTCAAAAATACCGGAGAGTTTTCCGGTAAATCTTCTTGAATATGGATACTACATCCTGAAAATGCGAAAATTCGTTTAACAAAAATAATAGATTTTAAGTCTTAAGCCCGATTTACAAGTCAAAAACTGCCATGACAAAAAAGGAAACGATGGACAAATTTTTTGGTCACTACCTTCATTTTTATGTGTTGGTGGTGATTGAAATTTGACCGGCGCGGCAACGAAATTGTTTTTCGACATTCACATGAATTATGATAATAAATCGGTACATACGGACGAGTCTAGTACTTTTCGTCATATCTTCACGCTGATACACGCCACTTTTACTTGGAATACATCCGTAAATCGTACATCGTAAATTAAGGAAATACATATGGTCATCAACATTTAAATCTACAACCCAGGGTGACTTTGATTTTATCTACAATGTTGATACATCTCTCTGTTCATAACTATCATCTTCCGATTTGTTATTCACAACATGGTTTATACCACGGCTTCACCGGCCTCAGTTTAATCAAGTTCAATTCAATCCCCATAAGTGGCTTCACCGGCTAAGGTCGGGTTCAGTGCTTGAAATTGTTGTTGCTTTTTCGCCAGAAATCAGAAATGCAAAAGCTCCCTGGAATGGCATTCCACTATTCCAGTTGATTACTCTCTTTTGAGCGAGCTTTTACTTGCAAGCTTGATTTCATGTTCTGTTGGTTGAAATCAGACTTTATTTTTCCTGACTTCAGAATGTGAAAATGTATGGGAAATCAGGCAAAAATTGAAGCTCAGTAGACTAATTTGCTCGAACTTGCGCAGTTCGCCCGGTGAAGTCGGGGTATCAAGGCAATTCGCATACAATAAGCACACTGTGATCGCTTGAGAACCTCTGTGCCTACTGTTTATAAAATGACAATTACTTATGAATTGTTATTGCCTTCATTTTCTACAGGCTTCCCAGCCATCTCAGTATCTGTGCTTGCATAATTTCACAAAGTTTTCAGTCAGGTCAGTCCAATGCGGTTTGGGCGGTGGGCGGAATTAACTTGTAAAGTTTAAAGTGACTTTCCCGAAATAAATGTTATGTTTTGACAGTGACAGTGTTTCCATCGACTGAACAAGTGTATTGTGTCAAAAAAAATTGACAATTGAAATCAAAGTGAGCGTTATTTAATTGGTTTACTATGCAAATCAAATGATACAATTTTTTTGTTGTAACTTTTGACTCATACATATTTAACGAAATGTTATGATTTTTTTAAATACAGATTCAATTTTGATATTGTTATTTCGTTATGCCGCGGTTACACGAATGACAAAAAATGACAATTGTCATAATCTCTGGGCATAATTAATGACATTGCTGTTTACACGACGGAAATAATGACAAATGATGACATGTGTGGAGCTTTGTCATAACATGTCATTAAATTATGACCAGTTGCCCTAAATAATGGCAAGAGTTGAATTTATACGAATGACAAATAATGGCAAGTCGAATTATGACAGAGTTGAATTTATTTGTGTAGGGGATACTGCTAAATAAGGGCTGAAATTTATAAAAAAAAACAACCAAAAGGAGCATGGAAGAGTACAAAGGGTTAGTTGCAGCATGTTTTGCTGCTGTCCTTTTAATTGAAGAAGAGGAGGACGAAGAGACATGCTATGCTAATAACAATAAAAGGAGAAGAAACAAGAAATTGCAATGGGTCCGTCCAATGTTCTTGGAAAGTGGTTTTTACGAGACATTGCGATTGCAACTCCGGCAAAAGGATCCAGAACTCTTCAAAAAAAATTTAAGGATGTCCGCCGATGGCTTCGATTTCCTCCTTGATAGAGTGGCTCCATTGATCGAAAAGCAAACCACAAACATGCGTCAACCAATTTCTTCCGGAGAATGTCTTGCGATCACACTTCGATATGAGATTTGCCTTGTTAAGATAAATAAAAATGATCATAAAGAATATGAACATAAATTGCGGTCGTGTATTGCCGCTATTATAGTCCATTCAAAACGCCCGTTTGGGTATATAACATAACACCTTTCCGTATATGTATGTTTTTTAGGTCCCTGATTACGGGATCCGCCCGTTTAATCTAGGGGTAGTTTATCCCTTAAGGGTTAAAAATAATTTATTTTTGGCTGTTAATATCTATTAAACCGCAAAAGGAAAAAAAATTGTACAAATTAATGGTTTGCAATTTTTTTTGTTTAAAGTTGATTTTGAAAATTGTAGGGGTAGTTTAAATTCCTTAAGGGTTGGAAACAATTTATTTGTCCCTGACAATACGCATTCAATCGAATTTGGACAAACAATTTTTTACAATTTTTTTAATTTCCAGTCGAACCACCGCACAGTGGGGTCAGATAAAAAATTACCGTTCAAAAATCGGTGGAGTCGTCAATTTTCATCGTATCAACTTCGCTTGTTTTTAAAATATTCGTTGTGTAATTCTCTATCGATCTGTCGAGCCGGATTTTTCATATATATTTTAAATTTTTTACAATTTGCAGTGGAAATTTAGTTTTTTTGACAAAAATATATTCTGCATTAGCAAAAACGCAGAGAAACGTGCAAAAATGGTATATTTGAGCCTAATATAGTTTAGAAAGGTTTATTAAATTTATCTCCCGGCACTTACAGAACATATTTTTGTCAAAAAACTCAATTTCCACTGCAAATTGTAAAAAATTGAAAATATATATGAAAAATCCGGCTCGACAGATCGATAGAGAATTGAAGAGTGATTTTCCAAAACGTACTAAGTCAATTTTTGTTTAATTTTAATATTGTATTGCGTTCCAATCTATGACGTAGTAGTTATGCATTCACCATAAACATTTATCACAAATCATACTAATTCCGACGGGGTTTCACTTCAAAGACACGGATGCAAAATCAAATCGTACTAAGTGATATTCAGTTTTTTTTTATTTCCCACTAATTACATCATAAGAACTTAGCACGTTTTGGAATATCGCTCTTCAATTGCACAACGAACATTTAAAAAAAAGCGAAGTTGATTCGATGAAAATTGACGACTCCACCGATTTTTGAATGGTAATTTTTTATCTGACCTCACTGCGCACCGGGTGGTTTTAACCCTTTAGGATTATCCGTTATACTAAAATTTGGCTTAATTTGGTATAAATAAACCACCTTTGTAAATAAATATTGTGAAAAGTGTATTTCATTGCTATAATTTGTCATTATCGTTTACACGGTCATAATTTGTATTATTTTTTTTGACAACTTTTATGACACGAATTTTTGTCATTTTTTACGACAGAAATAATGACACAAATTATGACCGTGTAAACGATAATGACAAATTATGACCGAAAAAATGGCAAGTGTGTCGTTCGTGTAAACTCACCATTATTGTGCGCCATACACGACAACAACAACAATAACAATACACCGTGACCGTTTCAATCGATTCAACAAGTGCGTTCTGTTAAACAAATTTTTCGTCAATTGAATACAAAGTGAGTGTTGTCAATCATAACACATATTTAAGGAAATGTTATGTTATTATTTTTCGATTATTTCAGACAATAACTGCTTTATAATGCCACCAAAGCGACCAAATATTAGTAAATCCACGGCAGGATCACGTCGGTTTAGAGCAATACGAGTTTCTGAAACAAATGAGCAACGTGAAGCGAGAATCGAAGCAGATCGTTTACGACACGCTCAATCCCGTTCAGTTGAAACTAACAAGCAACGAGATGCAAGGATTGAAACAAATCGTTCACGGCAGCTCAATATCAGCGCACTATTCATGTAGATTTGGAGCTTTATGCATTTCGATGTAATGGAAACTACGAGTGCAGTCAGCATCCAAATGTGGTTATTGGAAAAATAGATAAAGAAGGTGTGGGTGCATGTACACGCATTTCGTTGCATTGAAGTTCAAAAATTAGCCGCATGGTATGTGTTGTGCAAGTGGTAAAATCGCGTTGCGCGCTCTACATTTTCCGCCAGAACCATTACTATCATTAGTTTCAGGTAAATCAAATTAAACTAATTACAATACACGTTTTATTCATTACAAATACTGTTATGAGACTTTATAGGAACGAATGTGGATTCAAAACATTACTTGAACAAGATACGAAAATACAATACGTGTTTCCAAATGACATCGTTCGATGCGACTAAAGTAGTTCGTGCAAATTTTATGCCAACATTTCGAGTGGAAGGCCAAATATGATGCACTTCAGTATCCAATCATTTTTTCGTATGGTGAAGATGGATATTACTTTAAAATGCGCCAAGTCAATCCAATAACCAGTACGTTGAAAAATTATTTACATAACAAAACACAATTTTTTCTTCAAATAAATGCATTTAACGCTAATATTTTCCCAATTTCTCGCATATTATAGGTGAACCAACGAATAAAAAAATGAGTCCGATGGATTTTTACTCACATCGAATAATGATTCGTCAAAATGGCGACAATCATATTCTCAAATGCCGCGAATTGTTTCACCAATACCTTTTTCCTACCACTATTTTTTATCGAAAGTCGTTGCAACGCACGCGGGTTTTTGCTAGTTATTTTATAAATTTTAATGCTTGATATTAATGTTTGTTAACATTTAATTGTGTACCCATGCTTATCTTTAAGCTACCCAAATATGAATTTCGAATTTTCCTAAAACGATGTTATTTGTCATGAAACTAAAACTAAAAGCTCGCTTGTTGAAACAAAAATTTCCTGTTTATACTACTACAATAAATAATCACTACACATTTTATAGGCATCACATAAATGCAAATAACCACTCACGTGCGTTAGCATGCTGAATGCCAGCAACTATTGCCAAAGTGAAAATAAAATAATAATGCTTTGGCATTTTGGAACAAACTAAATTCCAACACAAATGATACTTCTCTTATATGGAAATTTCATCTTTTTTACAAACGTTAATTGTTAATTAATAGAAAAAAAAATGTTTGAATAAGTAGAAATCATCGAACGTGTTTAAACATCTGGTTTTTAAAAGAACCAACTTTTTTGAATAAAAAAATATTCATGTACCTACAATACATTTTTGAATAATGTTTACTTATTTCTTGCGAAACAATTGACGAGAACTAATTTAAAGCAGCATTCTTTCAAATGTAAATAAAAAACGTTACTTTCTTTAATGGCCACAAAAATTAACAAATTGAACCTGTCTTTGTTTTAGAATTAGGCCAGGATAATGAAATATCACAAAACTTGATAATGAAATATCACAGTATGTGTGCAATTTTGTTGCTGCAAATAGTATGTAGTAAGAACATAATAACTATAAGCGATTAATAAATAACTCCAAAGTTTAGGAGACTACTCAAAGTGTTAGTATGTATGAAAATAAACGAAAACTAGATGGGTTGTGGATTTGACCAACTTCCCAGTATGACGAATGTTGAATACGAATGGTTATTTTTTAATAATAAATGAACAATAATAATAACAAAGAAAAGGAAGCATTTAAATCATTAAAATATAATATTACAAGCTGGAACCCATTGCGCCTCGCTGCACCCATAAGCCAATTAGTAGCTTCCGTTTATTTTGCAGTTGGGGTAACATGAATTTTAATATACAGTAGGAGAGTTCAAAAAAAGGCAATTTTTTCGTATTTTTGATTCCAAATAACAAAATGTGAAACTACATATTTAGTCCAGTCAATGGGGCTACGTACACTAGTCATGATTACTATGTAGTAAAACCGAATTTTAAGAAGAGAGAGGTGAAGGGGCGGCATACTCACCCCGCCCCTTCACCTCTCTTTTCTTAAAAATCGGTTTTACTACATAGTAATCATGACTAGTCTACGTAGCCCCAATGAAGGCAAAATACGGCGAAACCTCAGGATTCTGCACAGCACCGATTTGCACAAAAATTTGGATTTAGGTTCTACTTACCCTCTACTTCAAAGTAAAAACTACCCCTATTCGAAAACAATTTTAGAATTGTAGATTCGAGCGGGTAAACGATTGAAAACGTTTTTAAATAAGTTGAATGAACGTCAATTGACATTAAGGGTCATAATTTATGATTTATTAAACAGTTTCGATCCCTAAAAGCCACCCCCTAGAATAGTTATCATTAAAAAATAATGTTGAAAAATGTTATTCAGTAACTTGGTATGATTTATTCATGTAGTGATATTAAATTAAGATTTCTTTACTGTTTTAATTTTTTATCATTTATTCATAAGTTTCAACTCTTATAAAAACCACCCCTTGCAAAAAAAATTTTGATTTTGATTAAAAAAATTTTTTTTATTACCAAAATCCTCTTCACTCTCGTCTTCCTTTTCCTCTTCATCCTCATTCCTTTCCACGTCCAGCTCATCCTCGTTTTCCTCCTCGTCCTCCTCTCGGTCCATAATTGGAGCACTATTCTGAAATCTGAAATATAGGTATAATGTGTATTCATCCATGCTCCAATATACGTGTTCTCATATCTGCAAAAATATGAGATTGGTTTTTTACCCATAACTTGCTTAGTTTTTAAGCTATCAAGTCCTTACAAATAGCATTTTGTAGGTTTTTCCAAGAGCTATAAGCTCATATAAATTAAACTTCCTTTCACCCCTTATTTTTGAAAGGGTTTGAGCTGAAAGAGCTTGAACAAGTTACTTTTTACGAACATACATATGCAAACTGTAAACGGCCATATCTTACTCAATTTTTATCCAAAAAAAAACCAAAATTTTCAGAAAAGCAAAACCTACGTACACAATCGTACAAAATTTTGCGTATCATTAATTAGTTAGTGCAATTAGGTTTATACCTCGGAACCCAGTTAGAATGAATGGATTTAGATGTTTCTGGATTTTTTGAATCTCTTATACTTAAAAGTAAAAAGTTTACCTTTTGAAACCTTCCGCTAATGGTTTTTTTTTCTTTTAAGACCTGTCCCATGAAAATGATGCTATTTCTAGTATAGTACATTCCTATTACAGCTAAATTTATTTTGTATCTCTAGAATAACTAAGTTTCTATATAAAATATACGAAGGGGTAGCATTGAAAGCGCGATATCATGGGGATTGCTATCTTTCATTGAGAAATTTAGTGGCAAAAGTATTAGTATCTAGGGGAGCTGGCACTTGAAAAAATCGTGTCGTCCGGACCTTCTGCCGTTTGGTATATAAGCTTTTCAAGTAATTTCAAGCATTTTTTATAATATGACATTTTTGCGGGAAGTGGACCCAGTTCGATTTAGGGCGTTGGGGGGGGGGGCGTAAAAAAGGGGTTAATAGTGAGAAAAAATTCTGCCGCTGCGTATGCAGGTTCTACTAGGGATAAATAACCGTTAAATACTACTGGCAGAAATTTTTTACCATCAGAAATTGTACTTCCTTGGAAGAAATAAAAGAGAACGTATCACAAACACCTTACCGGGAATGCGTGGGGAAGGTGAATGAGCTTTTAGAGCTTTTCAACTCATTCCTTCTAATGACATGGCTGCACAAAAAATATATGGAGCGGGATGCGAAAAGGAAGGAATTCTCGCCTTCCAAAAAAAGCTACCGTCATGCTTCTTGGTATGATTCCATTTCCCGCTGGGTAGATATCCCAGCGGGAAATGAAATCATACCAAGAGGCATAACGGTAGCCTTTTTTGGAAGGCGAGAATTCCTTCCTTTTCGCATTCCGCTCCATATCTTTTTTGTGCAGCCATGTCATTAGAAGGAATGAGTCGAAAAGTTTTAAAAGCTCATTCACCTTCCCCACGCATTCCCGGTAAGGTGTTTGTGATACGTTCTCTTTTATTTCTTCCAAGGAAGTACAATTTCTTACACCTTCTAAATATATATTGAGATCCTTGGAAGATATTGCTTTAATCCTTTTATAATAATCTTTTAGATACACATTTTTATACACAATTTAATGATAAATTGTATTAACTGAATAAAAACTGTACATATCCATATTTGACCCTTCCATCCTACTTTTGTGGAACTACGAATACGAACTCCTTCCTAAAAGCTTCTTGAGGAAGGCCTTCAAACTTTTCCCGCTGGGATAGAAGACTAGCTGACCCGGCAGACCCTGTTGTGCCTGAAATTAATTAACTGACTGGAAAACACAACGAAACAACAAAAGAGATCAATTTGTATCAAAATTATTTATTTCAGTTATTTAGAGTTCAATGGTTTACGATAAACAATGTTTTTCGTTTTGCTGTCTTCTGCGTATAAGAACAAAGCTGATGGTCTGCCAACGCCAGAGCAGGCGAATTGGATGATCCATAATTCGAATTATTTTTGGAGTAGCTATAAACTAGGTAAATGACTGGACTGGCCTTGCGCCTTGTTAATTGTCATTGCGAAGCCAAGCCGAATCGGAAATTGAAGGCGTTTAAATTCAAAAGGCAAATCATTTGAATTCTTCTTCTTCTTGGATGGCGCTACAGTCCTTGCAGGACTCGGGCCTCTCGAAGTCTCCTCTTCCAGTCATCTCTACGTCTTGCTAGCTCTCTCCAATTTGTTATACGAAATTTCCGTATATCTGCTAGCACGTCATCTATCCACCTATTTCTTGGTCGTCCTACTCTTCTTCTTCCTGATGGTCTACCATTAAAAATCCTGGCTAGCATTCTATCTTCTGAAGCTCGTACAACGTGTCCGAGCCATCGCAGTCTATTCAGTCTTATGTATGTAGCTATATTAATTTCGTCATACATTTCTTGAAGTTCTTCGTTTGTCCCAATGCGCCATTCGTTCTGGTTAACCCTTACAGGACCAAATATTCTTCTTAAGATCTTCCTTTCGAAGATTTTAAGTTGATTTTCTGTTTGTTGGGTCAATGTCCAAGCCTCAGACCCATAGCATAGAACTGGGCGGATTAATGTTTTATATAGTCTGACCTTGCACTGTCTTGAAATTTCTTTGTTTTTTAAGACCGGGACTAGTGCGAAATAGGTTTTATTTGCGGCTACGATGCGTCTATGGATGTCGTCCTTTATCTTATTTTCTGCAGTAAGCATTGTCCCTAAATAGATAAAGTTTTCTACAATTTCCACACTATGATCATCAAGGCTGATACTTCGCCCTAAACGTTGTCCTCGTTTTGATACGATCATATACTTTGTTTTTGTGTCATTTACTCGTAGATTGAACTTTGCTGAACTTTGGACAATTTTGGAAAAGGTTTCTTTTACATCTTGCGCCTTGCGTCCAATTATGACTATGTCATCTGCGAAGGCTAGTACCTGAATGTTCCTTGTGAAGATGCTATTTGCTCCATTAAGCTGTGTTTCCCTCATTATTGCTTTCAGAGCAATGTTAAAAAGTATTGGTGAGATCGAATCTCCTTGTCGCAGACCCGATTCTTGAGGGAAGTTGATCGAGTTGCATCCTCGTATTCTCACTTGTGTTTTACAATTTTTGGTCGTCATTCTGCATAGGCCTATTAATTTCTTCGGGAAACCCATTTCACTCATCTTCTTCCACAACTCTCTTTTATTAAGCAGGTCGTAAGCATTTCTATAGTCAACAAAAAGAAGATGAATATCAATGCTTTCTTCCCAGCATTTTTTAAGTATTTGTCTCATTATAAAAATCTGGTCTGTTGTCGATCTATTTGTTCTAAATCCTGCTTGGTAATCGCCTACTTTATCCTCCAAATGTGGTTTCAGTCTATTAAATAAAATATGTGAAAGCACTTTGTAAGCTGTGTTCAACAAAGATATTGGTCTGTAGTTTTTGCAGCTCATCACTTCACCTTTTTTATGAACTGGGACTACTGTACCTAAAAGCCATTCTTCTGGCAACTTGCTGCTTCTCCATAGTTTTACGATGAGGCTATGTAAGACATGGCATAACTTCTCCCCACCATTTTTTAAGATTTCCGGGGGTATGCCATCTGGACCTGGAGCCTTATGATTTTTTAGTTTCGCTATGGCATTTGCAACTTCTTCTTTTGTAGGATCTGGCGTATCGTTTTCTGGGTCATCTGTACTACGGTTGTCTGCTTCTCTCTGTGTTAGGTTTATGTTCTCTTTGAAGAAGTCTCTAAAGTATTTCTCCTACACCTCGAGTATGTCCTCGATACTACTAGCTATAGTACCATCATCTCTTCTTACCATGGTGCAGGTGGGTTTGTATCCTTTCTTAATCATGTTGACTTCTTTGTAGAAACTCCTAGCGTCTTTATTACTGTAGCTTTGCTTAATCGCACTTATTCTATTTCTGAAATAGTCACGTTTTTTCTTCCTTAATAACTTTTTCGTGTCTCTTCGTGCTGCTACATATTTCTCGTGGTTTCCTCTGGTCATTCTTTCTAGGTACACCTGTCTTGCTTGGTTTTTTATTTCAATGCTCCTCTTGCATTGATCATCATACCAGTGCCTCCTTCTCTCTTGGTTTTGTGTGCCTAATACACTGTTGTTTGTCTCTGTGATTTTTTCTTTTATCGAGTTCCACATCACGTTCAGATCATTTTCCATTTCCAGACTCCTTGCTATTTCCTCTAGCTTTCCTGTTAACATTCTTTCATAGTGTTGTTTTGTTTCTTCATTTCTTAATTTTTCTATGTTCCACTTTGTTTGTCTATCATTGTTTGTTCTATGTCTTGTCGCTAGTTTTTTCGCCCTCATTTTCCCAACAACTAGGTAATGATCGGTGTCTACATTCGCTCCTCGGAAACTCCTTACATCCATTATGCTACTTCCATGCCTAGTGTTAACTAGAACATGGTCGATTTGGTTATGGTGCCTGCCATCTGGTGATGTCCATGTTCTTTTGTGTATATTTTTATGGTTAAACCAGGTGCTAGCTATTGTCAAACTTCTTGCGATAGCGAATTCGGCCATTCTGTTCCCAATCATTTGAATTCTCGGAATCAAAACTTCTTCGACTTGGTACTTTCCCTTGATTATTGTAGCTTCGATCATATTGCGCGTTAGCTTTTCACAGACAATGTGGTGCGATTACAAAGCATTGGTTGATTTGTATTTCGCAGCATAATAATTACCGAACTGACTTTCAACTGAAGATTGTGCTGTGTCAAACTGGGTAGTTCGATAGAATTCAAAAATTCAGTTGGATAATTGACCACTTCGTCTTGATTCATGACTATATGGCAAAATAATAGCCTTAAAAGAAGAAGGATATTCAGGAAGGAATATAACAGAAAAAATTGTTCCTGGTGCTAACGTAGTATGCAGTTTTCTACGAAATCCTGAAAATTATGGGTAAAAATACAAAGGGGGCGGAACAAAACAGCGACTAATGAGAGATATTCGGCGCCAGACACTTAGAATTGCATCGAATTCTACTCTATCTGCACGTCAAACCGATATTCAAGCGGAAACTTCGGCAAGGGTTTGGGCTGTACGAAGGGTAAAGGGTCATTAAGCAGAGCCCAATAATAAAATGACTCCGTTTAACCAAAAAAAAACAGGGTGGTAGAATGACGAATGGAAAAGTTATTTTTTTTGATGAGAAACAATTTTCTTTAGATGGTCCTGATATGGATTCTTATACTATTTTCACGATATTCGGAAGGAGGAGAGACATTTGTCACGCCACCATAGCAGAGAAGGCTCAATTATGATATGGGGAGCTATTACCTATAAAGGTCCTGTGGAAATCAGAATTTTAAAAGGAAGACAGAATACAGGGGGGGGATACAGGGTGCTTAACAAGGAAAACTTATGAAAATGCCAGAAAATATGAGAATATTGAAATGCTGGAAGAAGCCGTATTATAAACAAATTGTATGAATCAATAAAAATCATTTTTGAAGTAGTAGGGAATAATAGTAAAGGTGTTTATTATAAATTGATAAAATACACTAGTATACCAATAAAATTGTGTTTAATTTTATTAATTTATAGTACTACATTTCTCGATTCTATCTGTTTCTTTTTAGTGTACCTAATCAGTTGCTCCGCTTTAAAATGAAAATTTTTAGTCAATTGCCCCCAAACAAAATTCGAATAAACATTAGCTCTTGAAATTACTGTTGATTAAAAGAATTCAAGCTAGCCATGAAAGCATAAAAAAATTATTTCGATATACCATCGCGTTTTTGAGAAACAAGACATTTTTAAGGTGTACCTAAGCAGTTGCTCGCCAGTGTATATATGTATGTCTTGTAGAGCTTCTTAGTCCGGGGAAATTAGCAAAAAAAACGCACGAAAGGAGACAAAATTCCAAAATGGCTGAAAATATGTCCACAGCTTCCTTGGGACTTTTTAAGAAAATAATTTCGGAATCACAAAAAATAAAACATGGCCGCCGGAGATATCACGTTTTTCCCGTGTTTTCCTTGTATCTTGATTTCTATAGGTCGTACAACCCCGTACGAGGTCCCAAAATGTTGACAATGAAATTCTCTACAACTTTAGTTCACACAAACATGTTGTGCCGATTAACCCTTTTAAAGTTATTCAAGGTCAAAGTTGTCAAAAATCACTTTTTGGTCAAAAAATCACTCAAAAACTGTTTTTCTCGAAAAACGAGAGAAAAAAAACAGTTTTTGAGTGATTTTTTGGCCAAAAAGTGATTTTTGACAACTTTGACCTTGAATAACTTTAAAAGGGTTAATCGGGTCAACATGTTTGTGTAAACTAAGAGAGAGAATTTATAGAATTTCATTGTCAACATTTTCGGCCCTCGTACGGGGTTGTAGGATCTATAGAAACCGAGATACAAGGAAAACACGGGAAAAACGTAATATCTCCGGCGGCCATGTTTTATTTTTTGTGATTCCGAAATTATTTTCTTAAAAAGTCCCAAGGAAGCTGTGGACCAATTTTCAGCCATTTTGGAATTTTGTCTCCTTAAAATGCTAATTACCCCGGGTTATTAGGCGAACTTTTTATCAATTCCTTTACTGAATCTTGATTCTTTTAAAGTTTTCAATTTAAATAATAACAATTATAATCTGCGGAAGTAATTTATAATTTATTTATATGAATCCTTTATTTGCACACCCACCCTAAAATGTTGTTTCCTGTTTCCATATTAGTCCAAAATATGGTGTTTTGTATATGTATACGAAGTGTTGTTGACAATAAATATATTTTTTCTGTTTTATTTCACAGTCGACGTTAAATCTTCACGTGAAAGGAAAGTATTCTACCACGTTTCCTGAAGTCAGTTATTGCCAAGGGAAAAAATTAAACTGTCGCAACAATCATCAAACATTTTAAAACACTTGTTTAAAGAATCAACATCAGTTTTACAGGTAAACAACGATATTGTTCTATTAGCAATTTTTTTGGCAATATTTACTTTAAGAAAGCGTGAATTTCATATAAATATGAGAAAATAATAACAATGAGAAACCTTTAATTTTGAAGATATGAATTAAAGTAAAGGGTATAAAACACATTATTACACGAGTTTAATAAAGAAGCACAATGACATTAAAGAAATATTACAATAAAGACCATGTTTTTTACAGCAGTTCATTTTTCAGCTATAATTCCCTCCCACTAAAAATCAACTACAAGCTAAAGGGTCACACCAGGGCCCGCTCTAAGGGGGGGCAACCCGGAAATTTGCCCGGGGCGCCAAAATTTGGGGGGAGGCATTTTGACTATGAAAAAATATTGATGTAATAGAAAATCACATATCAGTTTCTTCATTCTCTTAAAATTTACATTTATAATTTCGAAAAACAAACATTTGTATCATTTGTAAAGGGCGCCGTTTGAACTTGTTTGAACATGCATATAGAGTGGCGTGGGGTAACTGTATACGGATATTTCAGAGTTATATTTACCATTGAGTGGCACCAGATGAGAGAGCTGGCTAGAGGCCTTAAAGCCTTTGAGATTCCATTGGGGAGATGTATACGACGTCTTGCTAAGCATATACGAAAACCCAGAAATTGATAATTTAATAAGAGACGAGGCCTCGGTTTTATTAAATTGTATTAAACAATTTCAGTTTTGGTGTTGGTTATTTATTTGGTATAAAATACTAAATAGCATTAATCGAATAAGCAAATTGATGCAAACAAAAGATTTTGATCTAGCCTCTGCACTTGATCTTTTAAAAAACTGCAAAATATTTTTCAAGAATCTTCGATCACAATCGTCCTTCGATGAAACTGTTATTGATGCAAAGGAACTTGTTACCGAAATTAACGTGGAGGCTAATTTTGGATCAACAATAACACGACACGGCGTAAGAAGAAGAAAACCCGATCGAAGATCCAAAAGAAAAATATAAAATAGATTTTTTTATTTCACAATCGATCAAGCACTAAATGCGCTAGAGGCTAGATTTGAACAGCTTAGTAATCATAGCAACTATTTTGAATTCTAATACAGGGTGTTCTAGACTAAGATGCTAATCCTCTCAGGGGTGATTCCTGGGTATATTTGGAGAAAAAAAATGTTCTACCGAATGGGGCTATCGGCGCTATCCACTGAGACACAGGCAGTGGCGGATTTAAGCTCGACTGCGCCCTAGGCCCCGTCCGATATGGCGCCCTTTTTGTTTTGTAATGATACTTTTCACCTTCGCTTTTACAGTTTTAGATAGGTGAGAGTATTCTGCGTACACTGATACCTTATTCATGAAAATAGGTCATAGGGTTACAAAAATACAGAGTGATATGCAAAACTCTAAAAAAAACCTCACAGCGCCCTAGCGGCTAAATTGTTACGATTTCCCCCTCCCATACGATTTTTTGTTCGTCTATCCAAAACCTATCCACAGCCAGTCGCTTTGTAAACTTAACAGATACACCCTTTATATATACTAAACAGTAGAGGGCCTAAGATAGATTCTTGTGGAACGCCAGCAAAAAGCATGGTAGGAGAGGAAATTAAATGGAAAATCTTCACCTGTTGTGAACGAGCACCTAAAAAGCTATACATGAGCGTAAGGGCAGAAGAAGGAAAACGAAATTGTGTACAGAGTTTGCGTAAAAGGACGGAGTGATTGACGTTGTCAAAAGCTTTGGAGTAGTCTAACAAGAGTAGACAACATACCTTGTTAGCATCTATATATTAATAGGCAAAGCAAAACTTTGTGATCCCTTTTTAACCTATTTCCAAAAATTGTGATCCCATTTTAACCTATTTCCGGTGCACGTATCTTAATGAAACATATATCAAACGAAAGGTACTTTTTCATAGATGGTCAGAATATATATTTTATTCACGTACGTCCATAGCGAAAGGTTTGAAAGCCAGGTAGAGTTTTTACTATACTGAACATTTTTCTCCTCACATGTGCACTTATACACTGTGCATGCGCTATCCATCAAATTAAAAGGAAAAAGAATACATATTTGAAGAGAATGCATACATTTTGTTTCGATTTTCTCTTTGCACTCACATTTCCCCACTCAAATGCTAAATAAAATCTTATTAAATTTCCTGCTGCGAAAGGATGTTCAATATCGTTCACAATAGATAGTAGATGTAAATTGTCATATGATAGTGATACTCGTATAGTTGCGAAGTTGGATTTTTTTATTTTTTTCTTTTTATGTTAATATAAAGCGAAAAAAAATTCTGCAAAATCGGGCCTGTGCTGCAAGAGAAAATTACATAAATGTGCATTGCTACACAATTTTTTTAATTTCTCCAGTTCTGTTGGTTGGTGAAAAATATTGAAAATTGACTTATCACATAGCAAATAAACTTTTTTCTTGCTTAAGCTTGGGCGAAAACATCACATTTTTTGCAATTTTGCTCCAATAGACAATAATGCAAGTTGAGATTGTCTTGGCCCATACTTGCACGCAAATAGCTTTTCACTCTTTTTGGAGTAGCAAAGGATCTCTCTCCAGAACAGCAAACAAGTTAAATCAATTTTTAAAATTTCAATGGTTCTTTAAATTTTGCAGCCTCTAAAATTTTGCCGCCCCTAAAATTTTGTCGCCCTAGGCCCGGACCTCACGGCCCTAAGCGTAAATCCATCACTGGACACAGGGTGTATAAGAAAAGAAATTTACTTGAAATTTTAGTTTAAAAAACAAAATTTTGACGTTGAACTAACATATTTTCTAAATGAAGTGACTTAGGTTGATGATATTGATATCAAAATAAAGAATGTACATTTCTCGCCTAATTACTTAGCCTAATTACGTTGGTCTACGATAAATAGTTGAGGAGTAATTAGAGTTTAAGTAAATTAAAAAAAATGGTTCAAACGTCTTTTCTTAAACACTCAGTGGATAGGTCCGATAGCCCCATTCTCTAGAACAATTTTTGCTCCAAATATACCCAGGAATCACCTCCTAGCGGATTAGCATCTTAGTCGGGAACACCCTATATAATATACAGTGCAACTCGGTTAACACGAAATGGTGGGGACAGGGAAAGGTTTTTCGAGGTATCCGAATTTCGTATTAACCGTTGGCTTTGAAATATGTATATACATTATATACAGGGTGAATTTGTTAAGTTTACAAATCGGCCGGCTGTTGATAGGTTTTCGTTAGAAGAACAAAAATCTTGTTAAAGCGAAATGGGAGAGAAATCTTAACGGTTTAGCCGCTAGTTTTTTATGATTTTATTGTAGTTGATGTTCTTCTTTTTAAATGGCCCTACAGTCCTTGTAGGACTCGGGCTTCTTGAAGTGTCTTCCTCCAGTAGTCTCCACGTCTTGCTAGTTCTTTCCAGTTTGTTACACGAAGTCTCCATATATCTTCTAGCAAGTCATCTATCCATTTATTAGTTGTCTTAAGCTTCTTTTGCCATTGAAAATCCTGCCCAGCATCATGGGCGTAGCAAGGAGAGGGGCCAGGTGGGCCAGGCCCACCCCAGAATCCTCCTGGCCCACCCCAGAATAAAAGTGAATAACTTATTAAAAACCCGTGGCTTAAAACAATTTTACAAAAAATAGTATGGCACACGGATGGCTCCAAAACAGAGACAGGTGTGGGCGCCGGAGTCTGGAGCGAAAGCCCCAGATTCAGCAGAGCGATAAGCTTAGGCACCCTAGCAACTGTCTTCCAAGCAGAGATGTACGCTATACTGGCATGCACTCATGAGAACTTAAGGAGGGTCTACCAAAAAGAACGGATTTTTATCTTCTCTGATAGCCAAGCGGCAATTAGGGCCGTAGGACCAAGTCTAAATGAGTTTGGGGCTGCCAACGTGCTCTTGAGGAGCTGGGAGTTCTCAATCAAGTTACGCTTGTTTGGGTCCCGGGACATCGGGGTTTCAAAGGAAATGAAAAAGCGGGTGCCCTAGTTAAACAGGGCTCCGACATTGCATCCATCGGTCCAGAGCGGGCTATCGGAGAATCTACCAGCTTGCTGCAAAGGCCCTACACTGCAAACCCCAGAATATTTTTTCCGTGTGAATTTAACACGCTACACACTTCATAAGCGTGTAAATTCGGCTAATCGTGTTAAAATAAAGCGTTTTAGGAATAAACCGTGTTAAAATAATGCGGATAAAAACACATACGTGTAAAAATCACACACGTTCAGCGTATAATATTTTTTACACGCTAAAGAAATTGTAACGTTTTATCGTTTTACGTCTTAAAGGTGTGAAAATCATACATTATGTGTCATTTCACACACTTCACTATATTAAGACGCATGAGAGGATAATTTCTTTATTTAAATGCTCAATGACCAGAGAGCCTCACGACCTCTCTTTACAGTCAGTCGGTAACAGAAGGGCGTCGAGATTAGTCGTTGCAGTTTATATCAAGAATTTTAAGCTTACGGTGGCGATTTTTCTAAGTTTATTCCGCGCAAAACGACGCGAAAAAACTTCACTCAAAAGCTTCCAAGCAATTCATATTTAGTGTGTTTTAAACACACGCATTAAGTGTGCTAAATTTACGCACTTTTCGCGTATTAAAAATTAACACATTTTAAACGCGTAAAAAGTGTCTACATGATTTTACACGCAAAATGCGTTTTAAAATCACACACTTGGGTTTGCAGTGTAGCCGATCGGACTTTGATGAAACATACTGAACGCTGGAGGTCCACGCCTGGACTGGTCAACTCTAAGCGGTTCCTTCCTGGGCCGTCTCCTAACACGGCCAAAAATTTATTGGGGCGTAGTAGAAATGATGTCAGAAGACTTGTTGGCTTGATTACCGGGCGGATTGCGCCTGCTCTCCACGTCCTCGGTGAATGCCGCGCAATAGCGAGGAGCAGGGTTTCTTGTTCGAAGAGTCCCTGCTAGAGCATGCAAGTCTAAACGACAAGCTACTAGGCAGACTGCTGAACTTGTTCAAGCGGCCTGGCCTAAAAATATGAGGTAGAGGGTTGTAGTACAATAGGCCAAATGAATGGTCGCAGTACCTTTGGACCCAGTATCTCACACAGGAAAAACAAGTTTTGATGCGGCCATACATACGAAACATATAACGCAGAATACAACCATAAATAAATTATATGGGCCTATCATCTTCAGTATGATACCGTGTAGCTCATGACAGGCACGATAGATCACGGTATACAGAAACAAGGTAATGTAAAAGAGACTGACAGCTTCGAATATCGTAGAAAAAGGTCTCCGAATGACGTAAGCACTAATGGAGAAACAACAACAACAACTTCGATTTTATATGGGAAGATATGCGATATACAGTCTTTTACATTACCTTGTTTCTGTATACCGTGCGATAGATGAGAAAAGTAAAAAAAACAAAAAAAACGGTCTATGAAATGAATTAGACGATCAAAACTAATTGAGCGATTGGATGTGTTAGTGAGAAATATTTGGATGCTGGGGAGTTATAAAATATTTTTATATCTGTTTCCTGGAAAATTGGGTCACTTAACGAGAAAAGCAATAAAATCACGACAGGCCCCTTTTAGAACAGCGCGCGACCAAATTGGTCTGATTATGTTGGAGCTGCGATAAACGAGTAGAGCGGCGATGCCAGCGGAGCGGAGATAATACAAGGTTTTCAATAGAGTTGTTTATATTGGAGCAACGCGGTGACTCAGACTTTGGCCGCGAACAACGATAAGAGCTGCGATAAAGCTTGGGTTACTTTTCTCCGCTAGTATCGTTAGTATCAAGATTGATGTTGATTCCTCAGTCATATCTATTGTCAACGTTCTGTTCGCACTTCTGTTAGAAACTGGTAAGACTGCTTTATTTGCGCTACTCACAGCTTTTGTCACAGCCTTTGTCACAGCTCTCTTACCATCTATCACGGCTCCAACATAATCAGACCGTTAGTTGACTTTCCTCAAAATTTGTGTGAACACACGATGTATGGTTTTAGTGGTAAGATCAGGCAGCATAAGGCAGCATACTGGTCCAACTTTAGATTTTCCGAGAAAAAAAGTCGGAGACAGATAGAGATGCTTTTCTTCAAAATATTATGAAGAAAGTTCTTGGATTGAGTATAGTTACCACGTATACATGATCAAATCGAACCATCCAGAGATCGAAAGATTGAAAGTGAGAATCTGCATATTCTGCGTATATCGTCAGATCGAGTAATTGAAGTTTAAATGGATTCAAACGTAATCGAAAAGCAATGAACATAAGCCACAATTTGTAGTTTTCGTATCTTTTTACTGTTGTTTCGCTTTTTCATCGAATTCCGCTCGATCCTATTTGAATTCGATCTCCGTATACATGGATCTTTCTAAGATCCAAGCTGGCTTGAATCCGGCTTTAATTTCGCATGTATACGTACTAGTGTCAATGAAGACAAAGTTTACTGTTTTGTTTGCAAAAACTTCTGAACAAAGAACTTAAGTGCTCAAAACGTAAAGTTTGTTACAAGCGGCTATGATAACTGGAAAAAAATAGGAGAAGCATTACAAGAGCATCGAAAATCCTTGATACATAAGCAGTCCACGGAAATGCACGTTTATTTCAAACACTCGATGGTTTCAGGAAGCATACAGGATAGAATTGTGAGGCAACATGACACAGAAATAGTTGAAAAAAGAAAATATTCGATCAAGCTTATCATCAGTTAGTCGGTAACGGTGGTTTAAAATCTGGCCCAGCCCGGCAAAAATTCATTGCTACGCCCATGCCCAGCATTATTTCTTCATAAGCTTTTACGTTTCCGAGTCGTCGTAGTCTACTCAATTTTCTATGCGTGACTACATTTATTTCGTGATACATTTCCTCACCTCTTCGTTTGTTCTAATTCGCCATTGGTTTTGGTTTACCCATGCAGGACCAAATACATATTCTTCTTGGGAAGATTTTGAGCTGATATTCTGTATGTTTGGTCAATGTCCAAGCCTCAGACCCAGTGGCGTAGCGTGCCTTAGACGGGCCCTGTATCAAAATTTGTTGGGGGGCCCAAATGAAGGGTAAAGATTTTTCACAAAAGGTACAAAAACGCTCGCATTTAATTAAAATAATTTATATTGATTATAAGTCATTACTTACTCCTAGGAACCAAGCTAGCCAAACAATTCAAATCAAATATATACTTTTCTTGCCTTTTGCTCGACGAACTTATTTATTAAATCATTCATAGCTGAAGGCGATTTCAGTTTTTCTAAATTTTCTGCCTCTATAGACAATAGCGTCAAGTCTGATAGCCTTTCCTTTCGAATTTCGTGAGCAAAATTGTTCTTTCCAGCGATCTTTTCACATGTGTCACAACTATTAGCACAACTCTTCCAGAACATTTGGACCCCAAAAACGTTTCTGTAGGTGTTAATGGCTATGAGCTAATCGAATTCTACAACAAAGGTCCTTTTTTCGAAAAAAACGTATTTTGCAAAAAATATTTATTATTTTGCAATTTTCAGAAACGTTTTTATTGCACTCCCCAAGGAATACAGTTTCCACGAGTTTCATTACAAAGTCGTTTTTTTGATATTGCGCATTTAAAAAAACGTGATTTTTAGCGGATTTTTTGCAATTGCTCCTTTATTTGTTTATGTATAGACATCAAACTGGCGTCATTTTATTAGTATGAAAAAGCTCACAAACTTTATATAAACCTTTTTTTTGACCTTGCGGATGGCTCAGTTAGAGGTTTTTTCGAAAATTTGACGGGCGCCCGCTTAACCCGGGAAAAAAAGAGATTCCTTTTTTGACTTTCGTAATTTTTAAAGTGAAAACTTCTTTAGCACGTTGGGCACTTTTTTATGATAAAATTTTTTTCTCGGCAAATACGGCCTAAGAGTTTAAGTAAGATTGTGGATAACATTTTACGAATTTTTGCTTACACACGTTCGGGGCCTCTGTAGCCTGGGGGCCCCGTATCATTGATACGGCTGATAGGGCGGTAGTTACGCCCTGCCAGACCCCTAGTATAGAACTGGGCGTATTAGTGTTTTTATAATCTCATTTTACATTGTCTTGAGATTGATTTCTTGGTTCTTTAGAATCGGGGCTAGTGCGAAATAGGTTTTATTTGCGGCTATGACACGTCTATGGATGTGAGTATGTGAGAACAATCTTTTTCCACTTTTTTTACAATTAACCCCTTTTATTTCTATATTTTCTAATCACACACCTTTAAACCGCTAGAGCGGGCGCTGGTACCACCCATAACAGAACGCCGTAGGAAGCGTAGTTTTAAGAGGAATCGCTGTTAAAAATGTCGCTTTTTTTAAAAAAAAAATAAATTTAACGACAACCTTTAAATATTTCCGTCTGAAAAAATTAATGCCTTTTTGCAACACTAAAAGGTATCTTTTGCCAAAGTTTCAGCTTCATAAAAATTTTGTTGTCAACGAAAAAAATTAAAAACCAAAAAACAGGGTTTCCGCCATTTTTTCGAAAAATTTTGAGGTTAGGGTAAAAACGGTTAACACAAAAGTTGTAGATCTTTTTATTTCCTACAACTTGTACCTTTGACTTTTTTCGATAGGATGCACAGTTTAGCCAGAAATCGAAAAAAACTGTTGTCAACCCCTAAAAACCCCCCTATTCCACCCCGCATAGCAGCTGTCAGAGTGCTCTAAAGAATTTTTTTGTTGTTCGAACCCTAATTTTACTGAACTATAAGGGATTAGTCTACTGTTAAAGGGAAAAAACGTTTTTTTTGTGAATTTTTTTAATGCAGTTAAATAACAGTTACAGAAAAAACAATTTTTCACAATATTTATTAACTCTTAAAGTGTACAAACCAAATTTTTTTTTGAATGTAAGTTAAAATTTGCCAAGATATAGAGGGCACTCCGAGGCTATTTTGAAAAACCCTATTTTCCATGATGTAAAATATCTCCCGATCCAATCATCGGAAAAAAAATCAAAGTGCGTTATGTTCAGGAAGCATAGAACTACTGCACAGACCAATAATTATAATAATTCATTAAAATTCCGAAAAATGTGCGTTTAAAAAAAAATTTAAAACCGGCATTTTTTTTGGTTTTAACGGTAAAAACAATCTAATTTTCTTAATTTTTGAAATATTGTTGATCCGTGCAGTCGTTCTTATAATAGAGAAACTGTGTACCAAATTTTAGAAAAATCGGTCGAAAACTTTTTGCAGGGCTTAACATTGCGCA
The DNA here is from genome assembly GCA_963855945.1 of Thereva nobilitata. Taxonomy (NCBI): domain Eukaryota; kingdom Metazoa; phylum Arthropoda; class Insecta; order Diptera; family Therevidae; genus Thereva; species Thereva nobilitata. Next base: position 87,469,249 of record OY979696.1, read on the forward strand.
GTTTCAAGTATAGTAGTAAACAACTTCGAGGCGCTCGCTTAAAAATCCCAAAAAGACGAGAAGAAATTCGAATTCGTGTCTTAAGGGGTTATATCTATGTGACGGTCAAAAATCAAAGCTTTTTTCAGGATTTTTTTTTGCATTGATTTTGTGAAAAAGGTGTTACAAATAATATACCAATCTATAAGACAACTCTTCAAGAGTACAAAAAAAAATTTTTATACGAAATTTAAAACAAAATGGCGGCTGTAGATCATGGTAACGTATGTAGTATTTTCAAAAGGTGTTCCGCGGCCGGACACATTACGCAGCCCCATTAGCATCTGGAACAATAAAAAATTTTTTTTCATTATCTTCATGAGTTTTGCTAGTGAAGTACCCACGATTATATTTTTAGAATTTTTTTTCGCAAAATAGCGGCGGTTTAAAAAAAAATCGTTTTTTTTGACGAAAAAAATCGATTTAAATTGTTTATAATTTTTTTTCTTGTTAACCAATCGCAAAAATCGTGTGTACTTCACTAGATAATCATATTAAGAAGCTACAGTTAAAATTTCAAGTCAATCGGATGAAAACTGACGGAGTTTGGTGTCCGGCCGATTTCACAAACATGGTTTCGAGAAAAACGCGTTTGAAGTTTTAAAACGTTGTAGATCTGTGAAATTTCAATTATTTCCTACATGGGGATGGGGTCCTAAAGAGTGTATAATATGTGCTATATAGTATACAGTGACATCTATACTTCAATTTAGAAGTCCATTATCTATGATCGATAAGTAATAATTTAATTTACGACCGCCGAATTCAAAAAATCAAGAACCGCTGAAAAGAGCAAATTTTACGTTTTTCGAGCGTTGGAGTTGCTTCAGAAAATTAATTCTCAAAAATTATCTGAAGTATATTAGTATTTGGACTTTTTTTATTCCAATTCTAGGGATGTTTTGGCATACTTTTAGCCAATAAAAAAAAAATCGAAAAAAAAAATTTTTCACATAGATATAACCCCTTAATATTTCAGGAATATATTCTTAACGAGTATATCTTTCGATTTAAGCAAAAAAAAAATCGATTTTTTTTATCAGTAGACTAACCCCTTAAGAAACAAAGTCATAATAGCAAGTTGATGGCGAATTTGGTGCAGAACTTCAACAAAACCGCTGGGGGCAAACGTGACAAAAACTTCGTTAAAGCACGACTTGCTTTACTTGAGAAATATTGGGCCCCCTTGTGGAGGGTCACTATGAAGTAATTTCCGCGTCAGCTAGTGAATCATCAGAAGAAAACTATGAATATCTCTCAAACGTTGTTTACGCAGAGGTAGAATGTACATATGTCGAGACTTTGGCGTGGTTAACTGGACTGTTGGGCGAACCCAACAGTAATACGATCAGGGATGAAAGCATGGTTCTGAACTCATCAACCTCAGGCGGCGAAACACTAGTTGCCGCCTTTTCTCGGTATTTAATTATATGTACGCCAAGGCGATTGTTCAAACTGAAGTATGCGCGCGAAGTTTCTTGACTACGGTAATGTATGACAAATTTCTCTTTTGCCAATAATGTTAACAGCTTCGTCTGCATCGATCCTGATGGCGGTGTGTGTGTTGGGCTTTTACGGCCGTATACATCAACGAAGGTAACCCTAAATTGTAAGTTTTAACATAAACATCAACCTAGGTCCCTCCGCATAAAATCCAAGATCGGGGGTAATTTGAAAACCTACACCGCAGTCGCCATGTGTAAAATCTCTTTTTGTTAAATTACAAACAAATAATGCCATGAATTGAGATGAGAGGAGATGGTTTCGTACGTGGCTCTGAAAGCTCTTATTTTCCATACCAACAAGCTTTAGTAATATTTGAGTGACCTTTTCACTGAGAATGAGCTTTACATTCGAATAGAAGGGAGAGCGAGATGTCCATATGCGAAAACGTGAGCAAAAGTTGCGATACAAAATCCCAGTGATTTTCGAAAATACTAGAAAAGAATTTCCCTTAATATGTAACCTGTGGGGAGTTATCTGGAGTATTCATGATATCAATATTTTCAATTCACTTAAAATTATCGGTATTGTGACATTACCGCCTATCCATTTAAAATATTAACATCATAATACACTAAATACTTTGTTTCTACTTCAGGCTTACAATTTACCATAATTATATTTATTATTTGCTTTACTAAATATACAGCAGCACTGGCTAATTCCACCTCGAATGCCTTTTCTATATTTCAGAAATGAGCGTTGACAAGTTTGGTCGATCTTCTAAATGGCAAAAATATGGAGCATTGGGTGATCGTACGCCACCTGGAATTCCTAGAAAAGACGGTGGGGGGCTTTTACTAGACGAAGTCTATTCCCCGGTAAGGGTCCTCAACTACGAAAAAAATGGGAAAGGCAACAATGCAACGTGGGAGCTCCATTCGAAGAATCGCCATCGTTGTACCAGGACCTTTTCCAACAACAGATCAAGGAAATCGATCCATTTTGGTCGTCATGAACCATTTCAGTAGGTGGCCCGATTGGATCTGCAATTTTGGTCTTCCTCACGAACTTCATTCTGTCAATGGAAGAAATTTCGAATCCCTAGTTTTTCAAGAAGTATGTAAGGTACTCGTAGTAAAGAAGACCATTGGCCATATTTGTTAAATTTTTTGTTGAAGTAAATATTAAGTTCCAGAAAAAATAGGAGTAAATATGCACTAAAACGGGAATAATTTTTTTTCATTAGGGTTCATTTTTTTATAAATATTTTCGGTATGAATATTAATTCCATTTGCCCCGTAATTTTTCTCATAAGAAAGGAAATAAATTTGTTAATTTTTCAGTACAAATATTCGGTATGAATTTTAACATTGTACGGTTTATAATCTACTTTCGTAGTTGGGACTTAAAGAAGGTCACCGAAAAAACGATTCAAGGAATTGTATGCAACAACAGCAATATTGGTCAGTTGCAAGAAGAATTCGATACAAACGGGAAACTTTATTGACCTGAATGTTCAGCCTCTCAAGTCATCTCGTACTTTCTAACACGACTTCAATAAGGACCCAAGGCAAAGAATAAATTCGGGCACATAGACAAGTCGTGTCTATGTCAGCCGAATCCAGGATGGAAAACTGTTCGCAAGGATGTCCTAAAAGCGGGGCAGTCATGATTTGGCAGTAATGGATCGGCAACTGGTCGCGACTGTGCGCCATTTATTAGACATAATTTTATCGAACTGCATTTTAAGACTAAGGAATTCTCTCGGATTCTGGAAAAAGAATAATGTGAAATCCAATTCGGAAGTTCCAGAATGGTGTCGAAAGATTTAATCTGGTCTGGTTACTTGAAAAATCTTCATAGTATTGGATCACGTTTTGAAGGACAAACTTCAACTTGCCTAATTCTAAAGAAATAATATCTGCCGGTGTCGCACGGCTCAAATCTTAACACAGGTATTTTCTAATCTTTATAAACTTCATTCTCTCAGCACTCTTGATTCCTTTGTTGATGACGGTACAATGCGATGCTCCTACTTCTTCGATAAAGCAATCCATGTACGCCAAACTGTTATTCTCCACTCCATCAACTTGTACCATCCAATCTTATATAGACCAATCGATGATCTACCGGGAAGTGAATTTTGTGCTTAAGCTTCTATAAAAAAAACATATTTTTTACAATTTATTAAATAATTTAATTATGATGCATATTCAATTTATCAATAAACCAACTTTTTTTGGGGGCAAAAAATTATAACATTATTTTTTAGAAAAAAAGCTCATAATTGAACCTTGCTTTGTAGCGGCTTTTACTGCAACTTTATCTAGTTTCATAAGAGGCTTCTTTTCAGCTTTTGGTTTTTCTGCTTTCACAAGTGGCTTCGTTTCTTTAATCGTAACTGCAAAATAAATAATAATTAATATTGAAAATCGACAATACATAAATTAGTATATTAGTTAAGAATTGTGTTTCATTATTTTATAACATGCAACTATTATTGCATTAAATATAACTAAATTACTTAAAAATCCATCTTCATCCTGATATGTGATAGAACCTGGAGTTTTTTCATCAGTATTTGTATTTTTATGATTGACTTCTGCATCCATATCTTCTTCAACTTTTACTTTTGTGCTAACTTCATTCGTTGGGTTATTTGTGAAATCATTATTCTGCACTTCCTCGTCTTCATCCTTTTCTCGATCTAGATAAACATACATAATTCTAATTATTTAAATATTCTAAATAAATTAAAATTAACCTGTACCTAAATTTTCTTCGTCACTGCTATCCACAATTATGCGCTTTCTTCCAGCAGACGATTTAGCTCTTTTCGCGAATTTTTTTACATTTCTACTTTCATTTGAAGCTAAACAATAAAAATTAATTTAACTTTTCAAATTGTAAAGGAATCACAAAAATCTTACAGTCATCTGATAAAGGCCTCTTTTTTGCGGCCTTCGTTCCTTCATCAACACTATTTTGATTGTTTTCCAACGTGGTGTCCAAACCTAGTTTATCTTTGGGCAAAATACTATCGTTTCCCTCATCATTATTCGAACTATCATTATACTTTTCGCTCTTAATTGGAGCCAGCTCAGATGTTGAAGTGTCTACACCTACACCATGAATACCATTTTCAGACTTAACTTTTGGCTGCGATTTAGAATTCATGGGTCGCGCCGAAAAGAATGAAGAAATGGCGCCTTTGCCCTTTTTCGGAGAAATTGCCTTCTTCGATTTGGGTGATTTTTTTGTGTCTTTGCTATTCGAATTATTGGTATTTAAAATATCTTTATCAACACTCTTCTCCGGTGTTTTAGGGCGAGTTGAATCAAGAAAGGCACTGACAGATGTAATATTTTTTTTAGTACAATCTTTTTTGGGTGAAGTGTACTGAGTTACTTCGTTTCCCAATCTAGAAGTAATGCTGTTAAGCCTTTTCTCTTTACTGAAAATAAGTTTATTTTAAACAAAGCCTTGTAAAGACGAAATTAATAACACTTACTATTTGACTTGAGTCAATTTATTTAAATCTAATGACGAAGTTGAATTTTGCACGCTGAATAATGTTTTTTTAAAATTCTTAAGCTGATTTTCTGCTTGTTTTAATTTTGCTTCCGATACAACCTATTTAAAAAAGGAATTAAATATAAAATCATAAGAAGCCAAAACTCATGCTTCCCTATAGACAGTCTCTACCATATGTTAATTTTTTTATATATTTAAAGATTAATAAAACAAATGTTTTCTTCTTAACAAATCCATATATGTATATTTTTTTTAGTTTATTTTATCAGCTCTAAACAAGTAATTCAAGAATATTGATTAACGCCATATTGCTTCTCATTTTACATTTGGTTGTTCATGTTTTAGCTACTCCATACACTTGTTATTAATTATTATGATTTTGAAAGGAGTAGAAGTAGTGCAGAGGTCACATATTTTGGATGTAGGCTAGAGGAATGTAGATAGGATCCAGTAGAAGTAAGAAAATTATACTGTAAGTGAAGTTCAAGGCGAAAAGGAAAATAAGGAATATATTATCGGGGCCAGTCCAATGACTTTCTGAACAAAACTCCATGTCACGGTGAAGAAAATTTCATGATGAACAGAAATGCTAGCAAAGCGGCTTCGGATTTGCTCTTCTTCTGTAGCGGCTCTACAACCGATGCTGGACTCTCGCAATTTTTCTCTCCACCGGTCCCGAATTGAGCGGATGTCAACCAATTAGCATCCCTAAGCTCTAGGCGTCCTGGTCTACACAATCTTTCCAGCGGAGGTTGTGTCTCCCTCGCGGTCGCACCCCATAGATTTCACCGCAGAGATCTTACCCCATTTGCTAGGCTCGATTAAACCATCCTTTCTATCGGGTCTATCGAAGCAAAGTAAGAAATAAGTAAAATCTCTTCTGGCTGTATAACATTTTGATGGATAGACCTAACTTGCTTACTGCGGAAACAGTCAACTGTTTAAAAAATCGTTCTATGCTCCGGCAAATTAAAGATGGTCAGTTGAATTTGGAGCATAGCAGAGGAGCATCTGCAATAATAACACGAGGCTTTGGAGAAATGGAGCTGTATATCGCTTTATTCACGACCCGTGGAACTACAAAACTAGGATCAGAACTTTAAAGCTCTGTACGTTCCTTATGAGAATGTCCGAGTGAGAACCAGGATTCTGGTAAAACAAAGAGTGCAAGCGATCTTAGTGCCGCACCTGGTCACTCCAGAACTCGCAACCGCACTCGTAAGTACGAGAAGTTGAATTTTGGTACTAGTTTCAGCGTACTTATCTTATGATTCACTATATGTTGCGCTCACTAGGGAACTGAATATACTGATGCGCAGCTACCATAACAAAACATTGGACTGATAGTTGGTTTCGGATGCGAATGCACAGAATACAGTGTGAAGCACCATCAACCACAGTAGTTGGGGTTCTGTTCGAGCTTGAGATCTTCAACAATCTGATTATTGCAAACTGAAAAACTGAATTGATCTTTGTCGATGCTAGACGAAGGGATGTCGCAGATGTTACTCTCTATAGCAACCGGATTCTGCAAAGGCTATCCACCTGTGAGATGATATATTGGGCAACCATGCCAGACCACAGAGCCATTTTATTTAGCCTAGGAATCCTCGAATAAGGGCAACAGAATTAAAACTACGAAAGTTCCCCTCAATACGGACGTTTCAAAATACACTGAAATGCTGCGTGATATCCTTGTGGGGGGTACCAAAGACACCAAAAAACTTTGTGATACGGAATGTATGAAGGACGCAGAGGAAAGAGAGGACTCGCCGAGGAAAAACGCGGATGAGAAAACGCCTCCAAAACTTGTGTTGAGTCGCCTTCGCCCGGTAATAATAGAGAACGATTTCACAGCTTGGTCTAAGTAATGGGCATACTGTTAGAAATATTATCACGATTAAATGTGGTGTTTAACGAACGCCGAAGGCGTAAACACATTCCTAAGGGGTGGGATAGCTTCGATGACAACGTACATGAGCGAGCCAGTGGACAAAGAGCTGCAATCGTGGATGAAGGAAATTTACATACCCAGCGACCTTCAAGCCTCCATATTCCAAAAAAGTGCAAAGGGGCGGGCGGCGAGGGCTCGGAAGGAGGTACTAGTGAGGAAGTCGCGCACCTTCATCGATAGGCCTCCAAACAAAGGGGCAAGATCAATCCTTGAGTCTAGCCTCCGCGCTTTGGAGCTGGTTTCGTTGGTATTTCATACCCTGGTTTTCAATTGAAATGTCTTTTATTACATACCCACATTACTATTTTCCTAGCACTGATCTATCTACAAGGAAGTAAGATTTCTTTTGTCTGTATACAAGATACGTTTTTATTTTTTTATTGCATTTTTATTATGTACTTACAGTTATTAAAGCAGTGCCATCCGATTTTAATCCACTAACAATATACTCATTTTGCAAATTTAAATCAATTTGTGATTCAACCCATTTTGATAAAAGTGATGAACATTCTTCCAAACTTAGATCAAATTTTTCAGAAAGATTAGTTATTCGAACCTGAAAAGTATTATGAAGAAATGAAATTAGTTTTTCTTATTTATTACAATGCATTTCCTTAAAACTACTTAGAAATATGTATTCTTGAGGCAACGACTAATGCGTAAATACAGCAGTGGTTGAAATAAAAAATAATAATTGTGAAATTTTGATCCAAGGAGAGAAAGCTAATTTATTCTAAGCACCCACTATTGGGAGATGGGAAAGCATAGAGTTAGGTTCATAAGTATTACGTTCAATATTCAAGTTCAGACTTGTAAAAATAACTGTGTAATAAAAAATATTATAAACAGAAATTACTATACTAAATATAAATATTACAAAGTTTGAAAATAAAAACCTTTTCTCCACAGTCAATAATTTTCTGACTGAGATATTCAAAACTTTGTTTTTCAACGCCCATATTTACAAAACCTATTCAAAATTGTATCCTCTAAGGTCCAGGTTTGATTTCTAGAGCTATTTTCCCGCGGATGAAATGTCATCACACTACATTCAACCAGTTGTCATACCGCTGTCAGATACTACTCACCACGTTTACATGACCGAATTGGACGATCTAGAGATTGAAGGATTGAAAGTGAATCTGCTTATTTGACATCTTCGGATCGAATAATTAAATGGATTCAAACGTAATCGAAAAGTTTTGGAGAAAGTGATCCGAGATTCGGAAGTGACATCGAAGCGCACAATCCTCCACAAGACCACCCAATTACTAGCTTATACAGACGACGAAGAACATCAACAGCTGTACAAGAAGCTTTCACCCAGATTGAGTGGGTGGCAGGAAATCTGGGACTGCACATCAACGAATGCAAAACAAAGTACATGGTAGCCTCATCTGCAAGAACACCTAACATTGGTCCCACAGTAAAGGTAGAGAAACACGAGTTTGATGTGGTAAAAATGTGGTACCTACCTTGGGTCAATAGTAGCAGCCGACAATAGCATGGAACCAGAAATACGGGCACGACCGCTAAAAGCATGGAGAATATACAAGGAGACAAAACTCTTATGGGGAAAATGACAGGAAATGGATGGGTAGAAGAAACTAAACCTCTAGTTCATTTTTGGCCACAGATGTCACCTTTGTCCGATGTACCCCACATGAAATTAATAAAAATTCATTGGAAACATCAAAAATTGATTAATTACGAATAATCGCATTGATATAAATTGAATTTAGAAGCTGGTAAATAGCTGTAAGCTGGCAAACGTAAAATATATTAGTCATAAACGAACTTTGCCATGAACCGGATAAATACAATCGGCCATGTTTTTTGGGGAATATTTGACTGCAGCGCCACCAATAGTCAAACGAAAATTGACAACACGTAGTTTTGTCTCCTTGTATAGCCTCCATGGCTAAAAGCCAACAAAGCCTACTATAGTCTGTCAAGGCTCTTCAAATCCAAGCATCTAATCATAACGTCTAAGCTTTTACTAGATAAGACGATGGTCTTACCGGTTCTCACATATGCATCCGAAACATGGGTGCTAAGCAAAAAGCACTGGATCCTCTTGGCAGTGTTCGAGAGGAAAATACTTCGAAGGATTGTTGGCCCCTTATGTGAGGAAGGACGATTCCGGAGACTACAATGACGGGATCTACGAGCGCTATCGCGGCATAGATGTTGTGAAGAAAATTCTTTGCAGATGAAATTTACTTGTTAGAGAAAAACAGAGCTAAAGAAAGCAATAGATAGGCCTGTTTCACACGGGACGACGGCCAACCAACAGAAATCGTACGATATTCATGTTTTTAGAGAAGAGGGTGAGAGAGAAAGATGGGGAGGGACGATTTTCCCATCCAACTTTCTCACACGATTTTCGATACGACTTTTTGACAGCGGTGTGGTTGTTGTTGCTTTTGCTGGGAGAAGAAAAGAAATAGAAATGACTTTTATTTCACTCGGAAAGTACGCAAAAGACAATTGAAATAAAAGCAACAACAATAAGCTAAAGCTTTTTGACGTACAGTTGGTTGGAAAAATTGGCCTGTGTGAAAGCCCGTACGACTTTTCGTCAAATTTCAAAAGGGAATGGACGATGACAGCAGATTTTGTTGGTTGGCCGTCGTCCCGTGTGAAACAGGCCATAGAAGTAACTTTTTAAATGTGTGTTTAATTTTCACGCGTTTGCTTTGCGTGAATAATGTTTCGTTAAGTTCTTCCGGTCACTTTCCTCTTTCATCAATAAAACCAGTTTTACTTGCCATGAATATGCACTGTGTGAATAGGCTCATTGGGTGCCTTCCATTTAGACACAGAAAGACGACTGTGTCCGACACAGCGTGTCGTTCTGTGTAAGCCCAAATATAACACTTAAGTTCATGAAAAATCCGCCACAGCGCACTTTCTTCTTTTTAGTTTTCGATGGACAAGTAAATCGTAAATTTTATGTTAATCATTTCTTTAAATTAATTACCCGACATCTTATAAATGCTGGGAATCTTAAAAATGAAACAATATTGTAGAAGATTATAAATTTACGATCACATTTCAATTGGCGAAGCCGACTTCAAGTATGCATGTAATCATAGTATATATGGGGTGCCTTCCGTTTAGACACAGAAAGACACAGTTGCGTCTAACAGGGTGTTCCACCACCGTCGTGTTTAAATATATTTCACCCAGCGGTGCACATTTTTGCCGTTGATGGAACACCCTGTTAGACACACTGTGTCTCTAGGGGTGTTTTTTTAATCTGTTCCAGCACAGAACAGAATAGCTTCCATACAAAAGTCTTGTCCCCGATAATTATGAAGAACACTATCCAGCACAAAGGGAAATTTTAAATTTCCCTTTTCTCACATACGTTTTTTAATTTGATAGTTGACAAATAAAGTAAAATGCCCAAAGCCGTAATTTATATAAATAAAAATGAAAATTTCCCTTGCCGTTTTTTAATGTTCCAGGACAGAATAGAATAGAACAGATTAAAAAAACACGGCATCTGTGTCTAAATGGAAGGCCCCCATGGACAAATTGGACTCGACCCAGGCAGCAGAGCTGAATCGAGTTCTCGACCCTAACTGAACTCGACTCGCGTTTACATGTATTTGAAGTCGGTTCAACATAAGTTTCTTCAATCCATCATGTTTATGTAGTACTAGAATTTTTCGAGCGTCATGACGTAGGTTTTAAGTTGTTGTAATCCTTTTATGTGTTTCTATGGCTTCTTTACGTATGCCACTGTTATTGACATATCAAATGTTATTGACTTGTCAATGATAGGTAAAAGTGTGGCGGAGTGGAGAGAAGTTTTAACTAGTAATTGGAAATAATGGCCAGTTTAGAAGACAAATTGTTAGGTGAAAAACTAGAGTACTATTGCAGCAGCAGCGAAGATGAAAATGAGGAAAAGGAAGGCAATTCCGCTACTACGGGCATTCAGGGTGAAGATCCAACTCTATCTAAAAATGTTACCCATTGGTCTGGAACTTCTCAAAATACGGGTCCCAAGGGAGTTGTTCAAGATTGGCAACTATATAAGCAGCTAGAAGCGCAGAGAAGAGAAGAACAAGAAAAGGAAAGGATCGAATTGATGAAGAAATTAAGTATTACTGCGTCTACTACACGCGAAGATGAGCAAAGGAAAAAGGATGAAGAGCTCGAAGCTGAATTAAATGATTTATTAAATGATGACTTCTTGTTACAATTTCAAAAAAATAGAATGGCTGAAATGCTGCAACAATGCGGCAAAGCCAAAACCTTCGGGAAAGTTATATTTTTAGATTCTAGAAATGATTTTCTGGAAGCTGTTGAAAAAGAAGATAAAAACGTAAAAATTATTATTCATATCTTTGAGAAAAATATTTCAGCTTGCAATCTTGTAAATAAGTGCTTGGATACATTGGCAAGTGAATACAAATATGTAAAATTCTGCAAAATTGCAAGCTCCACTGCAGGAATGAGCAGCGATTTTAAAAATAAAGGACTACCCGCTATTTTAGTCTATAAGGGCAACCAATTAATTGGGAATTTTGTTCGCATAACTGATGAATTGAGCGATGACTTTTTCCCTTCAGATCTCGAAAGTTTTCTTATTGAAAATGGCATGATATTTGACAAAAATTTAATGTAGTGGAGCAATATTTATTTTTTGTAATAATATTAGTCTAATTTTATTAATTTAATTGTAATTTTTCATATGGAATGCATTCATATATGTGTAAAATAAAGTGTAAACACATCGACATAGAGGTCGTTTTTTATATTTTTAGAAATGTTTATTTAATAAGGCTATTTTGGCCTTCGACAACATCTTATATCACGAATCTTGTCTAGAGAAGTAAACTGTAAACTATACCACGATAATCAAGCCCGTTCTGATGTTTGGATCAGACTCATGGACTTTGAAAGTGGCTGATGAAACTCTTCTAGGCACTTTTGAAAGGAAAAAACTACGCGTAATATTTGGCGGTGTCTGTGAAAACGGTCAATGGAGAAGGAGATATAATCATGAATTATACCAAATGTATAGAGGACCCGACGTCAAAAATATAGAACTAAGTAGATTAAGATGGGTGGCACACATTCAAAGGCTTGACGATAGCGATAAATCGAATCCCTGATGGAAGGAGAAATTCAGGTCGACCAAAGAAGGGATACATGGACTCCGTTGAGGAAGACTTAGTTAATCTAGGCGTACGTAATTGGAGGGGATTAGCCAGGAACCGAACGGCATGGAGAGAAATGCTGGAGGAAGCCAAGGTCAATAATAGGATGTAGTTCTACAGATGATGATGGTATTTAATACCGTTCTTTATATAATGTATATTTTCCGGGTTCTATGACTCATGCATTCTTTAAGATATTTGTACCAAGTATATTTTCGGGCAACCATGCTTTTTAGGTGCAACATGCCACTCTTACAAATAATTAAAGCCTTTATAGTAAGGATGGTAGAAAATGAAACTATGCTTCCCAAAATCAGCCAACGGAATGCTGGGCCCATCACTATTGACGCAAATGCTTCTGACTGAATCGTAAACTGATTTTCGCACCAACGAAACATCATTCCCAATGTCGAATAGAACAGTGAAATGTCTTCCCTGTATTTTTACTAAAATTGTCATTTCAACAGAAGTTACTTTTACAGAAGTTTATTTTTTTAAACTTTTTTCCATTTTTAGATTTGGGTTTGAAGCAGTTCGAAACATTTATCTAAAATTCCCGTAATTAAACATCGGGGTCCTTTTGTTTTATTAGGACATTTAGATTTGGGAACCGCAATTAACAACTTTTTTTGGTAGCTTGACGACCCTTACCACGACGAAGTTTCATTCTGGGTTAATTCAAAAACTCATCACTGCAGAATTCAGCTACAGACTTCAATTGGAAGTCTGTAGCTGAATTCTGCAGTGATGAGTTTTTGAATTTACCCTTAGTTTCAACGATTTTTTGATTTGTTGACTCTTTATAAGTTGACTTTTGCTTTTAACTCTTTTAAACTTTTTGCCTCATACAACACGCTCTTACTCCTTACAACGTCTGGAATTGCTGAAATAATATAGTCTACTAACGATTGCTCATCAAAAGTTCCTCTATTTGCCTCATGATAGTGTTTTTTAAAAGAGTTTCATTGCGCTTTTACTTTCTGCTTTTACAAAGCCTTATGAATATCTAAATGAGTAGGCGTATCTCCTGTTTTTCTAACATATTTTTCACTTTGTCTCACCCTATGATGTCAATAGTCGCCTAGTATAAGATATTTCTGTACCTTACTCTGGCTACTTGCGGTAGCGATTTCCTCAAATTCCTTTATCCATGATCGAAATGATTTATTGTAGTCCGGGAGCCCGCGGTCTTTTTTTGAAAGATAATGACCACTTATGAAATGTAGTGAGAATAGTTATTTACAAAAAGTATGAAACATTGGCTCTAGCCCGGGAGTCGCGCGCAGGGGCGTTTTTCCACAATATTGTTATAAACATGTAAGAATTCCGGTGCAAATGCGAAATATGACCAGCTATGAAACTTTGAGAGTATGTAATTTATGGATAGACATTAATGAAAAACCATTTCTTACACCTGGAGGACACGGGGCAAAATGGTTCTTACACGTTGATAATTATGTAAAAATGTCCGTGCGATTGCGCAATATGACCAAAGTGGTAAGATTTCCCATATTTTTGAACGCGGGCTCCCTACTATACTATTGGATTGGCTACAGAATTTACTCAAAGATTCTTCGACATCTCGAAACGAAAAACTATTTATGAAAATTCCCTTCTCTTCTTTTGCCATTTATATTTTTCGTGATTAATACTTCTTGTTTGACGGCTCGCAGCTTGTCGCAACTGTTCTCTCCACCAGGCCCGATTCTGAGCCGATGCCATCTAGTAACATCTATGTCGCGATAGCGCTCGTAGATCTCAACGCTGTAAAATCTCTGGAATTGCTCTTACTCACATAACGGGCCAAAATTCTCCGAAGAATTTTCCTCTCGAACAACGCTAATTAATACCACTTTCTGTAAATCCCAAAAAAAATCTCGCTACAAATAAAGAATTATTGCTTACATCTAAAAACTTTCTCCTTCTTGGCCAGCTCCTGCAACTATGGGTTGTTCAGACAAATTATTATTAAAACGCGCTAGCCTTCGAACCAAATCTTTTATTCGTTAACTATGGGCTGATCCTTCTTTACGCAGCAATCGTAGTAGTTCTGCTATCGTCAAATTACCTAATTTCTCCATACGACAACATTAAATATGTATTTGTTTCACATTACTTGTTAAATTTCCCCTAGTCGTATAAACTTTCAAAATTAGTGTAGGAGAACCTTCTCGATGAACTGTGAGTTAGGTACAATTACTCAGACAATTATGAAAAAATATGAGTCCGAAATAATAAATTAATGGTTACTCACCCTGCAGCTTACACAAGCTTAGCAATTAATAATCTAATTACATATTGTAAACCGTTTGCGTGGCGATTAAATATCCTTCAAGCAGCGTAGAAGAGCTTCCGAAGTATGTATTTCAAGGGTCTTTTTCACCTCACTAAATTATTTATAGTTTTAAGTCACCTATTCAAATAAAGTTCGCAGCGTTATTAGTTCGACAAAATAGGCAGCAAAATTTGTCCACTGGCAGCAGCTCTAACTGGGAGAAACAGTTTTGATTAATTATTTAATTTATTTTGCTAATCTACAGTGCGAGTATTAGTAAATAGAAAATTAAAGGTATTAGCTAAAAGCACGGCTTTGTGGGGACTCGCGAATAGTATAAAAAATACATTAAGACATAATTTTTGTTATCGTAATGGGGTTAAAAAAATAAGTTTTTATGAATGTAGAAAAATTGTTTTGGAAATTGCCTTGAACAGTTTACATTTCCATGCTTCCAAAATTTTATAATTGGTCAAATTGGAATACAACCACTGTTTTCGTAAGATACGTGAATGTAATTCTCAAATTTAACCTGGTTGACGCCTGATTTTTTTTATGTGGGAAAACCAAGCTAAGCTTACTACAAGACATTGCACTATGACGTGAACGACTTATACTGGTAGTATAAAGGGTGACACCGACTAAGCTTAGGTTTGTAAGCTTGGTTTGAAAGATAGAAGAGAATATGATAGCGGAAGGTATGGGGCGTATTGGAGCAGGTGATGACGAACGTTATGTTTGAACTCTTCGGTGTTGTACGAGTTCGGGAAAATTCATTCTGGGAGGTTATTCCACAGACAAATTGTTCTATTTATAAACGAACGTCTAGACGTTAGTGTGAGCGAAAAAGGGGGTTGCAGAGTGGGCTAGTCTTGTGTTGCCTGAGAAATCTTGCCGTGCAAGTAGGAGAACGGAAATTTCAGTGGAACAGTCGTTATGGTAATAACGATGCAACTTTTACGAGGCTACTACATTCCGCCGGTGGCTCAGAGAGTCATGGTGATGCAAAGGCTGTCATCTCCGATGATTTAGATGGCGCGGCTTTGCACCTTGTCCAGCCACCTTAAGGCGCTTTCCGAAGGTGCCAGCCCAGAGGGGCTATTCTCTATTACAATATTGTTAAATCCGATTCGAAAACGAAACAACTTTCGAGTAAAAATTTGACAATACATATTGTTACATTTTCATGTAAAATTAATGCCAATATTGTAATAGAGAATGCGATTTCGTCAGTTTCGTTAAAAAATATAACAATATTGTAATAGAGAATAAGGCCCCAGATAAATGGGTTATACTCGAGGCGGGGACGAATGTAGATCTTGTAGATTGTAGCTCTGGTTGCTGGTGGAAGAAAAAATTTGCATAT